>CP126894.1:100357500-100925000 GCA_030440675.1 Furcifer pardalis | reverse complement strand
CTTCCCTTTAGGAAGGCATTAAAAATGTTGTTATGCCAGCAGGTGTGGGGTACAACTGGGACCACAACCCAGCCCGGCTGACTTATTTAGCCCTGCCTGGGGTTCTTATTCATTTCTGCCTGTGTGTCCTTTTTTAAAAGGGGTTTGGGGAGGTTTTATGGACATTTTTAGATACAGTAGTTTTATAGTATTTGGTCTTAATTGGTATTAGGCATGGGTTTTGGCTGATGTTGTGAACTACCTTGAGTTGCTTAGGCAAAAAAGGCAGTTATATAAATCCAATAAATAAACCCATTATCATAATATAACATTCTGTTTTTATGTTTGACCCCTATTTTCCAAAAGCTGCACATTCTTGTCCTCTTCCTACTCCTTTTGATTTGACTAAAACTCAATAAACTCTCCCCAAATCTCTTAAATCATTTTTGTTTAACCTTTTTTATTCACTTTTAAAATTAAAATCATTTATTGCTATATTCTACAATTATTTAAACCAATTATCTAAATCAAATTCACTATGTTTTTAAGAACATTCCAGCATTCGATATTGTAATTCATTGATATATCCCAAAAACTTTATTTGTATTATGACAACAACAAAAAAGAGCTCTGTAAGTAAGAGGCACACCGTTTTAAAAACTCAAAAGAACCAAAAATATTCTATTAATCAAAATGGAGGGAGAAGTGTGAAATGTTTAATAGTAAACTTGCTTGTTGTTGAAGTAGATCTTGCTTGCTTTGTTGGTTGAAATAACACCCTTTACTATTAGTTTTCTAAGGAGCATCTAGATTGGAGAATCACCCTGTGAACATGAGAATGGAAGAGACTGTTGAAATCCACAAACTATTTGGAATCTTCAATCAGTATAAAATATGTTGTCATCACGTAGATGTTATGGGGATCCTGCCTGTTCTCAAAATGGCTGCTGTGATGGGTACTGCCAGTCACAAACCACCCATTTTCCAAGAAGGTGTTCTAGTGAAGCTGAAATATAGTTTTTCATAAAATTTTAAATACGAAGCAGATATGGGATGTGAGCTCCAGCATCCTAGCCCATTCTTTGAAACCATAGTTTCAGAATCTATCACAGACACATAGCAAACACAAAAATAAAACACAGTTGTTCTCACCTATGCTTTCTTTCAGTCATCCACTTAATTAAATTAAATTGTTCTGGATAGCTACTATCAATCAATTGGTTTATGGTCAATGACAAGCAGAGGGATAGCTACTAAACTCTTTCACTTCTACACCTCACTTCCCATCCCATTGCAAAATTGCAGTAATGCATCCCTTTCATTCATCATGTGAGAGCTCTCTGTCCCTTTTCTCTGCCCAAGCCATCATGCATGTGATAAAGCTGAAACATTTCTTTGTTAAAAATGGGAGAAGGCAAGTTACTTTGGCAGATGCTATGGACAGTGTGCACCACTTGAGCAAAATATTTGTAAATTTCCAAGGAGTGTTTACTATTAAAGAGAACTCATTGGCTATTCAGTTATTTGATGCATAATGGCTTGAAAAGTATGTCAGCAAACCAGAGCAATTAATTACTTAAAGCATTAATGTTCAGTTCACACATGTTTGCCTATCTTTTAATACATTTTTGTTGCATGTTTATGAGGTGTTTTCCCTAGTGAATTTTATAGGACTGGAAATGTAATGCTGGCAATTTTCAGGATTGTATCTATGTACCCTGCAAAGGAGTAACAGATTTTTCAGAACCACTGATAATAGAAAGGAGCTAAGAGTGCCTTTTTTGAGATGGTCTGAGGCTTTATCGTTTGTCATGGATTTAAGAGAAAAAGGTGCCAAGTATGTCTCCCTGTAAATACATCTCACATTTAAAACTCAGTGGCTGGGTAATAGATACATACATTTCTGAAAAGAAATTTTGGGGCAACCAGTTCTTACACATAAGTAGAAACAATGGGTCAAACTCTGTTGCATAATGTAAGTGAAGTTGTAAGGTTCACTCCAGTTGTAAGGTTCACTCCATTCCTTAGTGGTAACTAAAGATCCCCCACCATAGTTGTGATGAGGGGAGTGCACACAGGTACAAAGCCACAGAATCATAGCGGGACTCTTTATTTACCAGATTTTGTTTTCGTTATGTAACAGGTTTACAACCAGTATAAACAATCTGAAGAACCTCTTGTATAAACAGATTTTTCTTATATTTCCCTTTCCAACTACAGTCCCTTGTTCTTTCTTAGAGGGTGTCCCCAGTCCTTAGGAGCAATTTATCACGGAGTAAAAGAGACTGCTATAGGACAGGAAAGGCACAAAAAATTTATAGAATGAGTGCATCTTGTTTGGCTACCAAGCCCAATTGAAATTTCTGGCACTTTTGCTCCATTAATACAGTTTAAAATAGTTAAAGGAAAAAGACCTTTACAGTCTGAGCAGTCTAGGTTCAAGTTTTTGGCTGTAATCAGATGCAAAGTGCTGATCAAGCCGGTGTGATTTATTGGATTTGTTTTAATGGGCACTTTTTGACCTTTAAAGCCTGATCCCATGCAGATGACTTAGACGTGCCTAAGCCTACTGAGTACAGTGAGCTTAGGTACGTTGTGTTTTCATAAAATCAGGCTATTAATTGCCTGAAGTCTAGATAGAGTTATAAGGAAGCAGGTCCTCTGTGGTTTTCTGCAACAAACCTGCTGTTCAGAAATAACTCATTTAAATTAACAGTCCATTTTCCTATACTAATTCCATGTGAATAATTTGTTTTGTGAAGGTTGTCATTCCTCACAGGCGAAATCATCTTGGTGTGGTGACTGCAAAAAAAGTTATTGAACTAAGAAACCATTAGGATAACTTTCCAAGAAGGGATTTTCACTAATCTTGTCATTAATTTGGTCAAGTTAGTAATTCTTTTAACTCTGGTCTCGTTATTTCTACTGCATGTAGCAGATTTGCATGTAGCAGATTTAGAGAAGGGATTTTATTTAAAGTCTTCTGAACTTGATATTTAAACCATAAATTCTAGGACTTCAAATTTTTAGAGCCAAGCCCCCTGTGTGGATTGTTAAACCCACTATCAGCTTTGGTCAAATTCTTTTGAGCTGAGGCATGATTGGTGTTAATATTTTTTTCTGTTCTTAGACAAAACTAACATTAAGATCTTACAGGAGAACCAATGTAACAGCTATCATTATTTTCTTTCAACACTATAGCTACCAGGTCTGGAATTAACACACTTAACTTTTTATTGAACAGAAGCATTCAAGTGACAATATTGTTTTTAATTCTCCTGACTTTTTGTTTTAGCCTCTCTGTTGTGGTCTGCAGCTCGAAGTCAGAGTTCAGAAAATACCTCATCAAGACAGGGGTAAGGATAATTCATTGCAGAATCCATGCCTTTTCTTCTCTGGGTTCCCAGTTTTTCCTTTAAATTAGATTTAAGAAGTTAGATCCAGAATCCTCTGGTTCAGTCTTCTACTGTTAGTTATTAAGAGTGCCTCTCACCAGAACTTCCCTTGCTTCTATGTGAATACTAATTAAAACTGTATACATATGTTTTCCATAACTTTCTTTTGGGGATTCCTTTTCCCCTCGTCACCTAGGCAGTTTCTGTGAGAAGCAAATTAAAACTTTCCTAGTTTGCCAAATTTGGGGTTTGTTTGGGGTTTTATAGCATTATTGTGTATCACTACCATTCTTGTAGTCTGTTACTTACCTTTGTTACTGGCTCACTGTCAAAATATTGTGCTTATCAATGGTAGAAGGTATGATTTCTTAAGTTCTTGTCATTACTTTGGAAATACCATGTACAAAATGCAAGATAGAACTATGTAAAAGAAGATAAACGAAGAAAACATAGATATGCATGGAACATCTTTTCTTCATTGACACACCCCATGTTGCCTACATTGGCCTGTGGTGCACAGGTCAGGCAAGCAAAAGCAACTATTGTATGAGTTAAAACTCCACATTGTAGCATGCAACAACTATATGAACAGCTTATGTCCATCAGATCAATAAATACGTTTTCTTGTAAGGATAGCTGTAAGAGAATAGGGTACTACAGTAATACCTCGGATAACACTAAAATCACATAATGTTAAGTAATCTGGGGAGGAGAATTGGATCGAATAACATTAAGGTCCTATGGGATGGATCGGATAACAACTGCTAAAGCCTGTGCGGTTACAATGTATCTCTATGGAGCTTTAACATTATTCGATCCATCGCATAGGATTTTAACATGGATCGGATAACACTAAAAATCGGATAACACCAAGACTTGTGGAACCAAGTCTTAGCGTTATCCGACGTATTACTGTATTAGAAACAATCTAAAGCATATGTAGTGTGTTTAATATTTCCTAATACCTGCATTAAGACTCTAGAACAGGGGTTCCCAACCGTTTTACCCCGCAGGCTGGACCGTGCCCCCCTAGACAGCTGAGCAGACTGGTCACATGGTTCCCCCTGCCATAAATGCTGCTATAAACCATGATGAGTGCATTTGCACAGGCATGGGTGCAATTTGCGGCAGTTGTAAACATGTCTGCTTCCAGGTGGTGCCACCGCCACAGGCCACATGAAATGGTACTGGGGGCCAGGGGTGGCCTATGAGTCATAGGTTGACCTCCTTAGACAAGAACCGTCCATATTATTTTGTGAATTTCTCTTCATATTACTGTCAAGACTAGGCGAGATACACTGACTGCCTTCATACTATTATACCTTAATTAGTAAATACATTTTTCTTTGCTGCATGTTCATTTTTTTATTTGAGAAAGCAGGCAAACAGAGAAATCTTTAATTAATTAGTTTCCCATTTTCTTGGGACCTGTAATAGTAGTTAACATTGGGAGAAGCTAGGATGAAAAACTAACTTCAGTCTATACTTCAGTATTCCAGATTGTTACAAGTAAACTTCTCAATTCGAACAAAACTATGTTTCCTTGACCAGAATCAAAAATTGATGATACCCTTCTACAACAGTGTGAGCAGCTATATAACTTTTGCAAACTCACATAAAGCATCAGGTATCTCCTTACAGAAGTGGCTTCTTCCATATCTTTGCCTCCCTTGCACAGCTATAAAGGTAAATGTCACCCTTACTCGAAAGCCAGTCCCATCTGACTCTAGGGTTCCGTGCTCATCTCTGTTTATAGCCAAAGAATCAATGCTATCTGCTGCTGCTGCAGACATTTCCATGGACATATGGCAGGCATGCCTAAACACCAGTGTACATGGAACACTATTAACCTTTCCCACTGAAGCAGTACCTATTTACTTACAATTTCTTGCTTTCAAACTGCTAGGTTGGCAGGAGCTGGGACAGAGATGGGAGCTCACTCTGACATGAAGCACTTGGGTCTTGAACTGCTGACCTGCTGATCTTCCAGTCATCAAGTCAGCGTCTTACCCACTAAGCCACCACAGTCCTTTTCTGTCCTTATTATTACCCCTGCAGCTATAGCTGCAACTTATTGATGTTTCAGCATAGCCAGTCTTCCCCTTTGCAGAAGTACTCAGCCTGCTTAAATACATTCTGTCTGTTTAAAACTGCTGGCACTTCTGGAAAAAGAGAAACCAGCCAGGAAGCCACAGATACCAGTAGCTACCAGCATGTACATATATGTCCAATATAGCTTTTGGAGTGGGGCTGTTCATTTCTCTGTACTACATTGGATCTATGCCCTGGTTTGTGTATCCACTTCCACACAAAGAGAAGAGGTAGAAGTATGAATGTAATCAAAAGGCTCATTCATATCTTGACACAGTATGGTTGCCTGAACCATTTTTGCCTCTTAATAATGCTTGCTTTAGCTGCTCTTCAGGTAGGTAAACAAAAAAGTCTTTTGTGCTGCCTCCTCAGCCTAATTATATTTCTTCCTATTTTAATGCAGTTCTAAAGAGTGACGTGAAATGCAACCTAACCCTTCTTCGTGAGAGATTGAATTTGCAGTTTCATAATTCGTGACATTAAGAAAACAAGGCCCCCAAAATTAAAGTGCTAATAAAACTCGCCAGTTGTATAGAACTGCTTTGGAGAGCATTCATGACCATCAGGTGGCAGAATTTGCAAATGACTGAGCAGTAAGTAGAATTTGGAGATAAGAGGGTAACTCAAAAGTACTTTGCAGACTGTGCTTCTCCTTGTCTATTATGAGTTCGGGCAAAGTGAGGCATGATGGAGCCAAGTGCAGGAAAAAGGAAAAGGTTCTTGTACGATCAACTCCACGTAATAGTCGGGGTGAGATGGCTGCAGAAACTTCCTCTGAAAAGAGTACCCCCTCCTCTTTGCCATCCACTTCCCTCAAGGTCTTATCTTTAGAGACTTCTAGTGTTGGCTCCTCTTCTAAAGCTAGGCCAAGATTTCTGGAAACATCTGTTCTCTCACGTGGTAGCAAACAAACAGAGCAGAAAAAGAGACAGAACAAGCATTGCGAAGAAAATGTTACACCTATACATATTTATAGGCAAAGTAAAAGGATAGCTGTAGCTACAGAAGTATCTTCAAAAGCAGAACATATTGAACCTGATGGAAATGTTGAGGAAATAGTAGATCTTACCTGTGAATCTACCATAGTTGATCTCACCCTTAATGAATCAGTTGTGTTTGTTGAAGAAACACAGTGTCAACATCATGAGTTAAGAACCCAGCCATTGTCTGACAGCTATACATTTTTTAGTGATTGTGAAGCTCAATATAGAGAGAGTGATGCACCTGTTGCCAGCAGGTTGTCTAGCCAATTGGGAACAGAGACCGTTGGTAGTTCAGGATCTTCAGGCATTGTGAGTTGTCCAATTTGCATGGATAGGTATGCAGAAATTGTGCACAGTGGCCGGCTTATAGTGTCCACAAAATGTGGCCACATCTTCTGCTGTCAGTGCCTTCATAATCATCTTACTATTGTCAACTCTTGCCCAACCTGTAGAAATAAACTAGGCCGCAATCAGTATCATCCAATTTATATATAAAGGCTTGGATCCTCCTGAGAACACTTCAGTTGAGACTTCCATGAGTCTTTCATAAACTGAGCATCAAAGGATCACAGCTTAAGTGTGGCAATCACTACTGGCCTTCTTTTCACTTGGATTTTTGTGGTTCATTTTTACCTCCTAGATCAGTGGTGGGAAAACTTGGCACTCCATATGTTCTTGGACTTTAATTCCCAGAAGCCTTGATCAGCAGGAGTGCTGACTTGGGCTTCTGGTAATTGAAGTCCAAGAACACCTTGAGTGCCAAGATTCATCATCATGGTTCTAGATCATTTTGCTTTAATAGTTTTATAGGTTATATACTTCAGGGTCTGCAGGTGTTTGAAGAGCAGCTTGTTCTGTAACAAATATGGCTTGTGCTGCCACATGACTTCAGAATAAGTAAAAGAAAGTTATTGTTTGGAAAGTGAAGGATATTAAAAAGTTGCTTTAATTCCCCAAGACTAGGCCATTAGCACCATGATAGTGTAGACGGAGGCAACAAACTACTGGTGAACCTGTATTGTAAAATCAGCCTTGTAAGAATTGAACTCAACCACATGCTGGAAAGAATTTTCAGCTGGTAGCAAAATCTATTCTCTTTGTGTTGATAAAAATCTACATAAAGGTTTATGAGCTCCCGAGCAGATGAGGCTTTATAAAATAACTACAGAACATTACTTAATATACAGTATACATACATGATTTATTGCCAGTGACTTAGATGGTTTAGAATTTTTAATTAGATCCATAATCAGTTACCTTTCAAATGTAATGGTAACTATGAAAGATGTTTCCTACAAAATAGCCAGTGTTCTGTGTTGCTTTATGGTACTTGTTCTACCTGAGTATATTTTAAGCATGGGAATAATGGATCCTGTACTTGTAAAGTACTCAAAGTTGTAATAACACCAAAATAATAGACAAGTTAAATATTCATAGCTGAGTGGCAGAAGACTTGAAATGTTAATCTTTCCCTATGTATTGATGTTGTTTTCTTGAACAAGTTTATATTTCAAATCAGTATCTAGCTGATAAGAAACAGTTAAATTGACTGCCTTTCACCATAAACCTTCATCTTGCAATAGTGTTCTGTGACTTTCACTACATTGAATCTTGGATTGCTGTGTTTGTATAGTACAGTTTGGAATATGTTCACAAGACCAGTAATTAAGCCTCTGATGCAGCATTATATTTTACACAGTGGTCTTGCATTGTATCTTTTCAGCCTTTAAGGACCATTGTAGATGTAAATCTCTTTGAACATAATGTAAAGAAATCAAATAGTATCTACAAAGTTATCTGATACAGTATCTTCCCTGGTCTTCCCAGAAGGCCATATGCAAACAATTCTGAAACATTTGCATAGAAGTTGAATTGTATTTAAAATTATCATTGTTAGTCACTATTGTCACCTGACTTCTAGTTGTATAGATATTAAAAATAACTTCAAATTATATTTGATCTCATGTGTGTTTCACCTATACACCATTTTATCCTATTAGAATTGTAGGGAGTTGAGTCATACTAAGAAACACTGGATTTCTGTGCAGAATCCTGAATCTGTAAATGGAAGAAAATTGCAGCGATATAGTAGTCACTAGTTTTGGTCTATGCCAGTATTTCCCAGCCTTGTGCTGTTCAGCCTTGTTGAACTATAAAAAATTATGTCACATAGAGAGATTTGTTGTGCTGCTAGTAAATAAATACACCTTCAGGTCCTAGGTTGGGAATGTCAGGCTTATGCTGCATTCAGTCTTTCTAAAAACACTTCACTCTTTTAGTCTTTACACTAAAATTTTAGGAAACTTATGTGTGTTATACTGTCTTCAGCTGTTAAATACCCTTTCCCCTGTTTATAGGGAAACAGCAAATCTTTGCAGCAAAAGACAACACAATAGAAAAGTACAACAATGTTTGAGGAATTATTTAGTAGTGGCAACAACAAACAAACAAAAATCCCTGCAAATCACAGCTGGAAATTTAGTGTCATAAACTCATGTTCTTACCTATGCTGTTTTCTCAAATGTAGGCTAAAATGGCTGTGTAACTACAAGGACTGTGGTGGATGGTTGTTTAGCAGGAGGTCAGAATTTATGATTGAGTTCACTGTATGCATTACTGTGACCTATTAGACTTGCTAAACTACATTAGTATCTAAAATCATATGTTAATAGAACATGGACTAGTCTACAAAATTCTGTAATAGCATTCGTGGCTGAAATCAAGTAGTGGGCTACTCCTGGAGTAGGTTCATTGAATCCAGGGAATTTATGGGGGAATTGACTCACCAGATCCCCATTGATAAAATGGGCTTACTCTAGTTATAACTTTCTACTGGATTTCAGCCAATGAGTTCAGCTACTTCTCAGGAAAAACACACTACCAGAAGTCTTATCTATAAGGGTTGCCAACATTTGAAAGAGAAATTATTTGCCATTTAGTTCCAGAGCCTGTAATACTGGCGGAGTAAGAAAACAAGAGGCTTTAAGAAACTTGAAGCTTTGCTGGTATTTTACTTTTGCTAATTAAAATATTACTAAGCTCTATTTTGGGCATTATTGTATTTGTTGGAAATTATATTCCAGATGAAAATAAAGTTAATTGCATATTCAATAAACCATTTTAAAAAGTGGTGTAAGTTAATCATTGTGCCATTAATCATCTTCACACAGCAGAAATTCCTTACCGTTGCTTCTCTTGCCAACTTTAAGGTGCTGTTCCTTGTCAGCTCTAACAAAACCTGGTGGTTTTGTGTGTGTGTTTTTGCACCATGTGTGTTCTCAAACAGTTACATAACAGAATCAAAAAATATACAGTAAAACCTCAGATAACACTAAAACCTGGTTCCACAAGTCTTGGTGTTATACGATTTTTAGTGTTATCTGATGCATGTTAAAATCCTATGGGATCCATAGAGATACATTCTAACCACACAGGCTTTAGCGGTTGTTATCTGAAGCATCCCATAGGATCTTAATGTTATCCGATGCAATTCTTCCCCCCAGATTCCTTAATGTTATGCGATTTTTGTGTTATTCGATACTAATGTTATATGAGGTATTACTGTAGTTGTGAAAACATTGTGTGTCTTTATAGTGGGACAGGTTTTAATAGTTGACATGACATTGCTGATAGGGATACATTCTGAAGCTTCCATTTAAAATTTTATCTCAACAGCAAAAGGTCTCTTTTGACATAACTAGTCCATATACAGAAGTAAAGCTCACTTCTGGGAAGGCTAATTAAACTTGGAAGCTGGTAAGCAGGTACCTAGTTTGAATAGTTATATGTCAGCTTTGTAAATTTCAATTTTTAGGTGTGAATTGTCTTTAGGATTTATTTTTGTGCTACCTGCTGTAAGGATGCAGTATTACTATAGGGGTGGTAGCAGCAAAGAGCTACTTCCAGTCTATGACATGTATGGGTGGTAATGGTGGATAATAAGGAAAGAAAATAGCAAATGAAAGTACAGTGGTACCTCATACAACGATTTTGATTCATTCCACAGGACAATTGCTATACGATGCATGCATTGTATAGCGATTTTCCCCGTGTGATGCATCATACAATGATTTTTTTTTTTTTTTTTGCTAAGTGGTTTTCCCATTGAAAAATTGTTGTATGATTTTTTCCATAGGGAAAATTCTTATGCGAGATGCCCTTTTTTCTTTTCAATTGTTATGCGACTTCATTGCTATACGGGGCGATTGTTCTATGAGGTTCAACTGTATATGGATGGACAGGAGGAGCCATATAAAAGTATGTGCAAGACACATATCTAGATTTTACTTCTTAAAGGTCAATGATTTGTTGTCTTCAAAAAGACAACAGAGCTTATCAGTAGAGCCCTCAGACTTTCCTAATGCCTTACCCAGCTCCATCATAAGTGACAAAGTGTTACTTCCCATCAAGAAGATGGCTTGTTCTCTCCTAAGTCTTAGCTTCCCCTTTTAATTGCTCTCAGTTTTACCCTTTTCCATAACTACTAGTCAATGGAGTATCAATTACTAAACTTGTTACTTTTCCTTTCAGTCAGTGGGTATGTGTGTCATGGGTTATGCCTGTTGCAAGCACATTATTCTTAACATTAAAAAATATTTAGGAAGCATGGGATAGAATTGACATTAAGTCAGATCTTTTTAGTAGGCTTTTGAGGAAATAGTCCATAGTGCCTTCTACCTATGTGTGAGGGGGAAAGAGTATCCATTTGACATGGACTTCAGGTCCTCCATGCATTTACTGATGTCA
This sequence comes from Furcifer pardalis, assembly GCA_030440675.1. NCBI lineage: Eukaryota > Metazoa > Chordata > Lepidosauria > Squamata > Chamaeleonidae > Furcifer > Furcifer pardalis. Next base: position 100,913,806 of record CP126894.1, on the reverse strand, counting down.
TATCCCCCAGTGGTCTAAATCTCCTTTAGTCCTTAGGAATATTAGAAGATAATTTGCAAATTGTTGTTAATTTATCCCAGGCATTTGTAATCTACAGCCAGTGGGCTGGATGAGGCCTGTGGAGCCATTTCATGTGGCACTCTGTGCACGTTCCTGCCGCTGCTGCTGCTGCAAGTGGCAGAAACACAGAAAATGTGGCCAAAACACGTGTTTTCATGTGAGAACTCGTGTGGAACCATGTGACTGGCCCGCTCAGCTGTCTGAGGGGGAGTGAACTGGCCCACAACCTGAAAATACTGAGAAAGCCTGATTTATCCCAATTACAAGGCTTGAGATATTTGTTCGTGTATGCTCTTTCTATTTAGTCCAAAACTAAGTATGTTTTCTGATGTGGCCTGCACCACGTTAGTGACTACAGAGGTTGATGTGGATGTGGCCCTTCCCCACTTCTTTCTATGCCAGTAGGCTGTTCTAGAAGGGACTAGTTATTCTCGACAAACATCTGAACAGATTGCTTTTACACAGAGTCTTTGATATCAAGCCAAATGTTTCTGTGACATGATTTCTGGAACGTTTTTCCAGCTAAAGCATTGAAAACAAAGTTTGGGAGAGAGTTTGTTTACTTTCCCTTGTCCCCTTCTCATATTCTATGCAGTCAGATTAGGAGCTAGCCTTAAATTCTCATATTTCCCGTTACTCTTCAATGTGTGCTGGGAGATCTATATTCTGCGAACAGTGGTTTGTTTATTCCTCATGGGGCACAGAGACTGAGGAGGAATTAGGCAGAAATGGGTAGGACAGGACAGAGCTTGGGAAAGTTAATTTCTGAAGGTATAAATCCCAGTACCCATCACTTTGCATAGCTGCCAGGGATTATGAGAGATGGAGTCCCTAATTAATTTTGCTAGTCTCTGGGTTCACATGCAATTCAGATGCTGTGGTCATTTTAAATTAGGGAATGGATTTCTGACTTTTTAGTGGAAAGAGAATTTAGGCTTGTTCCATTGGATGGAAGTGGCCCATTATGTAACATGGGTTTGTCTTTTCTCCCCATGGTTCTCTGTAGAACAGCTATATTAGACAGACCCTTCCAAGGAACTAAGATTTTAACACATGTAAAATATGCACTGCTTCTGTAATAACAACTGGATATGTCACCAACTTGGGGCAGGTCTTCCCCATTAAAACTGTCAGTGTGGCTTCAGTGGAGAATGAAGAATGGATTTGAGACCTGTAACCAGCACATGGTCTGCCATAATAAACATCTGGTTATCAATATCAGAAGATTTGTCTTGTACCACTGGTAGACATCCGTCAGGCTGTAGTAGGGAAAAAACCGCATTCATTCAGAGCAAGCATTCTGGAGCCAGTTAGTCAATCTCAGTTAATTTTGTGAAAACTGGTTGGCTCAAACATCAGTGTTAAACCGATATCAAGTTAAAAATTAGATAATAAAAACAGTGTAGACCTGTTCTAAAGCCACACTTAAAATAATAATATAGGAACATAAGAAGAACCCTTATGAAGTATCCCACCAAAAGCCCTGCTAAGAGGCTTGCTGGGACTATCAGTAGCCTTACAAGGCCTCAAGCAGATACCTTTTCAGAGTCTGTTACTGCAGATATGAAAATGCCAGCATCAGTGTCCGATTTAAGGATTCCTATCACAGTACCCCTGTATCATGATAAGAAAAGTACTCCCTCTGCCTATGCATGACAAACACTTCTCCTTTACCCTTTGAACCCCTCAATTGTTGGTTCTCTCTAAGAACCCAAAACCCTCAAGAAAAATTAGGTCTCCGCATTCATGAGTAAGCTCATCTGTAAGTATACACCTGTGTACAGTGATTAGTGAGGCAATGAACATGACAAAGTTTCTTTTTTCCATTTATTTAACACTAGCCAATAATGAAACACAACAGGTGGCCACCCACCCATGCACATCTGTAAAATTCATGGAGAAGTAAAGGAAAAATATTACATAACATCTGAATAATAATTTCATGTCAGAAATACCTCCTGAGTTGAAAGGATTTTTGCTGGAGAAATGCTGCTCGGGATGTCCGAATGAAGTTCTTTTCATGTTCCCAAGATCTTTTCCCCACCAAAGTGGTCCCTGTTTATCTACTTGTAATTTCTTACTTTCAAACTGCTAGGTTGGCAGGAGCTGGGACAGAGACGGGCACTCAAACTGTCATGCAGTAAGCAGGTCTCAAACTGCCGACTTGCCAGCCTTCCTGCTAACAAAGCGAGCTTCTTAGCCACTGCAGCCCCTAAATGCATCTGAATGCAAGGCATTTTGTCTGTATACAAAGTATGTGCTTTTATCAGTGAAATGTGGTCCTCTCTATCCCATGACACAAAGTAAGAGGTTCATTTCCCTGTCTGTATTTGAGGACAATAAGAGCTGACTAATTTTTCTGGTGCCATGTTTCTCTTAACAACACTTCCTTTTTGATCCGATCTCTTACATGTTCAGTTCTCACTGCAGTGGAAATAATCACTTCTGTAATTATTTCTAATTATTTGGTAAGCTACTGTCTGTAGCCAGCTTCTTTCCAAATTGCCTTAGCATTCATTTCGTGGGTGCCTTTCTCATTCTCCACCTCAGATGTGCTCCAGGTGAAAAACATTGCCAGCTGAGGCTTTTTGGGGAAGAAAAATATCTGTGGTTTCCCTTACTTCAATTTCCCTTTCACCCAGAGCTCCTTAAGTTCTTTCTGGATGTATAGCAACACTGTGTCCCTCTAGATCAGGGATGCCCAAACTTTTTGGACTGTGAACCGGTCACATGTTTCAGTGGGCCGGTCACGTGGTTCCTCCCACTGGAAACAGAAGTAAAATGTACCTTGCTACCTATTTTGCAACAGGATGAGCTAAATTTTAAGCTGCCATTTTCTCTGCTTAAACTAGGGGTGCCCAAACTACAGTCCATGGGCAGGATCTGGCCCCCAACACCAATTCATCTGGTCCACACCACCCTTGTTGCTCCCAGACGTTTTGCTTCTGGAAGCATTGAGAGCAATACAGGTCAGATGAATTTGCATTGGGGCCAGATCTGGCCTGCAGGCCGTAGTTTGGGCACCCCTGCTCTAGATCAGTGATGGCTAACCGTGGCACTCCATGTGCTCTTCTACCTCAATTACCAGAAGCCCATGTCAGTACTGCTGCTGATCAGGGTTTCTGGGAATTGAAGTTCAAGAACTCCTGGAGTGCCAAGGTTAGCGATCGCAGCTCTAGATGTTTTTTGCTTGCAACTGCCATCCATCCTAGCTGAAACAACTAATGGTGCAGGATTGGAGGAACTGCAATCCAAAAATATCTGGAACGTCGCAGTGGCTGAACCTGACTACTACTCTTTCTGCCCTGGCAAATGAGAAGGGGCAACTGGCTACTAAGCGGGGGATCTTTTTAATGTTGGTACTAATGCTGTGGAATGCTCTCCACTCACCTGACATTAAGATTGTGGTGCTTCATCAAGACATCCCAATTCTTGGCTTTATAATCTCAGTTATTTTTTAAAAGTCACTCACTGAGTTGCTGTTTGGATTTTGGTTATATATATTATGATCTGTGGCTAGTTTGCCAAAGCCAAAGAGATCTTTGATAACTGGAAAGTATAGTGATGGAATAAATAAAGTCAAGCAATCACACTTCTATATCGCCAGGTGCACTCTCTGGGTGGTTCACAATTTAATTAACATTTTGCCTCCTACATGCTGGGTACTCATTTTACCAACCTTGGAAGGATGGAAGGCCGAGTCAACATTGAGCTATGGTCAGGATCAAACTCACAATATTTTGGTTTCAGGACAGCACTTTAATCACTGCACCACCAGCGCTCCTGACTTGATGGCAAGCAAAAACAAACAAACTAGCTAGAACAGGAGTTCTCAACCATTTAAAGCCGGAGGCCGGGTCATGCTTCCTCAGACAGCTTCGGGGGCTGGACGGCCATTTTGCCCTTCCTCCACCACATGGCACTTCCTGGTGTGTGGGAGGCCATATGAAATGGTGCCGTGGGCTGCAGGTTGAGAATCCCTGAGCTAGAAGTTCAGAGAGGAAGTCTCTTCCTCATAAAAATAACAAAATAGAGCATCTGTCTAGATATAGAACAAACAATTTGATAGACTTAGGGCAATAGTTCTGGAACACAGGTTGAATTCAAAAGATGGCAAAGACTTCCAAGTTACATTTGCACTCAGAGTTTGTTTTGTTTTATATTACAGTTTTAAAGAGAGTTCTTTGTTCAAGGGCAATGGCTGAAATACTCCCTGTTTTTGACTACAGTATTTGGCAGTAATATTTGTAACAGCATGTTTTATGATTTCACAGACTAGTTCCAAAAACATCCTTGTCTTCACCCCCATGGCCTGAAATCAAACTACCTGATCCAGTACAAGAAGTAAAGCAGCACAGAGGTAAATAACATCTCAAAAGCTATGTGCATGGTTGCTGTACTCTATCCTTTAACCTTTATCTTCATTTTGATTTCTCAATGTTCTTCATTTCAAACTAAAAGTGTCAATAAAGAAGTTAGGGATTAGCTGGGAAACAATACTTGTCTTGAGTCATAGGGAACTTGAATTACAAGTTCCCTATGACTGCTGGCTGGGGGAATTCTGGGAGTTTTGGTCCAAAAGTAACTTTTTAAACCTTTAATATGAAAACTTGAATTTTCTATCATGCACGAGTAGATTAACCCCTTTACCTTGAGCTGCATGTCAGGCAATGTGCAATCTGTATTACTCTGAAGTACTGTATTTTTATGCACCAGGCTCACACATGAAATATCTATGCTGGCATCGTCATGATGACTTTAAAATCTAGATACAATCAGTAAAATTTAGGGATGGCCAAGAGACTCACTAACCATGAATAGTAACAATAAAGGGGCCCAAATGTCTGCCCTACAAAACAATTTATCTGGGCTTCACAAAATTTTGGCAAGATGGGATAGCCAGATAGTCTGGCCAGGTTATCTTGCTATGGTAATAGAGTAGACCATACTGCCAGTGGCTCAAAGCCGAGTGTCAGGCAGTGGTTAACTAACATGAGAACCCTGAGGACTAACATCCTTAGGTGCCAAAGTCCACAGGGAAGGGTGATGGTCCCCAAATGGATTAAATCCCACTTGAATCCATCTTGATGGAGGGCAGAAGCTTCATCAATACTGGCCTGGGGCTGAGGATGTCTTTGTGTTCCAAAAGGGCTCAGAACTAGAAAGTGGCTCATTGAGCTGGATCAGTGCTACTGGTGTCACATTGTGATGAAAGGCCATGGCATTATATTCTCAGGACAGACTTCATGGCTGATTGCCATGAGGATCAGCAATATTTGGATTCGGATATGGCAGAAAAAGAAGGGATAGCATACTATGTTTAAAAATAAAGTGTATGTGTGAAAGATTTCACAGTACAGTAACACCTCGGATAATGTTTACCTTGGATAATGCTAAAATCGCATAACATTAAGTAATCTGGGGAGGAGAATTGGATCGAATAACGTTAAGGTCCTATGGAATGGATTGGATAACAACCGCTAAAGCCTGTGCGGTTACAATGTATCTCTATGGAGCTTTAACGTTATCCGATCCATCCCATACGATTTTAATATGCATCGGATAACACTAAAAATCGAATAACACCAAGATTTGTGGAACCAAGTCTTAGCGTTATCCGAGGTATTACTGTATAATACTGTGTTTAATTTGTTTTGTCCTGATGAATAGTGCGTACTTGATAACCTGTACTACTTAATGATGACATTGATAGTACAGTAAAACCTCGCATAAAGAGCGCCTCGCTTAGAAACTAACTCGCTTAAAGAGCAGAATTTTCTCTGAATGGTCACCTCGCTTAACAAATAAAACCGACTAAAAACTCACTTAACAACTAAATCAGTGTTCGCAATCCCCCCCCCCCTGCCAGAACCCACAATTGGTCACTTACAATGGTGTTTCGCTTAAAGAGCAAACTCGCTTAAAGAGCAATCCTGTGGAACGCATTATGCTCTTTAAGCAAGATGACTGTGAAATAGCCCAACTATTCAGGCACATTGGTAGGAGAATAAACCTTTGACTCTGAGCCAACTGTCTAGATACCAAAAGGTGCCACTGATGAAGGATGTATAGGAATCCTCAGCTTAACTTCTGGCAATGTTTAGAAGAATATATTTCTGTAATTTACGAATGATGAGGAAAGTAGTGTGGATGTTGCATAGCCATGTAAAGATGTAGTTTTATTACTAATAAATATCTCCTGCTCACATGCTAATTTCTTACTGCTACTTTCTAACTCATTTGGTCATTAACTTCTCCATTCTCATACAGAGCTTGTACAAAAGGTGAATGGGCTTATTGCCACTGGACAATATGGGCGACTATTTGCAGTTGTTCACTTTGCAAGCAGACAGTGGAAAGTAACTGCTGAAGATTTAATTTTAGTTGAATGTCACGTACAAGCCGAATGTGGAGACAGAATCCGAATGGAAAAGGTACATGCTTAACAGCAATTTTTTCATTTCCATGAATTAACAAGTGGGATTTCAGTACAAACTAAACACATTTTAAGAGATTGGCTTCCCTGAGCAATACCTTTGTGATTAACAAAACATAAGAACTATTTTAAAATGACTAAGAATGTTCCGGCTGGTCCACACAAGAAATAGCGTGAACAAACTGCTTACATGGGAACGGTTATGTTGGCCAGAGTCCTGTTGTGGATTTACACTAGCATAAGTGTAATTGCATAAATTGTGGTGGTAAATTGCTAATCCACAAGTTTCTGTTGGTATTACCAGTCCAACAACTGGCACACAACTAAGACAAAACTCATTGATGGTGATTGAGTGCCATGATTTATGCAATTACACTTATACTTGCACATATTGATATAGGACTTCTGACAAGTAACAGACATTACTGCAGTCATTTGAAGAAAAGACAGTTGCAATAATAAAAATGATTATGCATGTTGCAAAATAGGTGCTTGATTGATAGTAAAATTTCCTATGTATTCAGTATTCATGACAATATGTTAGCATTCTCTGATCTGAATCAGAGAATCTGCCCCAGATCCTGCCAACCTAGCAGATCGAAAGCAAAAAATTGCAAGTAGATAAACAGGGACCACTTTAATGGGAAAAGATCTTGCGGACATGAAAGGAGCCTCATTCAGACGTCCCCTGAATGGAGTTTCTCCAGCAAAAATCTTTTCAACTCAGAATAATTTCTGACATGAAAGTATTATATCTGAATCTTTTATACCTGTGGGACAACAACTCCACTAACTCCCAGCAAGCCCTGTTGTACTGGTTAAGAATGGACATTGTAATTCAACGTGATTGGAGCATGCACCAGATCATAAGCTGAACAGATTGTGAGCTGTACTTGATAATCACGACCATAGAAATGTATAAACTTTATAAGGTAGTTTAATGATCTGGGAGAACAGACTTGCTGTTCTTCTCTTAGCGCTTTGTTTCTGACTCACTGCTATTTTTGAGCTGATCTCCGGCAAGTTCATTGACCTTCAGAATCTCTTCTATTTTTCCTTTGATATTTATTTCCCTTTTTAAAACAACCAAGCTTCATATGCTTTGACATCACAGAAAGATGTGGAAAACAAAATTACGCCTTCAAGGTTTCTTATGCCCAGAAATAAATTTAGGATGGCACAAAAGGAGAGATGAGGACAAAACTACCATTTGGTTATTGTTGGGAAATGGTAAACTCTTTTCCTGTGAACACATTCGAGTGAATTCACAGGGACTTGGGCTTCTGGGAATTGAAGTCCAAGAATAGCTAGAGTGCCAAGGTTTGCCATCACAGGTGTAGAGTGTAGCCAGCAGGGTGTATTTTGTGCCTTCTGGTCCTTCCCGGTGTTCAAAGGTTGGACGGTTGAATTTTCCATTCCCTCAGATCCCCCCTCCCCCGTTGTAGCCACTTTTTGATAAGATGAGTTGATAAATACTGCCCAAACCTGGTAGGTGTCCAGACACTTCTGGGTCATTATTTTTTTTAAAAATTGGAATGTCTAGATTTGTACATTTTCTGGAACTAGTGTGAGTTGCAGTGGGCATTAGGATTTAAATTTGGCCCCAGCTCTACTGTAATTTCTCACATTGACTTTAAATCTTCACTATGATATGTAGGTTTGTTTCTTAGTCGCAGACATGCCACCATACAATGTGCTTAAGACTGCTAACACAGATAATAAAAGTGGCATGTAACAATATTGAAATGGTTAGCTTTGCTGCTATTCAGAAGTGGTATATTTGCACATTGCCTAGTTTAAATGTGTATGTGTGGATGGCATTTATGTAACTATTGTGGAGATATTTGTACATATCCACTTTTAACACTAAGTAGAACCGAATTAATTGTAACTATAAAACATCTCATGATGGCATAAAATGAATGGTATTAATGAATGTATACAGTGGTGGGACTCAGCAGGTTCACCCCAGTTCACCAGACGCAGTAGCAGAAATTCCAGCTGACCCCAACTATCCAAGTTTTGAAATAAAGTAGTCCCAATTCAGGTGCAACGCAGGGCTTTCTCCCTGGCCACGCCCACCATACCATGCCCACAGCATAGGTAGTAAAAAAAATTGAATCCCACCACTAAGTGTATACATTCTGCTCACATGGTTGTTTATGAAATTAATGTAGCAACAGGAAACAGTTTCCTGTGCATCATTTCTTCTGAAATCCATTTTGGAGAGGCCTTTTCTGGATGTCCTACTCCAGTCAAATACACGTCACAGCTTTGTGTAAAACAAATGAGGTGTTTGCAAAAGACTGACAGGTGGACATGCTAAAATTTAGAGCGGAGCAAAAAAATAAAATAAAAATAAAAACTGGGCTTTTTTGTTAAAACATTAAGTAAATCTTGACTACAGTTCAGTCAGTATTAGAAAACAAACCAGAAAATGGAAGATGCCTCAAACTAGCAGCTGCATGTAGCATCCAACTGCTTTATCAACTGGTTTAGAGAAGTAGACTAATAAAACAGGTCAGTTAAACCTATGCAACGTTCAGTGTTTCTTTGAGGTTTAAATATCAGTTGTTCCTAATCCTGAAAGGGGGGTGGGCATTGATTTGTGAGTTGCCAGGACAAAATAACAAGTGGCCTTATTTTTCCCTTTCAAAATGAATGGAAATTACTCATGGTGGTTGAAGAAACTACTCTGTGTGGGGTGCAGTCATACATATAATGTAGAGATACATATTTGTTCTCTCTCTGCAGTACCTAGGTGGAAACAAAAATATTATTTTCACCAGAAATAATATTTGTTTGGCAGTTGGACTTCGGCTTTGTATTGTTACCCTTACTTTTCAGCCATAAACTGTGGCTAGAAACCAAAGGGCAGACTTAGAGAGCATGTACCCCAATATCTTGGCCAAATATTTTGTGATAACGAAGAGATGACTGATGTTACTTTGTTTCTTCTTTTACTAAGGTATTGTTAGTTGGTGCAGATGACTTCACCCTGCTGGGAAAGCCAATTCTTGGGTAAGGCTTAAAGAAAGCTAGTTTGATCTTACTGAAACACTGTCAGAAGAAGTACACTGTGCCGGAAACAGCACAAAGGAAGGCATTCTCCAAGTCACTGAAACACCACAGAGGGAAGGATGTGCACAGCAGAGTCAATTGCCCTTGTAACTTGTTCTACTCAAAGAATCATTTATAAAAAGCCTAAGCTGAAAGAACAGAGGGCTGTACTTATGAGCAAAGTACAGGAGAGGAATGGGTAAGATTAGAGCTGAGTTAAAGACAACAGTCTGGGGGCATCTTGTCACAGCAAAGAGTTTTAAAGGCTGTGAAGTCTCAGAGTCAGGGAGAGGACAGTCTTGAGGGTGCAGGCAAGCCCTTTGACTCCTGTACCTTTGTTTTGCTATGTGACTGTTCATTACTCCGAATAATAATCGGTGTACCCTTAGTGGTGGAGAGAAAATTGGCCATGGTATCGGAGAGTCGTGACACAGGAAACATCTCCGCATGGTTTCAAGTTATCTTGCCTGTGACAGGAGAATTGACCCATTCTTGGATGTGCAAAACAGATTTGGCACAGAGTGGGCACATAGCCTTCCAATCAACTTTCTCAGAATTCCTCTATACCAGGATTTGCCTCCCATTAATCCACAGTGAATATAGTCTGCTTGTAATAATACTGTGGTTAGATTGGCAGCTGGCAGAGGGAATGGCTGGTGAATCTGTGATTCTATTTTCAAGTGCGCGTGGTTGGGGAATGTAACCTGGGTGATGTTGCCTTTTGTGGTGTTTAGGGACTGACTTCAGGATAAGGGAAAGTATTAATAGACCACTATCTGCTTACATGAAAATAAGTCCCATTCCATCAGTGGAGCCTCTGAACAGACGTGCCCCAATTGTATTATGCAGGTGTTTGAATTTCAAGTTATTCAAATATACCTACTGATTTTGTTTGGACATAAACATGCCTTGTGCTTGACCAACTCTTTCTTCCCCTCTTGTCTCGCCAAAGGAAAGTCTGATGCTACATCTGGGTTGACCTAGAGCAGGGGTATCCAAACTATGGCCCAGGGGCCACATCCAGGCCCTGATGCCAATTCATCTGGCCTACAAAGCCCTTGTTGCTCCTGGAAGTGAGCTTGTTGCTCTAGGAGCAGCAAGGGGTTCACAGTCCGGATGAATTGGCATCAGGGACTGCATCTGGCCAGCTCCCTGAACCACGTGACCGACCTGCGGCCTGAAAAGTTTGGGCACCCCTGAACTAGAGAGATCAGTGAGCCAGTAATCAGAATGGTGTTGGCTGGTTTTTATTTCAAAGTTAACTTAATAATCTGACCTAAGTATCAAAAGCAAAATCTACAATGAGTTTTTATGGCTGGGTAGGCAGGTAGATACAGATAGTCTGATCAGTGAAAAATGTTCAGTTTGGTGAGAAGGAATAGCAGTAGATGTCCTTTCATGTAGACTTTGCTTAAAAGCTGTATTAAAAAGCAAAACAACATATTGGTTGCCTGCTGCTTTAGTGTGTGCTGAAAATTAACAGAACATCACGCTTCAGGAGCCATAATCTAATATTTTTTACTTTCTGCCAACACATGGTGCCATAAATTGAATTCATACTAAATCTTTTGTTAGCCCCGTAATAAAAATGGATTTGGAGAACTCAAAACAATCTAGTTTATTAACTGTTTCTGATTTTTCTTTAGACGTTACTCCTGGCTTGGTTTAACCTGGCTTGTAGCCTTGGTTGAACTTTCTCACCCTTAGTACCTTCATTTGTAATATGGGGAATAATAACAGTGATTTATCCTACAAGGCTGTTGTCAAGCTTACACTGTCATCTGTCTATGTAAATGTTTTCCAACTCTGACCTTCTAATGCATAGTATTAGTGAGGAGGGCTAACAATATCATGTGTTGGTATTATGATACCTAGTTATATTAAAATGTATTGTTTGTTTGCTTTGGTTTGTGTTGGGAGGAGGTGACTGAGGAGAATGGAATGTTGCTAAGAACAGAGGGGAGTTGAGTATTGGTTGAGTGTGAGACAGAAGTTGCAGAGACTAGCCTGGGAGTGGAACCTAGGGAAAGATCAGCCTAGAATTATCCTGAATAAATTTAAAGCCTAGGAATAAGCAATATTCTTTTGGCATTGCTATTTTAATAAAAACTTATTAGTTCTCTCTCTCTCCCTTCCTTCAGAAATGTAAGATTTAAATTTAAAATATAGCATTTACATTATTTAAAAGTCTGAATTAGACAATTTTTGCCCAGTAGTGGCCAACCTAGATTGTATTACTTCTCTCATTAATTAATTAAATCTAAACTTACTGGTAAAGACATTTAATTGATTAGAAGAAAGTTTAAGCAACCCGTTTGACTTTTTCTTTACTTTAAAGGAAGGATCTAGTTCGTGTGGAGGCCACTGTTGTAGAGAAGACAGAATCTTGGCCAAGAATTAATATGAGGTTCCGTCGAAAAGTTCATTTCCAGAGGAAGATTGGTAAGGTGGCAAAAAATACTTAAGTCCTTTTCTCCTTACCTGAAACATGAAATTGTGTGACACCATGTAAGATGTTGATATAGAAAACATGCAATTACAACAGTGTTCCATGTGTAGATGAAATAGAGCAGTGGTGGCTGCTCCAGCTGTTCTTGGACTTCCATTCCCAGAAGCCTAAGTCAGCACACCCGATGATCATGGCTTCTGGGAATTGAAATCTGAGAACAGCTGGAGTGCCAAGGTTAGCTACCACTGAAATAGAGTAACTGGCAGTTGCAAACAGAGGTAGCATGCATACACTACCATCCAAAATTTCAGGACTTCCACAAATTGCCTATGATTGTGATTACCAATCAGTACGTCTCTTTTTCTGAGCCATGTCGCTAGCTTGTCATTTATTTCTAGTTTAACATTTGCCAAAAATAAGTGGCTGTTCCATTATTAGTTTTCAAATCTTGCATATAAATCCACATATGTTAACAAGCCAAAACAATATCTTTAGGAAATCCTTAATTAACATTCTAACTAGGCAGCATCTTCCTGAGTAACAGGTTGTTCCTTGGTACCATCTTCAGCAAAAATCCTTTCCAATGTCTGTTTTGCAGAATTCAAACTTGAAGATACTGGATTGTGCTTCCCCTTGATAAAGATCACAGCATTCTTTGGTCCTTTGAATTAACATATAAGATGATTAAGTTAATGACCATCCTTTGATTTATATTTTCCATTCTCTTTCAGTTGTCACTCAGGCACAAACGGTTCTCCGGATAAACACAATTGAAATTGCTCCAGCTCTGTCTTGATGAATTCTTAGTCTTCGATTGTCATTCCGGCTTCAGAACAATATGAAAATTGGCCATGTTTATCTTACTTTTGGTTATTATCATTAAAGAAATCTTATTATTGTTCCTTCTCTTTAAATACTATTTCTAGTGTGATATTAATGATTTGTATATAATAACCATTTTAATGATTGAAGGATATTTAACTATGTTTGTTTTCTTTAGTTTGTAATTATTAGAAAGAGAGGTGGAAAAGATATAGCCCAGGACAGCACAACCTGTAATTCCTGCACCCACAAGCCTAACATACCCACCAACCATGTATTGTGTTCTATTGTTCCCTGGGTGTGCAATAACTTGAAGAGAGATTAAGCATCTTCCAAGCATTCCTTAACACAGAACTAGAAAAAGTTGTCTTTTTGGGCTATAACTCCCAAAATACCCCTGTCAACGTGGCCTCAGTACAATTTCTGCAGGATCTCTCTGGGAGAATGTAGTACTGTATCTCTGTCCTCATTCAGGGCTCTCCCACTGATTTCAGTAAAAGACTCCCCACTGGCCGGAGAAGTGAGTGAGTTAGGAATTGGGTGTAAGAGCCAGCCTGTGTAGGCTTGAGCAAGCTGCATAGTCCCAGGATGCCCCTTGAAGAATTTATTCATTTATTATATTTTTATGCCACCCATTTGGGAAATTTCCCATTCTGGTGGTGTAAATACAAATATCAAATAACACAACAAAAAACACAACAAATCCAAAACAGTTCAAACAAACAAATACATCCCCAAATAAAATAAAATAACTGGTGTCTGAGGGCACAGAAGATCAACTGACTGGCAAATTTATAGCTAAAGGGAATGAACGGTAAACTTCTCCTAAGTACTCTGTACCTAGAAAACCCTGAAAAGGGTTGCCACAAGTCAGAATTGAGCTTCTTCTCCTGTGTCTAGGCCAGATGTGAAACTGCCAAAATTAAGGCACTTTTTGGTGAGTTCATTCTGCTGTTCCTTTCACCTGACTTAGTGTGAAAAAGATTAGCCGGCAACACAAGGCTGCGGTTACCACGGTACACCCTATTGTGGTTCAAAAATGCTACAATCTTTGAGGAGGCTGTTTCTGTGCACCCTCCAAATTGAGCTGAGGGCTTATAAAAGACGTCCTGTGTACTTAAATAATTTGCTTTGTCTACATCTTTTGGGGGAAAATTTACGCTTCAGATTTCAGCCCTAACCCAAGGAAAGGGTTTGGAAAGTGAAATATAGCCTTCTAGTCTGCATTCTGCAGAGCAGGCGTGACAACATTAGTTGACCTGAGAGGCTAAAGCAGTGGTTCCCAATTAGTTTTTTCTACGTACCATTTCAAGAAAGACCTCAAACTTGCGTACCCGTTATTGCAGGAACGTTAAATATCGTGTACCCTTTATTGCAGGAACGTTAAATAAAAAATGAAATCAGGTGTATTTTATATTTATTATCAAAAGACATTCTAATGACAGAGAACACATGTTTCATTAATGTGACATGTGCACGTTGACAATGAAGAGCAAATAGGCGGGAACGGGGGCAGCCACGATCAGGTGACGCGAGGCGCGGGGAAAACCACCGCCTCGGGAGAAAGCGCTTGATGCATACAATTGACTTACCTACTGATCGTTTAATTAAATTGAATAATTTTTTGGCAATTGTTATTGCATTATTGTTTTTTAAGGATTTAATATTTTACCGTAGTTAAGAGATTGCTGCGCATACCCCTTGATGCAATCTCGCGTACCCCTGGGGGTACGTGTGCCACTAATTGGGAACCACTGGGCTAAAGGATATGCCTGTTTCTTTGTTGTATGTTTCACATTCATTCACATTGTTGCATCGCCATTTCAGTATATTTAAAACAGCACTTCCAATTACAGTAATACCTCAGATAACGCTAAGACTTGGTTCCACACGTCTTGGTGTTATCCGATTTTTAGTGTTATCCGATGCATGTTAAAATCCTATGGGATGTATCGGATAACGTTAAAGCTCCATAGAGATACATTGTAACCGCACAGGCTTTAGCGGTTGTTATCCGATACATCCCATAGGACCTTAAAGTTATTCGATCCAATTCTCCCCAGATTACTTAACGTTATGCAATTTTAGCGTTATCCGAGGTAAACGTTATCCGAGGTATTACTGTATATTGGCACAAGGGGCTACAGCCACACCCCAGCTGTCCTTGTTTCATGGTTACAGAAACACAATATCCTACACCCATAATTGGTTAATTTTGATTAATTGAGTATGAGTTATGCTTGTTCTACTACACACCATTTAATCTTTAAAATGCCATAGTTTAGATAAAATGGCTTCTCTGCTCATTTTACAAATAACATAATTGAAACCTACCTTACTCCAAGAGCCAAGGTAGCTCATAGGACCATAAAGGTTGTATTTTATTGAAAAAGGAAAGACACACTATGTACAAAAGTTATCTATCCCATACACCTGAATAGAATTCAGCATAGTTCCCAAGCATACAGAGCAATCTAGGCATCCCTAGAGCAGGTAACTAAAGCACTTTTCTCAGAGGAAAGCTAGCCTGATTCATTCTTATACAAATAAACAGGACATTCAATTTAGCACAATAAACAGTTGAATACAGTACACCAGTTATTTTGTGGAACAGGAAACGTAGCTATAATCTCTTTCCTATTTGCATGTCCTGGAGGAAGAAAGTTCACAGGTTTTTGAAATCAAGAGGTGACAGCCTATTTGTCTTTCTTTTTAAAAAAATGCTTGGCAGGATGTCAGTTATAGGTGTCAATGGATCTTTGCTTTTGGAGCTTGCAGGGGTACAATTTGCACCTTACCCAGCTTTATCTCTCTTAGTCCCATACACAGAAATTGGGAGGCTTCTAATAGAAGACTTTTATATTCCATACCTTCCCCCGCCCAATTTATTAATTTCTTCACATTGAGAAAATATGTGACCTTTCCCTGCTTAATGGACTACCAGTAACTTAAGTTGTAATATTCCAGTGGGAGTGATCCATTTCAACTGGAGTTTGATCGTTGCATTCATGTTGTATCTGGGACAGTCTAGATCAGTAGTTCCCAACATGGGGCCCAGGACCCACAGGGGGATTTCAGTTCTCAGAATCCTAAATCAATGCATTAGCTGATCACTGCTTTGGGGATTTGACTTAGGCTTCTGGGAACTGAAGTCCAAAAACCAGAGGTTGGGAGACACTGGTTTGGATCACACGTTATCAAAGGTAGTTTACAGAATGACCAAAAAAAATACATCCTTCAGTCTACATTTGATCTATTTTATGAGAATGGAAATCAAGGCCATTTGGACTAGATTATATTAAAGAGCCTATGAAGGACCTGGATGTGACTTGCATATGATATCATTGGTGCAGTTTATTGGTTTCTTTCCAAAACCTGCATCAGTTCAGGAAACTTCTCATTGACAATGATGTCTGTTGAGAATAGTTTGTTATTAAAATACAATGCGTGCATTAGGTTTATTGAGAGGGAACAAAACAAATTTATTATATGGTCCACTAAGGCCGAGTTTCCTCTGTTGATTAAAGCTCTTGAAGAACAAACCAATGATCTAGGTCTAGAGCTTGATTCACATTCCTTGATTGACCAAACTGTCAAGGGATAAGTTCCTACTAATTTTTGATAGTTATGTACCAGGTGATGAGAAGACAGTGTCAATGAGGAATCATCACAAGCTCAGTAGCCAGTTAGGCAACACTTTTCATTTGATTCAGTTGACATGATCAGCTGTCAAATGTATAAGCATAGAGTTAAGGTCATGCCTTAGAACCATGATGGCTAACCTTGGCACTCCAGATGTTCTTGAACTTCAATTCCCAGAAGCCCTGATCAGCAGGAGTACTGATTTGGGCTTCTGGGAATTGAAGTCCAAGAATACCAGGAGTGCCAAGGTTAGTCATTACTGCCTTAGGGCCTTCCTGGTGCTATTCAGATGTTGCCATTCATAATATGCAAATAAAATGATTGCTGTGGAAGCTTCATCTGCATCTAGGCAGATGTGAAACTGGCAAAATGAAGGCACCTTTTGGTGAGTTCATTCTGCAGTTTCTTTCCCCTGACCTACTGTGTGAAAAATTAGCTGGCAACACAAGGGTGCCATTACCAAGGTACATCTGATTGTGATTCAAAAATACCACAATTGTCAAGGAGGCTCTGTGTACCTCAGATGATATTTGTGAAACTCTTTCAAAATAAGGATACTTCTTTGTCTAGGCCAGACATGAAACTGCCAAAAACGAAGCCACCTTTTGGTGAGTTCATTCCACAGTTCCTTTCACCTGACCTAGCGTGAGAAAGATTAGGTGGCACGAAGTTGCCATTGCCCAGAATAAGCCCAACTGTGATTCAGAAATACCACAATTTTCAAAAGATCTGTGTAGCAATAAGGACACTGAAAGTGAATAACTGTTTTTGTTTAAAATATCTCAGTCTGTGCCTTTTAAGCACTTTAGAGGAAAACAGCAGTGTTTTCTATCTATAGGAAACTCTACCTTGGCAATTTGTCAAAATTCAGAGCCCAAGACTGAACAACGCTAGGTATACTGTATTTCTGGTCACTATTTTTTGTGTTCCCTAAGACAGCTTTGCTTAAGGTTTTTTAAAATTCTTTCTTCAGCTTAATTTATTTTCCCAACATGAATGGACTCATTCAGGCTTTGAATAGAAAATATTTTCAGTGGCTTTAATTCAGAGATGATACTGAGAGAAAACGTTTGTTTTTATTGTGTGGAACATGCAAAGTTGAAATTCTGACAGAATTGACAAAAAGACTGACCACAATCATTTTAGATCACAGCTGGTTGGATAAACAGATTTAGTAATGTAATGTTTCAAAAAGAATGGATTTACATTATATTAAAGATTCACAACAACAACAACAAAAAATAATCCACTATGAACTGAAGTAAATTGAAGAAGGCCTTTAAAATACTTATCAAACAAAGCATCTAATGGAGCAATTCCATCAGCACAACCAGATCGCTGGGTCAAGTTCCATTTAAATTACCTTAGGCAAGGTACAGTCCAGGCCTATCCATGTTGTCTCATTAGCCAATGTTCTGTTGATGCATGTCTAAGAGTCATCTTGGTGCAGTGGTTAAGCTGCAGGACTGCACTCAAAATTCCGATTATGATCTAAGTTGGATCCTAGTGGGCTCAAGGTTGACTCAGTCTTTCTTCTGAGGTTGGTAAAATGAGTATCCAGTTTGTTGGGGACAAAATGTTCCTTACCATGGGAACCACCCAGTTAATGCTTTAAGAGTAAGTACTATGGGGCAATATATAAGGATAATTGTTATTGCTATAGCTATGCATGCTAAAGTGCATAATGTACTGTGATGAATGGCTGCTGGTTGAAGAGTCTTCAGTCATATTAAATGGCACATTTCTCATTGCGCAGAAGAAGCATGCCTAATAAACCAGTGCCTTGTTAGTGGTAATGGCCATGCAAATTACTCAGTTTAGCTTACATACATGTGAATCATTAACAGATTAATGGGCATTGGACTATGATTGCTTGGTTCACATGTAGGTCTCTTCACATGGATGAAGAAATATTTGGGACAATGGAGACATATACAATGCTCTGATATGAATAAACAAAGTTGTTTTCTAACAAAGAATTTGAGCAGGAAAGAATGAACTTGATGGATAATCAAACTAGCAGGAACCTTTCAGGTTATAAAGTTTGTAAAAGAGCAAGGTAGCATTTGTTAAATATTTGTTCTTATGTTTATTTTTCATAATCATCCAAAGTACAGGGCATTGTTATTAGCAATGTTGCTATTAAATTATGTAAACTATCAGTTGTGAACAGTGCTTTTTGAAGAATCTGACACAACCAGAACTTCCTAGCCTGAAGAGACCCAGAGGAAGGCTAGATCATTAAGATAATCACAATCTGAAATGAATGAGAATACAGTAAAACCTCATATAACACTAAAACTTGGTTCCACAAGTCTTGGTGTTATATGATTTTTAGTGTTATCTGATGCATGTTAAAATCCTATGGGATCCATAGAGATACATTGTAACCACACAGGCTTTAGCGGTTGTTATCTGAAGCATCCCATAGGATCTTAATGTTATCTGATGCAATTCTTCCCCCCAGATTCCTTAATGTTATGCGAATTTAGTGTTATTCGATACTAATGTTATATGAGGTATTACTGTATGGTTTAATTCAAGTATTTTGCTACAGCGCATCACATTTGAGAAAAAGACTACGCGGGAGTTTAAGATAATCATAGATCATTCTAGGGAACTGCTGTGTTT
This sequence comes from Furcifer pardalis, assembly GCA_030440675.1. Lineage (NCBI taxonomy): Eukaryota > Metazoa > Chordata > Lepidosauria > Squamata > Chamaeleonidae > Furcifer > Furcifer pardalis. Next base: position 100,894,706 of record CP126894.1, on the reverse strand, counting down.
GAATAATTTAAAAGATTTGTGAGAAATATGTTGAGTTACAATAACATAGAAGCATTTATGAGGTGTTTCATTATCTTCTCCCTCTATACAGTTGTACCTCGCTTAAAGAGCATAATGCGTTCCACAGGATTGCTCTTTAAGCGAGTTTGCTCTTTAAGCGAAACACCATTGTAAGTGACCAATTGTGGGGGGATTGCAAACCCTGATTTATTTGTTAAGTGAGTTTTTGGTTGGTTTTATTTGTTAAGCAAAGCGAAGATTCAGAGAAAATTCTGCTCTTTAAGCGAGTTACTCTTTAAGCGAAGCGCTCTTTATGTGAGGTTTGACTGTATATCATTTAATTATGTGATGACAGCTTGTCTCCTGGAACTTTCCCCAGTTTAAATGCCAATGATAGTAAAATCAATTTCTGAATTGAAGCAAACCTATCAACTAGGGTTTAGATTGTTATATGGCTCCTGCTGCTCCAAGGCTGTAACTAGAAGACATTTCTTTCATTCATCTGTTTTGAGACAAATTGTTTTCCCTGTACAATCATGTTTTTTTTAGAAAAGTGTAGTTATATTTTTCTGATTATCATAGTTTTCCAGTTCCAGAAGGGTTGAACTGAATCTTCTCTTTCAGAAGCGTAGCTTACCTTGGCGGGGCCCCGTATAAAAATTGTTTGGGGGCCCTTTATATGCGGGGTGGAGCTAACGTCATGACATCATGACGTCATGGGGGGAGCCAACGTCATGACGTCGTGGGTGGGGCCAAAAATAAAAATAAATAAATAAATAAATAAAATAGAATAGAATTAAAATAAACAAACAAACACACACACACCTCAACCCACCCACCCACCCAAACAACCACAACACAAACCCGTAAATAACTTAAATAATTAAAATAAATAAAGAAATAAAATAAAAATTTAATAAAAATCCACCCACCCACCCAACACACACATAAACCACCCACCCATCCGAAACACAAAACCCTCACTTACCCTCCTGGGGCTGCATGGCAAGGCACGCTGCCCCCGACTGCAGCCTCCTCCTCCTCCTCTTCCGGAGCCGATTGCCGCTGTCCCCGCCGCCGTCACCACCGCCGGACCCGGAGGAGGCAGTGGCGCACTCTGCCAGGCGTCCCCAGGCCATGGGGGTTCGGCAGCAGCGGACAGCCTGGGCAGGCCTCAACCTGCCCATGGGAGCTGGGCGGCCCCAGGGGAGGTGCCCTCCTCTGAGGGCCACCATCAGAGCCGCTCTGAGAAGCTGCGGCTCCGACTCCGAAATTTTATTTTTTAAAATTGGAGCCAAAAATGGCTCCAATAAAGTGCGCATGCGCAGAAACTCAATCTGACATGCTCTTTTTTCTTTCTTTTTTTTTTTTGCCGTTGGGGGCCCCCGTAGCCCGGGGGCCCCATATAATTGATACGGCTGATACGGTGGTAGCTACGCCTCTGTTCTCTTTGCTTCAGGGTTTTACAGATATCTGTGAGATTTATTGCTACAATCCTTAAAATCTACCATGTTGGTTCCTGAAAAACAAACTGGCAACCAAAAGATAAAACCTCACTTGTGATTCTTAATATCAATTAAAATTAAAATTAACCAAGTACAAAAATTATGACCATTAAAACAGCCTTAGGTCTGAAGCCTGGGCTCTGCTACTTAACTGCTATTTGGATTATTTTTCTAGACCTACCTGTTAGCTGCCTCTGACTCTTGAAATGCATCTTAATAAAGATCCGCCCCTCAAAATACCTAGTTCACCATTATCTTTACAATATGTAGGATAGAGTTAGATTTATTCAGTGCACAGGCACATAATGTGTCAGTACAGCATGATTCCTTGTGAGGACATCCTGGTAATCTCCACTTTCATTTCATTTTTAAAGTAGAATTCTCATCCAATGAAACAATTTAATGAATAAATTACAATGGCAGTGGATCTCATATACCTGTACTCAAACTGAGGCAAAATCAAAATTCAAACTTTGTATGAAAATCTGACTAATTCAAGGGATGTCTCATTACTCTGCGAGATAGTGATTGGTATTGGTAGCGCAGGGATTAAACTGCTGCATTGCAGGCAGAGCAGTTGACATTGTAAATTCTATTCTGATGAGACACAAGGTTGACTTAGCCTTCCGGCCTTTCGAGATTGGTAAAATGAGTACCCAGCACATTTGGGGCAAAAACTTAATGACCTTGTGAACAACCCAGAGAGAGCACTAAGTGCTATGTGGTGGTATATAAAGTGTAATTGCTATTGCTTTATCTTTTCCCCACATAATGCTAGCAATAACCTATTTGCAATAATAATAATTTCATGTCAGAAATTATTCTGGAGAAACTTCACTCAGGTGGAGCCCGAATGACGCTCCTTTCATGTCCCCAAGATCTTTTCCCACCGAAGTGGTCCCTATTTATCTACTTGCAATTTCTTGCTTTCAATCTACTAGGTTGGCAAGAGCTGGGACAGAGATGGGCAGTCAATCAGTCATGCAGTAACCAGGTCTTGAACTGCCGACTTGCCGACCTTCCAGCTAACAAGGTGAGCTTCTTGACCACTGAGCCACCGCAGTCCCTTACCTCTTTGCAATGAAATGCTTCATATCTCTGATCAAAAGTTAAACCTGTTGACTGGAATCTTGTTTGCACAGCTCTTTTATTTTGGTTAAAAATGTCCTGTCCCCATTCCAATGTTCTGAGGCTTCCTACAGTGTAGCCAGTCTGGAGAAGCCTTTGGAGCTGTGGATTGGGAGGGAAATGTTAAAGCCCTGAAATCACTCCTGCCAGTCCTGAGAGCAGTAATGTATGGGTATTAGAGGCTTCCTCCCCTTCCATCCTGAAGCTCCCAACAGTTTCTTAATGTCAAAAAAGGATCTTAAAGAGTCTTGAAACCTGAGGAAAGAATGAAATAGGCTGCGGCTGGTGATCTCATCAGTCATACACTATGTTCAATAGCACTTGCTTCTAGGTAACTACCCTGTTTTCCCGAAAATTGGACCTCCTCCTATAGTAAGGCACCCCCATTTTTCCCCACCTTGAAAATATAAGCCCCCCCCCTCCCATAAGGCACTCACCTAAATCTTGTCCTGGCGATCCACTGTATCAGCAATAGATGTGTACTATATTCTTCTTCATCATGGAAAAATAAGACATCCCCTGAAAATAAGACCTTGTGCATATTTTGGAGTTTAAAAAAAATATAAGACAGTGTCTTATTTTCGGGAAAACACGGTAGTGATAGGACAGCGGACTTATTTACTTCATTTGCATACATTTATATTCTGCACTTCTTCAGAACTGAAGAAAGTGTAGCTATTACAGGTCCACAGAATTCAGCAATGACAATAAAACACATTCTGCCGGAACATCTGAGGAAACAAAAGCATTTTTCTGGCAGTGACACAACATCCAAGTGGCTGCTATGTGAACTCTTTTGAATGGGACATGCAGAACAAGAGGGTAGAAAAATGTTTGTACTGTTCTGGAAAATGCAATGAGAAAATGGCTGACAGATTCTTCACATGCCCAGTCTGATAGACAATAGCGGAGTCATTTTGAACACTGATTCACTTCGTAGCAATCTATCTGCTCCCAATTCATAGGGACAGACTCCAAACAATTACCATTGGCTCCATCATGTGCTTCTGTAGCATTCTACAGAGGTTATTGAAGGCATAAATCATGGTTGACAGATCTAAATGAGAGTGAGAACACAACTGCACAGCCTTTTTTTTTTAAATGATAAGGAACTAAAGATGGAAACCTGACTAATTACATTCAAGTTTCACATACCATACAGACTAAAATTCACACACTCATTGAAGTTAGCAAGTTACGCTCTGCATCTGCAGTGACAAACAGCTGCTTAAGTTATTTTCAGTGACAGCCTCTTCTGAAAAGATCTGCGCTGTAGCAGCTGGGAAGTATAAAAACAACATGTGAGTTGAAAGTGACTTGTAAGTTGATTGGGGTCATCCTTGTTTATTATAAAGATTGAAAATTTAGCCAGAAGTCAAATCCTGTTGGGGAAGGGGAATTCCCAACACATAGCTGGTTGTTTAAAGGAAAATAACAATGGTCCAGAAAATGTAGAGTTTTATACTAAAAATATCCCACTGGTAATACATAAGTAAAACTCTCTAGCATTCTTATGGCCAAGCTGGGTGCGAAATTCAGGTCTCTCAAGCCTAAATCCTATTGCTATTATAGAGTCCTAGATTAAGTGGCATTTGCTTAAGTGTTAATCCACCATTCAGGAGTTGATTTAATAAATCAGCTATAGCTGAGACTAGCAATTGAATTTTTGGTATCAGATTTTTTGTGCTCTTCAACTATTCTGCAAAATAAGCAGTAAGTGTTGTCATATGATCCAAACTTTCATCTACCTAAGAAGTTAGGCCTTGTTCAATTATGCCATTGTAATCACTGCTGCTAAAGCTCTCTCTCTGTTCGCAACACATGCATATCTTGACATCCCATCTTTACAAGTGGACAGGAGACTCAACATGAAAATTGTCCACCATGGCAGCTTTCATAGTAGGCGCTTCGATGGACACCTTCCAGCTGAGCAGGCACTCTATTACAATCTGTGCCAAGACATGGTGAAGCCTATAGCTGAGAAACTCAGGCACAGCCAGCAAGACAAAATCCAATCCAAAGAATGTTTCCTCCAGTGGGAAATAGGTTGTTGGAAAAAGTGTTTGTGGAGATGAAAGACAAGAAAAAAAGCCCTAGCATGCCCACAGATAAAGGAAGTTAAGGACCTGTCTAGATCATTCAAAGCTTTTTTTACATCCTTTGCACTCCTCCAGATTTCTCCAACCAGTCTCAAAGCTATTCCTTTGGCTACTCTTCAAGGAACTCCAGACACAGATGGTATGAAGGAAGAAGCAAGGACAGCTGACAGAAAATTAGTGCCAAATGAAGAAGGAACCCTCCAGCTGATTACTCCTAAGAAGAGATGTCTACCAGTGATTGTTCAACACCCAGTAGATATTATAGGTCAGTGGTGGTGAACCTATGACACACATGCCAGAGGTAGCACTTGGAGCCCTCTCTGTGGGCACCCGTGGGGTCACCCCAGTGCCGTGTTTGCCCTGCCCCTCTGACCAGCAGCCCAATGGGAGCATTACCTCTCACCCCCAGCACAGATTTCACCCCACCCCTCTGCCCAGCAGCCCAACGGGAGTACTTTCTTCCTCCAACCAGCACAGAACTCACCCCACCCCTCTGTCCAGCAGCCCAATAGGAATGTGTCCTTCCTCCCCTGTTGCTGTGTTGGCTCTTTGCAATAAATAAGTGGGTTTTGGGTTGCAGTTTGGGCACTCAGTCTCTAAAAGGTTCACCATCACTATTATAGGTGTTGTAATTCAACTATGCCCTAGGGTTCCTTCAAAACTCTGCCAAATATTGGAGGATAACAATTATCAATAGTAAAAGATTATTTCTCAAGATAAACAGCAGAAAAACAGCACTTTAGAAGGAATGGGGAACAGTGGTTTTCTCTTGTCTTCTTCATGGTCCTGAAGGGAAATAGGGGCACATATGAGATCCTAGACTTGAAAAGATTAAATTGTCACCTGATGACAAAAAAAGTGGCAGGTAGAGTCTAAGGACACTACCGTCAGGGATTTAGTGCGTGAATTTGATGTGTTGAATTATGCTCATTAGTTCATTTATTTCATTCTTTAGTTAAGGGTGATGTTTCAAATGGAGGAAAATAAAGACCTTATGTTCATAAAATTAAGGTTTTCATAAAATGTTCATAAAATCTAAGGTTTTCTGAGCTAAGTTAAAGGTCACCCTTGATCAAAAGCCAGTCATATCCGACTCTAGGTTTCAGTGCTCATCTGTTTATAGCCAAAGAGCCAGTGCTGTCTGTGTCTGCAGACATTTCCATGGAAATGTGGCAGGCATGGAACACTGTTTACCTTCCTACCAAAGTGGTCCCTATTTATCTTCTTGCAATTTCTTGCTTTTGAACTGCTATGTTGTATTAACCCAAAACCATAAATCCCAATTTCATTTGTGTTTATTAGTTTTTTCTATTTTATTTTTCAATAGATGCTTTTAACATTTATTTTTCATTCTCCCTGACTCTACCCACTATGCACACGTGTTCATAAGCAGCCCACTATACACAATAATTCACCACATGTGAATAACTGCAAAAGATCTATTTTTAATAAATATTTCAATAGTCAAACCACAAAGAAAAAGAGTTTTTCCTTCATGGTTACTTGAAAGCAGTTTTTCAGTAAGAGGGAAAGCCAAAAGTGAAAGTGGTTATGACTTCAAAAGTGAAAGTGGTTATGACTTCCTACAGTGTATCTATTCTCACACCAATGTATCTATTCTGGTGTGGAGAGATATTTCTTTGAAGGAAAGGTTAGAAAGAAGGTGTGTGTTTTTGTTTTAAACATTCATAGAAAATGTTTCTGAAGTCCGATCCAAATTGTATAAGTGTCAAAAGAAAGTTGATTCTGTCCTCTTTCAAGAGCACTTTGGATCACTTCAATCGGTCAATTGGTTTTTTTGCTGGATCACTGCCAAATACCACCACCCAGGAAATGTCATTTTTACAAGTCACGTTCTTCCTCAATATCTTTTTTGTGGATTCCTGCTATGGCGTCATTTTTCTCCATATGTTGTATGCTAACTATATCCACCTCAGGAAGTTGTCATATTCAATTTCTAAATTGGTTTCCCCTCCATTTATTGGGTTTCTGTGACCTCATTTTAGTGGGTTTTTTTGTAAAATGCTTCATAAATTATTTTTCGGAAGTCCAATTCCAAATCTGAAAGTGTCCCCACAAAGGTTAATCTTTCCTCTTTCAAACATACTTTGGATCATCTGAATTGATTGGGTAGTTTATTCGCTGCCCCCCAACAACCGACCCTCCCTAGCAAAACTGTCACTTTTCTGATGCTACTTCCGAAAGTGATGACGTCATGGCTTTACATTTTCAGCTTTTGTGTTCTACCCATTCTTAAAGTCGCCGAGACGATCTTTCAAATGACATAACCCTTAGTTTCGGTGTTTCAGCTTCTCAAAAGTACATGATTTTCGTTACACTGCAAAAGCTGTCAGACCAGTCAACTGAAACATAAGATGTTAATAGAATTCACATCAAAAAGTCAAAGTGGAGACACTCAGCACTGCTGGTGTTTTGCTTTTTATACAACTGACTGATGCTTATCTCCATAGATTGGCTTGTTGCGGAATCCTGGAATTCATTTGAGGAAGAAGCAAAACCAGTTCAGGGCTCTGCTCTTAGGACCATGAACAGCCACAAATGACCTTTATGAAGGTCTTGACAGTTCTATGGTCCTTCACAGCTCAAAAGGACTGATTTCTCATTCACTTCTCATTCCTCTGATCTGGACTGTCAGTCACTGCAGTAGCCTTTACGGGGAAGGGGATCATAACATGTAGGCTCTGCCCCAGAAATGCTCTGTAGGCATTTCTGGGGCAGTTTTCTTACAGGGAAAAGAAAGAGCATATTGCTCCTGATATATTTTCTGTGACACCAAGAAGAAGAGGACTTTCTTCTTGTGGCACCCACAAGAAGCAGACACTTTTAGTGCAATGAATGTGAAAGGCAGGTGGGCTTGGCCCTACCCCTGGCAAAACCTCTGGGGAAGATGATCTCATATCAGGACTATGTCCTGTGAGCATGTTTGCATTCATGGCACTTGCCAATATTCATTCTCTGTTTCCAGAGACATATTTGGAGCCAGAACTCCAGAGTAGCCTTGCCAAAGTCTGTAAAGAAATCCCTCAGATGGCAGACTGCTGGATAGCTCAGTGGTTTCAAGCCCCAGAGCCTGGGAGTTCAATTCTACAGTGTGCCTTCTTGACAGGAGCCAGAGTCAATTACCCGTAAGGTTCCTTCCAACTCTGCATTTCTAAGATTATTATTATATTATAAATCCCAAGAGTATGAACTAGGGAACTACAATCGATGACACCAAGTATACTCTCCTGACCACTGGAGTATGACGCTGTTGGTCTAGTGTTCTCCAACTATTGTTGTTTAGCACCTATTTAGCTGAAATGTCCAGAAAGGGCTCTGGACATAGACCAGATGGAGATACTTGTCTATTACTTTTGAGCTTTTGACCTCTATTCCTTCTGCATCAACTGGATACTCTTAGAGTCTGCCTACCATTCTTACTTCCTTTCCTGTGACAACATGCTGTTATTCCTCTCTTGTGCACCCTCTAAGACACACATCTATCAAGTTAGTATTAAGTTAGTGTTATTTTTTTAAAATCTGGAACATAACTCTCTTAATAAAAGTTAATTGTTAACTACTGTACTATTTCTTGTGGGTCTCTTAGGGAACTGCTGTTCATGTTCTAAACACCATTAACTAGCTAGAGGAAGAGAAATCTTAATAATTTTATTTTCTATCACCTTGTAAACATTCACAACAGTCTGTAGGGCTGGACTAGGAGGATGTTTGTGAGAACCAGTGGACCCAGGCCTCTACAGCAAGACAATGCGCTTTGCATGATATCATTGTGGTACTGTCCTGGAGGGAAGGCATACACTGGTTGAAACAGAAAACACAGTACCAAAATCATATGCCAACCAGTAAGGTGAGATTCATTCCAAGCAGCTGCTGCAGTCATGAAACTATTCCAATGAGGTGAACAACACACGGTCTCCATCATAGCAGGATCCCTCAAGAAAGTACTGAACATGCAACCAGACTGATAAACTGGCAGTACATCAACCTGGGCAAATAGTTCCTCCAGTTGGAGGCCTTCAAAGAAATAGCAACACAGCTGGGAGGAACAGCAGTGAACCATTGTCTCCAGCCCAGGGCCATAGCCAGAGGGGGGCCAGGGAGGGGGAGGGCAAAAACCCTTCTAACAGCCCACCCACTCCACCTCAGGATGCCAATGTTACACATGTGTTTGTGACATTGTTGCCCCTCCTGAAAAAAATTTCACCCCTCCCCCCTCCTATAATCCTGGCTATGGCCCTGCTCCAGCCTGAGTAAGCACATACCTTCTAAGTGTTCTGGTTCCTGGATGTACAAGCATCATTTGTGGACTTCATGGTATTGCTGATGCCTATGAATTAATGTCAACTTCTGTAGCCTTCCTGTCCCCCCTCCCCCTCCCCCCCCGACTCCCAGATGATCAGGAAGATAATAGACACAAAAAGAAAAAGCCTAGGCCATCCAAATAGCACTAAAGTGGCCAAGATGTCTATGGCTTTTCAAACTAATGGATGTGTCAACTGAGGAACTCTTTCTCTTTCCAAGGAGGCCAGTTCTTCTTGGTCTGAAACCAGTTTGGTATGAACACCTCAGCTTTCTCAAGTTGGTCACCTGGAGGATGACTAGGGACTTATATCTAAAGATGGGTATTTGTTTAGCGAAGCAAGAACCTTGATTTGTCTCCAGGAACCCTGCACTACCAGGACCCATGAATATACTTGAAAAACTGGTGTATGCATTGATGTGAAGAGAACAGACATTCCCTTGGGGTTGAAGTCACAGAGGTTAGAATTTTTCCAGGATGTGCCATAAGCAGCCTTAAGTCAAGCAGCATTAAAAGTCAGGTATCCATCCTGGCTTCAGTTTTGAGTCGCCCTAGCCTTGGACCTTTAAAATTCTTAACCCAACATTATACAATATGATTCTTTAAGGTTATCTCCTTTTCCAACCCACCTCCAATATTCAAATCAGTATGTGTTCCTTAGGAAGCCCTGCTGTCGCAGTGGTTGAATTGCTGTACTGCACCCAAAACATTGTGCATTCTATTCTGACTTATCAAGATTGACTCAGCCTCCCGTCCTTCTGATGTTGGCAAAATGAATATCCAGCACGTTGGGGGGGGGGGGGGATGCTAATTAACTTGTGAACCACCCAAAGAGTGAACTAAACTATATGGGGCAGTATATAAGTGTAATTGCTATTGCTACCCCAACTACCATTGCTAGATGGCTGAGAGACTGCATTGTATCAGCTTACACAAGTCTCAGAGGCTTTGGTGAGAAGTTTCAGCAGCCTTTTGGGAGAGTTCTCCATTGGAAGAGATATGGCAGGCCACTAGACATATCTGCTGTAAGGGAGAGCTTCATCTTTGTCTTGTGTTACTGTAGGAATCACTAGTCTGGACATCCCCCCCCCTCCCTCTGACCTCTGCACAAGGAGGAAAGCCCAGAGCTGTGGCTGACATAATAGAAATACCACAGGCAGTCTTTTGTGGTGATGGCAAATTCTGTGTTGTCCATGGATTGAGAAGGAATGAAGATTGTCATTTTATCTGATGTAGCAGGCTACTTTGATGCCATAAGCAGGTTGGTATTCTGAGCTCCCTGGGGCAATTTGATGTTTATGCAACTGTGGCAGTGGTCAGCTAGAGTGCTGTGCTAAGGTTAGGGAGACACAGAGGCAAATATCCACTTAGCCAAGAAGCTTACAGAGTGATTTCAGAGTCAGCATAACTTACTTCTCAAGCTTGCTATGAGGATATAAAAAGACATGTTAGGCAGCTCTGGCAAATATGTCATGAAAAAGCCCGAACTCTTGGGAGTATCTACTGGTTCGTTGACAGTAGTCAATCTGGAAGCAGTCTCATCAATTCTGTCATTCTGTGCTCTGACCACTGTCTGAAGAAACTCATTTAGGTTTTAATATATGTGGCTTAAGAAAGCACCCAGTTTCAAAACTGCCATAGGTTATGTACCATTGATTTCAATGGGTTCATATTAGTTGTCATAAACTTATTTGAAGAGAAGTAAAGCATGAGAAAGACTGGATCCTGTCCAGACTGTGTTAGCTGTATTTGTGTGTCCACACAACATATTCTCATCAGCCAGGGTGGGCAGGAAAGTGATTGCAGGTTTTCTCACTCATTATGCTGTCTATTATGGGATATGCACTAATTTCTATATGTTATTATACACTCTTGTACACAATTGGGGAAAAGAAAAAAAACAGATGATGCAGAAAGGTGAGGGGGAGAGAAGGAAACAGCAAAAGGAAGAAAAAATTATGGGAGCAATTCTGATCAAGAAAATAAGGAGGATCGCATTGTAAACAGAATCCATGTTGCACTGGTAGAGCTCAGGCTGTGCTTCATAACCTTACATGGCAAAAGAGAGGCTGTATTACAAAGGAGGAAAAAACACTTGGAGGTAGAATTATGAAACTCTGTGTTAGCTTCATTTGTAAATGTCATCCAATTGTGGTGTTTGGCCAGTGCATTCACTGCCTGCTGTACTCACACTGTCTTTTGTAAAACAAGAGGATGCATGGCCTGCAAGAAACCAGACAGAGCTGCTGCCTTTTAGGAAGGGGGTCAAGACATGGCTGGCAGAGCATGTGTGGGGTATGGGCCAGACAGATGCCCCAGTCTGTTGGCTCGGTTGAACCCCCCCTCTCTGTTTGTCTTGTTTTAGCTTTTTTCAAATTTTTAATATTTTAATCTTATTTTATACTATGTTTTATTGTCTTTTAGGTTGTTAAGAATTGTGTCAGCCGCCCTGGGTCTTTTTGAGGAGGGCGGCATAAAAGTTTGCTTAAATAAATAAATAAAATAATGCAATCCTATCTATTGGGATGATGTGAGGGCATCATTCCAGTCATGTTCAGTTAATCCTAAAGTCACTTAAACCAGACCACTGGCTGAACAGTGTTACACAGAGGAGAGGAAAGCATCCTCAGTGGAATTCAAAGAAAGAAGGATCGTAAGAACTCTGCCGCTCTTTCCCTGTGGTTGCCTTAGGAAACCACCCAGTTTATCAGCAAGATCAAGACCTTCTCCAGTTGGCTCGTCAAAAGAAAAGAAAACAGAGTGTCTAGATTTCTCTGGATGCCACTGTCCTAGTTAAAAAAACACCTGATAGTTTTGAGAGTCTCCTGGACAGCGAGGAGAACAAATAGGTCAATCTTAGAAGAAATCAAACCTGACTGCTCCTTAAGGACAGATAGTACAGATGAAGCTAAAGTACTTTGGACATCAAATGAGAAGAGAAGATTCACTTGAGAAAGCCTTGATGCTTGGAAAGGTTGAGGGCAAAAGAAGAAGGGTGTGGCTAAAGAGGAGAGGGCTAGATGGTATTGTAGAGACAATGGGCACAGAACTGAGCGAGTTGAGGAGGATGGTGGAGGACAGGAGTGCCTGGCGGACAGTGGTCCATGGGGTCGCAAAGGGTCAGAATCGACTGTGCGACTGAACAACAAAATCCTACCTGGACCTCAAACCTCCCACTCTAAAATCTGCAGCCTTGAGTAGTTGCGTTATTTGCTACGATCTGACCTGGCCACCTGAGTTTTCCCATTCACAGAAAAGGGCTCTCCCCAGAGATGCACAAATACCATCACGGGCTGGGCACAGAAGACCCCTTAGCACGAGCAATTCACTACTGTGGAATGCCGGAAAATTCCCCGCTCCAAACGAACCCACGACAACACCCATCATCCGCAGGGAGGAGGGGATCTCTCTGGGACAATGGGCATCGAGCACGGCGAGCTCCGGAGAGCAGAGGGCTGAGGTCGCGGGCGTCCAGGCTCTTCCGTCCAGCTCTCGCAAACACTTCACCCCCTGGCGAGGAGGGGGGAAACCTTCGAAGGCACCCTGGCTGCCCCCCCCCCGTCCCCAGACCAGAGAAAGGGAGGCGCCCACCAGGAGTATCTGCCCCGCTTTAACCCCCCCTCCCCCCGGGGCGGGGGATGTCACGGCCCGCCCGCCCTGCCTCGTCCCTGGGAGCGACCCCGGGGCAGCAGCGGGGGCGACCCAACAGCCCAGCCCGCCCGCCCGGGTGGGGCGAGGAGAGGAAGGCGGAGCGGAGCAGGAAGCAGCGCGGCGCCGAGGAGGAACTTCTCCAGCCCGGCGGCGTCGAGGCGCGCCACGGCCTCCCCCCGGGGCTGCTCCTGGGGCTTTCCCGAAGGGCTCCGCTCCTCTGGGGAGCCGACGCCGCCGACACTGCCAGCAGCAGCGCCACCTGGGCGCAGTTCGCCTCTCGACGGCGAGGACTGAGCGCCGGAGCCAGGCCAGCAGCCGCGCACGCAGCGCCTTGGCCGTCGGTGGCCCCGCCATGAGCTTCCCGCGCCCCTTGCGCCGCTCCGTCAGCCTGAGCCCGGCGCGGACCCTGCGGCTGGTGGTGCTGGGGCAGGGCGCCGTGGGGAAAACAGGTAGCCCAGACCCCCCCCCCCGAGACCTACGTCCCCTGGGGGGTGAGGGGAGGAAGGATCCGGGGGGCGGGGGGGGGGCTGAGGGAGACCGAGACGAGCCATTTCACGACCAAGCCCCCTCCCCCCCGAGCGGACCGCCGGCGCCCGCTTCTCCCCGTGTGTGCGTGCGCGTGTGTATGTCCTGAGCAGCTTTCGGAGGCACTTGCCCACGGCGAGGCTTCTTCCGCCCCCCCTTTTGAACCCCCACCCCCAACACACTTTCTGGTCCCAGTCTTCCTGGGACGCCTCGTCGGCGCCCGCTTGGTGGCTTCGGGGACTCTAGTCTGGACGGCAGACACGGACCGAGCCTAGGAAGGGTCGGGGGGGGGGCGCCTTATCCAGAAAGGCGGCGTGCCCTTCGAGGGCCCCGAACCGACGGTGCGGTTAATTGGGCTGAAGGGCAGACGGGACGGCCGGGGTTGGGACCACACTCGCCGAGCATCGCAGCCCGTTCCTCCCCCCCCCCCCAATAATAATTATTCTGGGTTGAAAGGATTTTTGAAGAAGAAACTCCACTCAGGGAACGCCCAAATGAGGCTCCTTTCATGTCGCCAAGAGCTGGGACAGAGACGGGCGCTCAGTCCGTCGTGCAGTACCCGGGTCTCGAACTGCCGACTTGCCAGCCTTCCAGCCAACAAGGAGAGCTTCTTAACCACTGTAGCAAAGGAGACGCGAGCGGAACTCGCAGTCCGGAGGGGGAGTGGGAGTGAAGCGCATCGGTCCTTCCCCTCGCAAATTGGGTGTATGTGTGTGGGCTCAGGTCCATAACTGTTAAGGGAAAAGAAGACCCTCCAAGTCCTTGTCGTTGTCCACCATCTCGTGGGGCGCGGGGGGGGGGCAGCGGCACCTAGCAGAGTGGTACAATCTCCTTTGCTTCCCACTGGAGTCCAAAGTCAGAACCAGATGCAAACGATGCACTGGTAGCATAAAAGATTTGCCTCAGTCCAGCAGCCCCTTCAAGCCTTAAGGTTTCTGTTCTGAACACCAGAACTAATCTGAATTCACTGCGTAGAAAAGCCTCCAGCTCTCTTCATTTCACCCACTTTCCTAGGGGCTGCGTTGGCGCATTGGTTAAGAAGCTCATCTTGTTAGCTGGAAGGCTGGCAAGTTGGCAGTTCCAGACCTGGATACTGCATGACAGATGGAACGCCTCTCTGTCCCAGCTCTTGGTGACATGAAAGGAGCCTCATTTGAGCATTCCCCGAATGGAGTTTCTTCCACAAAAATCCTTTCAACCCAGAATAATTTCTGACATGAAATTATTATTACCCACTTTCCTCAGATGTTCTTGCTATTGTTAAACAAACTAGGAATCAGAAAGAAACCTTTGCTTTGCAACGATTTCTACCAACAGATCCTTGCCATCAGCCATCTGGGTGATGCAGCATGCAGCAACAAAAACTTGATTTTGGCCAACAACAAAGCCAATATTTTTTTTGGGAATAGTAGCTCTGTTAGTTTGTGGTTCAGGCATATCAGAAAACAAAACAAAATAAAAAATACTGTAGCACCTTAAAGACTAACTGCTATATTTTTATTGTTCGCTTTAATGGATCAAGTCCACTTCTTCAGACAAGGAGTGAAACTTACAGGAGTGAAATTTACAAGCCAAGAAAGTGGCTTCATTCTGACAATTCAAAATTTAATCTGAACATTGAAGAAGACGACGCCTTCTGGTGCTCCCTGAGATGAATCCTCAGAAAAGAGACCCATACGTGCCCCCTATAAGGAATCATTTCCATTATAGGCACCTGAATAAGAGCAGTTGTTCTAAGTCTAACCCTGGCTGGTGAGCACACATGTTGGTGTGGTGTAGTGAAGGGAATGGCTGCTGACACTCTCGTGTGGTCTACTTTCTCCTTCAATATCGTCATCCTTATTACGCGACTTCCCATAGTCTACTGAATGTTGGTTAGATGAGTGCAACAAAACAGCACAGTTAGTATTTCTTTAATAATTAAAGAAATAAAGTAATCAAATATTGTCTTTAAAATCAGAGATATTTCCTAGGAGTATTAATGGATTTTGGAAATAAAACGATAGAAAGAAATAAGGAAGAGATTATTATTGTAATGGTAATACCTATGAGATTACTTATGGTTAATAATTTGAAAATGTGTCATGAATTTGAGTTGGAAGACTGGTTTGAAGGATTATGGAATATACAGTTGTACCTCGCTTAAAGAGCATAATGCGTTCCACAGGATTGCTCTTTAAGTGAGTTTGCTCTTTAAGCGAAACACCATTGTAAATGACCAGTTGTGTGTGTGTGTGTGGGGGGGGATTGTGAACCCCGATTTATTTGTTAAGTGAGTTTTTGGTTGGTTTTATTTGTTAAACGAACATTCAGAGAAAATTCTGCTCTTTAAGCGAGTTACTTTTTAAGCGAAATGCTCTTTATGCGAGGTTTGACTGTAGTAATAAATGATAAATTGACGTGTGAATTAAAGTTAAGGAAGGGACTAACAAAAAATGACTTTAGAGATATTTGGGGAGAGTTTATTGAGCATGTTGTAGTCAAATCGAAAGGAGTAGGATCGGGACAAGAATATACAACTTTTTGGAATTGGGGTCAAATACAGTACAGTAATACCTCATATAACATTAGTATCGAATAACACTAAAATCGCATAACATTAAGGAATCTGGGGGGAAGAATTGCATCAGATAACATTAAGATCCTATGGGATGCTTCAGATAACAACCGCTAAAGCCTGTGTGGTTACAATGTATCTCTATGGATCCCATAGGATTTTAACATGCATCAGATAACACTAAAAATCATATAACACCAAGACTTGTGGAACCAGGTTTTAGTGTTATATGAGGTTTTACTGTATATAAAAAGAATGTTGTATTTTAATCATAGGTTGTAAGCATGTAATGTCCCATCAGTGGTGAGTGCACATATTTGTTAATGTAACTGTTTATTTCTTTTTTGTTTTTTCATTCTTCTTATGTTGTTCTTATTGTAGTTGTTATCATTGTTAGTTTTATGATTAATAGGTTTGTTTATATATTTTTTATAATTGTATTCTCTATTGTTTTAAAATTGTAAATAATAATGATAATTAAAGTATAAATGATAACCAGAATATTACAGGGACTAAGACTTCCTAACATGAGACTTACTCTGCAGGATCAAACTCTTTAGTCCTTCTTTCCTGCTTTCTTTACCTATTCTTATTTCGTGTCCTGATCAAACCTTGGACTGCCAAAATGAAGCCACTCTCTTGGCTTCGTTATTGTCCAAAAGTTCTCATCGTTGCACGTTTCTGGTAGCAAAACGTCATGCCAGTCAATGACCTGGTTTCTGAATCTCTCCACATTCACACCATGTACTGTTGTCCATCAGCAGCTCCCCGCTTAAGCATGTTGGTCTTCCATTTAGGGCAGGGGTTCTCAACTTTTTCAAGTTGGGGGCTGGGTCATGCTTCCTCAAACAATTGAGGGCGCTGGACTGGTTGTCTTCCTGCCATTTATGGCTGCCGTAAATGAGTCCATGGCCAATTCCGGTGGCAGCGGCTGGAGCGAGAGCGGGCACCACGCGCTGGATCTGACTTATGGGCCATAGATTGAGAACCTCTGATTTAGGGAATCCAACTCTCAGCCTATTCCAATAGCCAAGCAACCGGGGGACATTGGGACTAAGCAGTTTCACTGGAAATGGATCAATAGTACTCTGTGAGATTTCTGGCATGCACCTTACTATTCTGTTTATATTGCAGTTATGATTGTGTTATATGCTGAATGGAGGGAAAAACCTGTCAGGAATCTACTGTGTTTAGGATGGGGTGGTAAATTAGTAATTCTAGATATTGTTGGATTGCAACTCCCATGTTTAAAGTAATTTATTTCCTCCAGCCATTGGTCACTTTGTCTAAGGATAATAGGAGCTGGAACCTTAGAACTAGTGAGGACGCTGGATGTTCACAGACCTATTTGAGCCAGTATTAGTAGAAAGATGGTGCTGCACCCTTAATAGAAAGATGTTGCCCTAGGCTGCCTGCATGACTGTTTACAGTAAAACGACCTCTTTTTCTTTCATGTTGCTGTCAGAGCACAGTTAGAATTTCCTAAAGCATGAGAAACCACTCCCGAATCTTTCATTACCG
This sequence comes from Furcifer pardalis, assembly GCA_030440675.1. Lineage (NCBI taxonomy): Eukaryota > Metazoa > Chordata > Lepidosauria > Squamata > Chamaeleonidae > Furcifer > Furcifer pardalis. The sequence continues at coordinate 100,877,399 of CP126894.1, read as the reverse complement.
AGGCACTTATCTAACATGAATGGAGTTTGCTAACCTGAATAGACTGAAAAAGAGTACAGGGAACCTCAATCTGACTACTGCAGTTGCATTCCAGAAATCTGTTTTGCCTAAGGCATCATCATTCACCTTTATTGTTTTTATTGTCTGAGATGCGCCATCCCCCCATTTCAGACATGTAGAAGCTCCTCACCACTAGAACTTGGCAGATGTTACTTTTGGGATGCAAGGAGTTGTAGTTTAAGAAACCACCTTTTCCAAACTCCTCCCACTACCACCAGCATCTAGACACATGATGGCAAACCTTGGGACTCCAGGTGTTCTTGGACTTCAGTTACCAGAAGCCTAAGTCAGCACTCCTGCTGACCAGGGCTTCTGGAATTGAAGTTCAAGAACAGCTGGAGTGCCAAGGTTTGCCATCACTGATCTAGAACATCAGGAGGTAGATTTCCCTCAGGGACCTCCATTTCTTGTCATCCTGTGGCAGCAGAGAAGTCTTTTTCTGCTACACTTGACCTGGTTTGGCAAAGGATCTTCAGGCACATTTCTATGCAGATACCAGTTCCACTGTCTCTTGGTGAACTGTACCTTCACAACAGTATGCTGACTTTCTGCTTACTTTGCATACATTTCTAGCTCCCTAAAACATTTGTAAACTGTGGAAAAGATCCTGCTTTTCTCCTTTTCGTGCATCCCATGTGTTGATTCTAGTACATTGAGATGTACATCTTGCTCTATGATGAGGAATTTCAGTGGGAGACCATGTGATTCCTAGCGCCTGTCTTAGGCTACAATAGGCCCAGAAATGCCCCCCACCCCACCCCAGTTATTTCACATGCTGTCAAATCATATCCAACATACAGTGGCCCTAATAAAGTTTTCAAGATACAGTGGTACCTAATACAACAATTTTAATCCATTCCACAGGGCTTGTTGTTGTACGAAACAATTGCTATACGATGCATGCATCGTATATTTCCCTATGGGATGCATCGTACAATGATTTTATTTTTTGCTAAGTGGTTTTTCCCATTGAAAAATTGTTGTATGATTTTTTTCCATAGGGAAAATTGTTATGCAGGATGCAATTTGCCCCCAAAACCTAATTGTTATGCAATTTTGTTGCTATAAGTATATGGGGCGATTGTTGTATGAGGTTCCACTGTATGTGAAATAATTTGGGAGTGGCTTTGCCAGTAAATTTCCATGGCTGAAGGGTGTGGGGTTGAATCCAGGTCTCGAGTCCTAGTCTGACACTATTCACTGTATCACACTGGCTCATCCATAAGTACCCAGACGATGGCTTTAGGTTTTGATTTTTGAAGTGTTAAAAGTGAAAACTGGCATTGTTGGAAGCTTCCAGGAGCATAGACCCCCCTCACATCCCCATTTTTTTCTTCTTAGAGTAAAAAGAGTAGATGGGCTCCTTGGAGATTAGAAAAATATCTGGAGGCTATATATATCCTTTGTGCCACAGTTTGCCCATGCTGTGCTGTAAGTCTTAGGCAAAATGAGCACCTTGGGCTATCCCTTCATTGCTGATGCCTCCCTGTAAAGTGATTGCCTCACTTTACCTAATAGTAGGGCCAGAGTTGTCATTTACTTGGAATGCCAGAATCTATTTAGTACAGAACTTGGCATGGAAAAGAAATGGAATGATGGGAGTTAAGATCTTCATGGAGTTGTTGACAGCTGCGGCTGCAACTCATATCTGAGAATACATTTTTTCCAGAAACAGGAAAAATTTGTTTAAGGTAGATTCCAGCTTGCCATGAAGTGACCCATAGACTGTGATCATGGAGCCATCCCCTGCAACACATATGAAATGAGACATGCAGGATTTAACAATGGGGCTGCATTGGACTGCTGCAGCCTTGAGGATATTAGCAAGGTGCTCTTTCACAGCCAGTTCATCTGGCATGGCCTCTTCCGCCTCCATGACTGTTGGGAATCAGAGTTCCTCCTCCACTTATTTTGCTGCTGGGCCCAATAGGATGGTTTCCAGTGGTATTTCCTCCACTCAGGGGACCATCACCTAAAGGGGCTCATCCGCCCATAGCCATTGGCCCTTTAGGGAGTCAGGTTATTTACCACCACCCAACACTCAGCATTGAGCTACTGGCTGTACGGTTTACTCCATTACTGTAGTAGGGTGTCCAGCCCGACAGGCCTTCATGGAGTGTGACAAACTTTAACATATACTGTAATGTGGAAGATTGGTTTCAATTTTAATAAGCAACTCAAAAGAAGATATGTGTCCTTTTTTTCCTGGTCTCTTTGCAAATCCCTTTACTGTATCTGGATGCCTGTTTGCAGTGGGTTTTTTCCTACCAGGAGCTGTAACTGATAACCTTTTAGGTAGGAATGGGAGGGTGTGTTTTACTTAAAGGAATTTCACAGGATGGAAGTAGACGTTCTGTTGCTCCTGGTAAGTCCTGTAAACAGTGGCACCTACATGTAGTTTTAGCACTGGCTTACTGAAAGCCCTAAAACAACAACCTGTTGCATGCTTATACGCAGGTATCCACCCCCTGCCCACCTGCTTGCCTGCAGGATCTGAGCAGAGCTCTGTGTAATTATAGAGATTTCCGCTGTTGAGTGTTAAGTGGGATTAGGCAAAAAAACCAAAGAGGAGCAGCAGATGGAAGTAGATGTCACATGAAAAGAACAGATTTTGGGAGGAATCCCTAACATGCTGCAGTTAAGAGGAAAATCTAAAAGGGTGAGTTCTATGATTTTGTGGGGACTTGAAACTGGGTCTCCTGAATTTGGTGCACTACTCTGATTGCTATACCACACTATATGATTTTCATAGCAGGCAATGAGTAGGGCACCATCCCTACTCAGTTGTGGAAACTGGCAGGGGCAGTACTGGTAAAACATTAACTATCTGATATTTCTTCAAAACTCTTATTAGGGTAGCTATAATTAGATGTGTAGACCGTAGAGCCAGTGACTCAATGCCGAGTATTGGGTGTGGTAAATAACCTGACACCATAAAAGGGGCCAACTGCTACTGACGAATGACCCCCTTTAGGGGTCCCCTCAGTGGAGGAAATGCCACTGGTAACCATCATATTGTGTGTAGTGTACTTTTCTGCTGGAAATTTCAGCATAAATGCATTCTGTAGCTTGGTACCATTGGGTTCAGTAGATGCCTCATAGTTGTTCTATATTGTAAGTGAGTGTAAGAACAAATGTATGGACTAGATGTGGGGGATGGGATTCTACATTTTTTAAGGAAATAAAGCCCAGGTTATGATATGGATATCTAAAGCTGAGAGTAATTCTGGCATTAAAGGATATTCATTTTATGTCAGACTTTTACCTCATTAATCCCTCCCTTAAAACCATTTTCAAGAATGAGATTGAAGGGTCTGTTTAGAAGACAGTTTTGAAGGATCAACATACACTGTTAGCAGGACTCAGATGAATTTGTGCTTGTTACAGATCCAGGGGGAGATAAATTTATGATTTGGCATTTGGGTAATATATTTTAAACTGCTTGAAATTGAAATTCTGTGCACATTTACCTGGAACTAACCCTATCAGCGCAGTGAGATTAAAATTTGAATGAACATACCGGTACCTAGCTTTGGACTATAGAAGTCCAATCTTTCTATTTGTCTAAATTTCTGTATGGGGTTGCATTTATTAATTCAAATTGTGAACATTTTTCTCAGTTGCATTGATGAAAGAACAGATAGATTATGGTTTTACCTGTGAAAGTTTCACCACCCACAATTGGAGGTGTTTGGATGTGAGGAGAATCAACTGGATCAACTATTTCTTGCTCAGGACAGTGATAATACCCGATCCTTAGTCAGAATACTTGATCCAGGATGGGGGAGGAAATTTAGATCCTTCCAGAGACTGACTGGTTATAGTTCTCAGGATCTTCTGCTATGTGTTCTGTTGGGTAAGGAGGGTTGATGGAAGAGGCAGTACAGTAATACTTCGGATAATATTTACCTCGGATAACGCTAAAATCACATAACGTTAAGTAATCTGGGGAGGAGAAGTTGATTGAATAACGTTAAGGTCCTATGGGATGTATCGGATAACAACCGCTAAAGCCTGTGCGGTTACATGTATCTCTATGGAGCTTTAACGTTATCCGATACATCCCATAGGATTTTAACATGCATCGGATAACACTAAAAATCGGATAACACCAAGACTTGTGGAACCAAGTCTTAGCGTTATCTGAGGTATTACTGTATAACAATATCTGGAGGACCTGTTTTCCACTCCATGCTAGAACCAAATGATTACTAGGTCACAACATATGGTTCCTCTTTCATTTTTAAATTTGCCACTGATGGAAAAGGCAGGCTGTGGCTTCTTCTTGGCCTTCTTCACATATAGATTTATGTGCCACCACTTCTCTACCTTTCCAAATGAGACATGCAAGGAATGACATATTCCCTTCTGGCATAAGATTTACCTTTTACACCAGGGGTGCCCAAACTACAGATCTGCCCCCCCCCCCCCGACACCAATTCATCCGGCCCATTAAGCCCTCAACACTCCTGGAAGCGGAAGTAAAACACGCCTGTACAGGCCATATTGATCCGGGACCCCGGGCCATAGTGACCGGTTCCCTGAATCATGTGACTGGCCCACAGCCAGAGAAGTTTGGGCACCCCTGTTCTACACCCATCTCTCTCCTGTGTGGGTTTGACTGGAGCAGGATTTAGTTGGATGAAGCTGACTCAAAAGTATGGGGGTGGGGAAGCAACTGCCTTTTCCTGCCAAATTGGCTGCTGATTTAAAAGTAAAGGGAAATTTTCTACTCACCGAATCCTGGCAACCTTAAGGATGTACTGTATTTGCTGGCATATAAGATCCACTTTTCTCCTTTTAAAATACACTGGAAAAATGGAGTGAGTCTTGTACTATATATAGTGGGCTATTTTGGTAATAATGGGGTGTATCTTATGCTCTGATGCATCTGATATGCTGGAAAATACAGTAAGTTTTATATTAAAACAAATGTTCCTTTCTCAGGTTTTATTATGGCATATGGGTGTGCAAATACAGTATGTTATCTTTTGATATAACTTAGATTGTTAGTTGTATATCTGCATAAAAGATTGCCTTTTCTTTTTCTTTCTGAACTCCTGAGAAGTGGTCGCAGAGTACCAGAGATAGTCTATGTTTGTGACAAGGGCAACCCAGTGGTGGGATTAAAAAAAAATTAATACCACACTGTGGGCATGGTATGGTGGGCATGGCCAGAGGGAAAGCCCTGCGTTGCACCCGAATTAGGACTACAGTACAGTACTTTATTTCAAAACTTGAATGGATGGAGCCTGCCAGAATTTCTGCTATTGGTTCTGATGAACTGGTGCGAACCTGCTGATGCCCACCACTGGGGCAGCCCTTAATTAATATGAGATTCACCCCAGGAATTATGTGGATCTGATTGTTTTGTCTGGTGCTTTGCCCAATTTAAGCACAGGATTTCCTTGTAGTTTAATTGCATAGACTGAAAAAGACTGCCCTGATGATCCTTTTGCAACATTTATGGGCTTCAAGTTTTAATTATGTCTATCCAAAACTGTTCTCTGTTTAACATATACATTAAGAGCATGTCCTGTATTTTCTCCCCAATTTTGTTTGCACAAGGTAGAAGTGCTTTCAATAGTCTGTTGTTTGTGAAGTTTTCCGAGTTAAGAAAGAGCAAAAATGAACTGGCGCCACTTGATTTCAGCATCATCCTACACCGCTGTGCCCCCAACTCTTTCTTTGTAATGTTGCCTTCTGTTGTTTTTCTTGACACTTTTAATCAGTTTAATTGGGTTCTCTACTTAATATAGACTCATGTACTTCAGCTCTGGGATAATGCCCAGTTCTTGCAGTGAAGCAGCCACTTCCCAGAACACCAAGTTAATTCATTCCCCCGGGTTGCCCTTTGCCAGTAAAGACCTGAAAGATGAAGATAATTACTGGCGCTAAACTTTGTTGGCACTAATAAACTTGCCTTATTCACCTGTGGCATGGCACAACATATATTGCCATCTTATTGGTATTTCTGGGAGGGTTTCCCAAATTAAACTTGGCCCTCTTCATTTCTGATGTATTGTTCCTTCTTTTCTCAAAACATCAGAGCAGAAAATGGAAAAATTACCTGTTTGACTTTCAGCTCTAAGACTCTGCCAGTCATTGTGGCCAATAGACTACTGGTTGGAGGTATTCTAGAAATTGTAGTATACAAAGTAACTTTTCTAAGCCTTGGACAGGAGTGAACATAGAACAGCATTCCATTCTATAATATGTTTCAGTCATGCAATCGTGAAGGGCTAAAACTGCCGTCTATCTGATCTCTATATGCTCCTTTCTGGCTGCATTTCCCTTAAGCAGCAGTTTAGGACTCTGCTTTCTTCGCTTAACCTAGGAGTGATAGAGGTCCCAACACAGTCTGTGTTTTTCTGTGTTATATTTTTTCTGCTTCCAAGTCAGAACCAATTTATAGTAGCGCTCAGAGGGTTTTCAAGGCAAGTGAGATATTTAAGGTGTAGTTTTACCATCCGCCCCTCTTCCCGGCCAGTGAGTCTTCTTGACTGAGCTAGGGTTCAGACCAAGGCTTCTTGAGTCATAGTTTGTCACTCTGCCCATTGCATCACATGGGGGTATTGATGTTTTTCTATGAAAGGAGAAACTGGAAGGATACTTGTTCTGCTGAGAATTACTACTGTATATTTTAATGTTAATTTCTTTACTTAATGTGATTTTGAATATACTGTACCGGCATATGTTTTTTTATTAGGAGATAGGTAGATAGATAGATCCAGTGGTGGGCTGTCAAAAATTTTACTACCCCACCGTGGGCGGAGCCGACATCATGGGCAGAGCCAATGTCATGATGTCATGATGTTGTGGGCGGAGCCAAAGTAAAAAAATAAAAATAAAAAAATAAAAATACACATTATTTAAATACATACATATAAATACAAATAAATACATATAAATTAAAATAAATACATATACACATAATACATAAATACATTAAATACACATAAAAACAAACTACATAAAACACACACCTCGACCCACCCACCCACCTCAAACACAAACCCATCACTTACCTTACCCTAGGGTCGGGGAGCAGCAGGCAGGCAGGCAGCAGGCAGGCCCAGCGGCGGCCCAGTGGCTCGGCCCGGCCTGGCCAGGCAGTGCAGCGCAGCCTAGCCCATCAGCCCATCCTGGCCCGGCCCGGCAGTGCACCGGGGAAAGGGTGCCACTGCCGCTCTTCCAGGCACTGCCTGCGCCCTTTCCGGGCAGCCAAAATGGCTGTCTGGAACTGCGCATGCGTCAAAATTCCATTTGATCCATGTGCACTTAAAAATAGAAGTGCGCATGCATCAAATGGAGTTTTGACGCATGCGCAGTTCCAGACAGCCATTTTGGGCTGCTCGGAACTGTCATCCGGAGGGCGGGCGGCGATCCCCTCTGGATGGCTGCTACCAGTTCAGGTGAACTGGTCTGAACCAGGAGCAGCCCATCACTGGATAGATCCTGTAGCCCTTTGGTGTGACTCCAAGGTGATGAGAAAAATGCTCTAAGAACCTTTGCTGCTGCCTTTTGTGTGTCTTTCCTCTGTAACAGCTTATGTCTTCATTATTATTTATCTTCCCTCCTGATTGTTGACTAGTGAATTATAAGAGTAATTGCCAAGAAAAGTAACTCTTCTAAGGTCTGGTCTACTTTTGGCTTGGAAATGAAAGCAATTCATTCTATTCCTATATGTTGATATCTGATGTGTTTTCATGAATGCTTTACTGATATTCTAGTCTCTCTTGGCTTTCACACTGGAGGGCAAAGAAGAGTCAACACCATACATTTTACAAGTACTGTACTAAAAGAAAACAAATGTTGCTGTTTTGACTGTGTGGGTTTCATATTTTTGCAAGAATCATGCTTTATACTGTGGAAGTTAAAAAATGAAACATGAATTTTAAAAGCTCAGGCCCAAATACTATTTATGAAATCCAGCTGTTACCACTGAATTGTGAAAAATCAAGCTGGATTCCACTAATGAGGCCTTTAGAAAAATTGTGTATAAAATGAGAAAGACGAACATACATTTCTAAACTACTGGAAAGGCATAATTAATAGTTCCTTGGGGTGTGTCTTTAGTTCTTTTAGACAGGACTTGTGCATCCCTTTGGGGTTAAAAAAGTTGAGAGCCATAGTGATTTGATGGCTAGAATTACCACTAGGTTTCAGGAAACCTGGGCTCAAATCCCCACTTAGCCATGGAAACTCACTGGGCTCAGTTGGCACAACAACCCATTCCTTAAATATATCATCTTGATAACCCTATTAGGGTTGCCATAAGTTGGAAGCATTTTCATAATACTGTACACAATTTACAAATATTCTAATTAATTCCAACTGTGTATTTTGTTCCTACCTAGGTAAAGGTTGCCTTTGCTTGAAAGCCAGTCATATCTGACTCTAGAGTTTGATGCTCATCTCCATTTTCAGCCAAAGAGCCAGTGCTGTGCATCTGCAGATGTTTCTGTGGTCATGTAGAAGGCATGACTAGACGCCAAAGTGTATGGAACACTGCTACTTTTCCCACTGAAGTGGTACCTATTTATCTACTTGCAATTTCTTACTTTCAAACTGCTAGGTTGGTAGGAGCTGGGACAGACAACAGGCACTCACTCCATCATACAGCATTCGGGCCTCAAACTTCCAGTCATCAAGTTCAGTATTCTAACTACTAAGACACCACAGCCCTTCATTCCTATTTAAAAGATTCCTAAATTGCATAGTTGTTCTGTTTGAATAAAAGAAAATTTGGTGAAAAAGACACACTCTGCATTTTATTTTATTTTATTTTCTGAGTCTTATGTACTCTTGGTTTCACAAGAATAGTGATGGTTAACAGTTGTGAAATAATACTGTTTTTTAAAAACCCATCCTTATCTGTTTTCAATTTAAATGGTAAGATTGCAGACAGATATTAAGATTGCCTTCTCAATAGCAATAGCAATAGCAATACCAATAGCAATAGCAATTACACTTATCTACCGTCCCATAGTGCTTAGTGTACTCTCTGGGCAGTTTACAAGGTACCGTATCTGCTGACATATAAGATGCATTGGAGTATAAGATGGACCCCATAATTACCTAAATATCTTACTATAGGCCACTATATAAAGTACAAGACACTCTGTTTTTTCATTTTAAGGGGAGAAATTGGGTCTTATATGCCAGCAAATATGGTAATTAGCATTTTGCCCCCAATATGCTGGGTACTCATTTTACTGACCTTTGAAGGATGGAAGGCTGAGTCGACTTTGAGTCCTGGTCAAGATCGAACTCATAGTGTTCTGGCTGCAGTTGTTGTTCAGTCTCATGGTCCGGGTCTGACCCTTTGCCACTCCATGGACCACTGCATACCAGGCACCCCTATCCTCCACCATCCTCCGCAGCCCGCTCAGCTCTACTCCCATTGCATCAACAATGCCATCTAGCCAAATCATCCTCTGCTGCCCCTTCTCCTCTTGCATTTGATATTTCCCAACATCAAGCCCTTCTCAAGTGAGTCTTTTCTCATTTGGTGGCCAAAGTACTTTAACTTCATCTTCATTATTTGTCCTTCCAGGCTGCAGTATAGCAGTTTAACAACTTTCCCACCAGAGATTAGCCAAGTTACTTTTCTGAACAAAAACTTCCAGAATTCTACAGGCAAGGTTTCTGGAAGTCGTGGAGCAAAAATATAACTCTGCTGAGATCTGACTGTCTCCCCAGATAAAGAGAAAATGCATTCTAGTACAATACTTGGCTTTCTTTTGTCAGCTAATGGTCAAACTAGAGCATGTTCAATATGTATTAATAAGTGTTACTGCTTCATGTGACCCCATGCAAGAATGCAACATGTCTGTGTGTTGCATTCTAGCATGCTTTGCAATTTATTTATTAGGCTTAATTTGCAGGTTGAACTAGTAAGCACCTTATGAGGAAATCTTTCTTAGCAGAAAAGTCATGTAGTATTATAGAAGTGGAAAGAAACCCAACCCAACCCTTGACAGTTCAGAAAATCCACAGCTAAATCATTTTTGACAGATGGCTATTTAAACATCTACTTAAAAATTTCCAATGAAACCCATCGTTTTGCTTGGTAGTCTCATCTTCCAAAGTAGTCTGGAGTAGGTAATATGCCTTTTCTTTAATATCACTGACACTGAAATGCCCTTGCTGTTTCTCCAAGATGCACTCTCATTTTTGCTTCATATGTGGAGCATTTTTAAAGGATGGAAGGAAAGAAATTGGATGTAACAATCTCTCTATTTGTCCATCTTCACTATTGTGGATATACTTATTGGCCTTATATTGGTATAAATGGTTAGTTAACCTTGCCAATGCCCAGTTTGGCTCACAGATTGTCACTGTGGTTCAGCAAAGATCAGAGGGCTGGCATTCTTAAATCCCTTGGCTTCTACTGAAAAGCCTACCATTCTTGAAGAATAGAATGACTTACCCTGCCTCTTGCAACCTAATACTGTATTATTGTTTCTGCACTGGTACAGTTATAGTATAATGAAGGTATAATTAACTATGTGGCTACATAGCTCAGTGAAATGAAGCATCTACCTGCAGTTGTAATTTTGATTCCCTACAGTGCCTTATAGGAGAAGAGCCACGTTTATTTAGCCTTGGGCAAGCTACATTGTCCCAATGTACTCCTCAAAGAAGGAAATGGTAAACTATTTCTGAGTGTTCTCATAACCGGAAAATCCCCAGAAAAGGTTACCGCAAATCAGAATTAACTTGTCAGTATTCATTATTGAATTATGAGATAGCTCAATGAGTTAAGTACTTGGCTTCAGAACTGGAAGTTGAGATTTCTATTCCTCCCTGTGCCCCCTGGAAGAAAAGCCAGCCTATGTAGCATTGAGCAAGCTACACAATTCCAGATTAAAGCAATGGTAGATCATTTTTGAGTGTTCTGTAGATAGAAAATCCTAGAAACTGTTTTCAACAGTCAGAATTGACTGCATGCAATTATTACTATTCAGAGTTCTAAACGAAATCAACCCTGATTGCTTCTTGGAAGGTCAAATATTGAAGCTGAACCTCAAGTACTTTGGCTACCAAATAAGAAGAGAGGACTCACTGGATAATGCCCTGATGCTAGGAAAGATTGAAGACAAAAGGAAAAGGAGGCAGCAGAGGATGAGGTGGATGCATGGAATTGTTGATGCAGTGGGCATGGATCTAGGCAGATTCCAGAGGATGGCGGATAACAGAGCAGACTGGCGTGCTATTATCGACTTTCTGACTGAACTACAATGAACATCAATTATTGCTATTAAATCATGAACAGTCAGGAACCAGTGTCTTGGCTGTACATTCCTCACTTGAGTTTTCCCATTGAGCAAGAGCTTTACTGTTTCAATCTTGGCCCTTTAAATCACAGTTAATATATCTGAAATAGGGTACTGTGGTTTAATGTTGATCAATTAAACAGGGCCTTAAACTTCAGTTTGATTGTGGTCAGTAAAGTGTCATTAGACCACAGTTTTATATACAGTAATATGGAATTACTGTATGTCTTAAACAAATTGGGATTATAGCACTAAAGCCAATGGGAATAGATAAGGAGAGGGAAGAGAGTACATAGACCTAATTCTCCTTTGTTATCTAACAAGTCAATGAGCTGTGGGTTTTTTAATAGGCAGCATTGTACACAAATCAGCCCATAGGTTGCTGGAGCAAGAAATCTTATACTGTATCTTTCTATAGCTGTTTCTTAGCTCATTAAAATGGTTTTGCAGCTGATTGGGTCCAGAATTTGGATCTATTTCCCTCCAAACCTGCTAAGTGGCACAGACCAACTGATGAGAGTTCAACTTGTAAGTGGGCTTGAATGTGGAAGGAAGGATTTTCCTTGAGATGTGTGAGCTCAGTGGTGTGATACATCTATCAGTTACATTTTCCCCACTTATATTTCCAGTATCTGTTGCTGGGTTGGGACCAGTGACCCAAACAGTGTAATTGCTGTAGTTATTTTGTTATGGGAGTTTTCCTTCTACAGGAAAGCACAGTGTTTCTTTTTAATCCAAGTCTTAACCACATCTCTGTTTCCCAAACAAGTGCCCACCCATCTCTTTTTCTGTTTCTTTCAGTCTCTGCCAAAACCACCTACATTCTTAACCCTCTGAACCCTGCGTATTGTGCTTCTCCCTCGGGCTTCTTGCCTTCTCTGTATGGAGTTTTCTGCTTGTTGTCTCCTTGGAAGGGTAACCGGTGCTTTAATAACGCAGTCCATTGTGTGCACTCAGGCTCTAAGTAGTAATTTGGTCTATGTACGATCTTTACTTAAGAAAAAAACCAACAACCCTAAACTTAAAGGAAAAAGCTACAATGGCTATAAAAGGATTCTTGATGCACAGTCAGCAATGTGAAAATTACTGAGTCCAGATTTTAAATGTCCACAATTAGACATAGTTAGTTACAATATCTTAGAAAGAGAGAAGGAACATGAAAAGTCTTTTTTCTGAAGGGCCCAGGATATATTCTTTTGTATATATCCTTTATATTTATAACATTTTTGCTTCTTTGTTGAGATGGAAACACATATTGCTCAAGTAGGTATTTTGAGTAGATATTCTTCCTACAAGTAGCAGTTTAACTTGAGATAAAACTGCGTGTATGTCCATGTATTTATGCTCAATCCAGCGAAAGTCAAGCACCAGGTACGTGGAACAGATAACAAGTTGTCAGAAGCTGAAATCACAATGTTCCAGTGGCATGATTGTGGCAGATGTTCATGTTTGAAAAATCAGATTTCAAAAAAATCAAAACAAACTCCATGGCTAAGATGGTAACTTGGCTACCCCCTGGCTACCCCCTGACACTCCAGGTTTTCTTTGACTTCAATTACCAGAAGCCCAGGTCAGCACTCCTGCTGATCAGGGCTTCTTGGGATTGAAGGTCAAGAACATCTGGAGTACCGGGTTCACCATCACTGCTCTAGGCACTTGTCTTTGCCTCATTGGTGTTAAAATGGCTTGAATCTCATCTGTGTTTCAAAAGGTTGTTTAGAGGAGCATATTTGATCACTAGCTATACATTCCATTATTGGAATATACAAGATGTTTATTTTGTTAAAAATTTTACTTAAAATTTTTTAAATCCTGTACACTGCCCAGAGTGGGAAATTATCCAGGTAGGTGGTATATAAATGTAATAAATAAATAAATATAAATAAAGATGCTTTTCAAGGAATTGCCTCTTTTAATGTTTTACTCTCTGTAATATATAGCTTGTTCTTTAAACACATCAGATGTCATCAGAAATGTGTTGTATTTTAAACTACAGCCACCTTGGCTGGCAGTGAAAGAAGCAGGAGTCCTGCAGATCTGGAAGGCAGCACCTTGGGGAAGACTTCTGTGTAGAATAGCTACTCAACCCATATCAACTTAAAATAGCCCTGTTGTCAAAGCAGTTCCCCCTGTGAAGCCGAATAGGCTACGATCCAAGACCTTATGCACTCTGTATAAACATTCACTTGATCCGAACAAAGCCCTTCATAGGGTTTCTCTCATCCTGACACATCATCTTTCAGTAGCTTTTGCAGGTAGGATGTGCAGATTTGTGTGTGTGACAGTACAGAAAAGTGTGTTTGCCTCAATTTGTACCAGCAGTTTAGTTTAACGTCCTGTCATCAGTCGGGAAATAAAAACACACACTGTATTTAATGTTTTTGACCATTAGAGAGATAATTGTAATCCTTTAAAAATATGTTTATTGTTATTCAATTCATAACAAACCTGTGGTACCTTTTCCCTTGCCAGCTTGACCTGTGGTATAGTGCCTTGAGATGCTCTCCTGTTTTCAGTTCATTGATTTGCATTCCACTTAACTATCCTCATGAAAAGACTGTGTCTACACTTGTGCTATCTCCCTATGGGAAAAGTCTTTTCTTTCCCTGCCTTGAATGAAAGTCTACTTACCGTAGTTCAGAACGAAAGTAAGTGCTGGAAAATAAGAGGAAGGCTCAGTACTTTTCCATGGTAAGACAAGGAAGAGTAGATAGGCATAAGAGTTTACCAGACCTAGCCACTCAAATTACTATTTTGACAGAAGATTTTACCCTGATTTCATTAAAAAAAACACTGAGCCTTAAAATACCCCAGGAAAAAAAGGTTCCTGATTGCTTTCTTGCTCTTTTACATGTTCCCAATTTATAGTCTTCTCATTGAAACAAACCAGTGATGGAGAAAAGACAAGTTAGCCCCTGGCCAAAGGGTTGGCATGCCCGGCTATTATGATAGAAATGAAAAGAAGAGCAGTTTTTGTGGTTTACTTTTCTATTGTTTATTCCCACTGGGATGAGTAGAGGGGTCAGACCAAAATACCTCACTCTGCTCTTCCCAGAGCAGTGGGTAGAGATTCCCAGGGATCTCATTCCTTCTTGTGCTCTGCGTGTTGCACGTTTGCTCTTCAAATCATCTGGTTAGTTCACAAGGGCCGAGAGCAAGAATTGCTGCAGGCTACAGACATTTTGAGCTGTTTCCTGCACTGGTTGCTCTGTCTTATTGCTTGTTGTCCTCCCTCTTTTTACATTTTATTCCCATAATTATTTCAAAAGGTTTGTGGAGATGCCTTTCATGCTTGAGCTTGTCCCCCTTCCCCATCCTAGTGTTATTTCTATCAGCCTGATGTTTCCTCTTTGAGGCCACCCTGCTGTATTTTAATTTAGAAAAGACATGCAGGGGAAATGGAGTATAGCTGAAACTGCCTGACATCTTGGAAATGTTCAAATAATGAGAGCTAGCTGAGAAACATATTTGCACATTTTGAAACGTATCAGATTCCTTCAGAGAAAATCCTAAGTGGAAGTCCTAGAGGAAAGTTTATCATAGGCTGTGACCGTATGACAGGATGTGGGAATTCTATGTTGAACTGAGTGGGTGGGTGTTCACTGTCCATATGACATTCCTGCAAGCATCCACAGATTCTTTTCTGCCTGCTGCATCCCGCTCTTAACTGTTCATTTAGGGAAAGGAGTTGCTATACTTCTGATGTTGATTTTTATTCTGGTGCTCTGGAGAGAAAGTATGGGGTCTGGGAAATGTGATACTTATGGATCCTGCTCTGATGACTGACACCTGCCATCTTGCCCCCTACCTTTATTTTATATATCCACAAAATAATTCACAGAGCGTTCCTCATAGCCAGACCTTGAAATACTAGGCAGCTGTGCTGATCCATAGCAATATAGTTCTAGCAGTTTTCTATATCCACCAGGAGCAGCTTGAGTAGTGCTAATGGATCTTAAACTGTCCATTTATGTCAGGAGTTCGCAACCTATGGTCCATGGGCTGGTCTTGGCTCACAGCACCATTTTATGTGGGCCGCCACAGCTGTACCTGGAAGTGGACACATTTATGTCAGCCGCAAATGCACCTGCAGCTGTTGTAAACACAGAAGTGGGCGCATTTACGACAGCCGTAAATGTGCTTGCTTCCAGGGGGCATGGTCTGGCCCACTCAGCTGTCTGGTGGCATGGTCAGACCTGTAGCATAAAAAGGTTGGAAACCCCTGATATAAGCTCAAACCATCCTCGGATGCTTTCCACCCTTGTTTTGACAGCAATATATTGCTGTTGAGAAAATTCATTTCCCACCACCCCGCTAGTGTGAGATATGCAGCTAGGCTTCAAGGTAACAGGAACACTTCCAAAGGAATGGCAGATGATATACCGGTAGCAACCCTCACTAGAAAAGAAGTTTAGGTTATACCAGTCTAGCTCCACTAAATTCCAGTTTTCTTACTTGGGCTGCTACAGCTCTCATGATTCCTGCTGCTTTTATGATCTGACTTCATCTTCCTTTAAAGAGGTGTTTTTTCTCAGGGGGAGAATAACTGCTTTGCAATCAGAAGTTCCTAGGTTCAACCCACAGGATCTCCAGGTTCTTCCTGAGCCACTAGACACCGGCTGCCAATTTGAGACTTGGCTAGATGAATCAGTGGTCTGATTCAGTACACTAAGCTTCCCATATTCCCAAAGTGAAAAGTTCAAAGAACCCTTCCCATGTGTATTGAATTCATATAGATTCAAACAAAACGTATATCTTCCATTTCAATGGCTGAAATCCTTTTGCTTAGCTTAATAAGTAACCCATGTGTAGGCTTATTGAATTGTTGGAGATCTGGTGAGTGAAATCCTCTTAAGTTCCATTGATTTAGTATCAAGATTTCACTCATTGAATTCTGTTGTAGCGCAAATATCTCTGTACTTGTTTGAGTGAATGTATTATTTCTGTCCTGTTACTGAATCTAGATTCAAAGAGTTTTAGCTATCCAAGTTGTAAGCAGTGGCTCACTCCATGTCTAATTTCCTTCTATAGTCAGATACACCCAGTAGTATTCAATTTGGTTTATAAGGTTGGTTTGATTTTTTAAAAATCCACCATTTCTCAAAGATTTCTGTGCTTTAATGCAATGTATAGTACCAGTGCAATCTTTTGTGTGGTTAAGTCTTTGCTGATAACCCTTTCTGGGGATGTTGGGGGGAAATGTTCAAGCAACCCCCAGACCTCCCACTCTTTTACACTTTTTAAAAAAGTATGTTTGAACTGAACTGCTCCTTTTACAACAGTACGTTTTCCCCTTTCAAGATATTATCCTCTTGGTGCATGATGCCACAGGAGCCAACCATTAGATCTGGTCAGATAGTGACATCCCGATTACCTAAGCAATCTGGCATATGCTTCCTACTTTACTCTGTCACACTGATAATTTCATCATCTGGTGAATAGCAGGACAAGACTTCCATCTCAGTCCAACTCTGCCTTATTGTTATTTTACAAGACAATTTTGGGCAGAATAGGAACAATTGCAAGACACCCCCTCAAAAAAAAAAAAAAGGGGGGGGGATCCAGGCTAGACACTCACTACCATGCTACTCTAACAAGTCATCTAAAACTTGCTTGATTGGCATATATGGGAATACCAGCCTGGTTGTCCCAAGAAGTAGACTGGGTTTGTGTTCCCAATGACAATTTTTCAAAGGGGTACAAACATTGCCAAAAGGACATTCATTTCAGAGGAACAAATGCTTTCTAGAAAAGAACCTTCCTCTCCTTTTTAGCTTGGCATTAAACAAACAGCTTACCCAATCAAGTGTTATTATTATTTACAGAAGAGGCTGTTGTAGACACAAGACATCAAAGGACAAGTGCTCGGAGGGTACAGGTTCAGGACTCATTTATTAATGCCAGTCATTTCCCTGGACTGGAATCACCCTTTTGCCCCCATTTTTTGTCCCCAGAATAACATCTGGCAGCAGTCTGATAACTGGTGCAGAAGACTCACTCCCTGAATGAGTCATCACCTGTGTTTGGAAGCTACTTGTCATTTGTATATCATTTGTATATCTGTGTTACTCTGCTAATCTTCTTTTTCCTTTTTCCCAATGAAGCTTTAACAGTGAGATTCATCACCAAGCGATTTATTGGAGATTATGATCCTACTCTTGGTAAGTTTCACTCCTTGGATGTTTATTTGTGGTATGCTTTGTTAGATTTTTGAGGACTCCACCGCCCCTCCCCCTGTGCCCATACCAACATATTGTATTGTAATGTAATGTAATGTTTGTCACCCGCCCTGAGTCGCTACGGTGAGTGGGCGGCAATATAAATTTGAACAAATAAATAAATAAATAAATTATGACCTGCTGATGGTGGTGGAAAGGCATCTATCACTGAAAGTAATAGCTGTTAAGTTTCCATTTACACAAAAAAGATAATTGGGAAGAGGGTTTGGCCATATCTCTCTTATGTGTATTTCCTGGCATCTCCAAGTCAGGCTAGGAAAAATTCCTGCTTGAAATTGAGGAGCAGCTGTCAGTGAGTATATATTATGCTAAGCTAGAGGGCCTAGTCACACAGTGATGGTGAACCTTGGCACTCCAGGTGTTCTTGAACCTCAATCCCCAGAAGCCCTGATCAGCAAGAGTGCTGACTTGGGCTTCTGGTAATTGAAGTCAAAGAACACCTGGAATGCCAAGGTGCGTCAGCACTGGCTTTGAATTGTTATAAGGCAGGTTCCTACATTCCTAATGAATCATGGGATTTGGAGGGATGAACAGTGATTAATTAATTTTACTTTCAAAACGTCAAAAAGTATCTTTTCATTTTGTGAAAATAAATGATGGTGAGATAGAGAGCAGCGATATTTCTACACAGTACTTGTTTTCTCATTTAAAAAATGGCGAGAATGAGCTACTGCATCATAAACACATATACAGTATTAGTATAAGTTAAAACTACAGTTTACCTAACCACCAAATTCTAAAAGCAATGATAAAATAATATAGGAGACATTCAGCACTTAGAAGTACAGTAATACCTCGGATAACGTTTACCTCGGATAACGCTAAAATCGCATAACGTTAAGAAATCTGGGGAGGAGAATTGGATCGAATAATGTTAAGGTCCTATGGGATGGATCGGATAACAACCGCTAAAGCCTGTGCGGTTACAATGTATCTCTATGGAGCTTTAACGTTATCCGATACATCCCATAGGATTTTAACATCCATCGGATAACACTAAAAATCGGATAACACCAAGACTTGTGAAACCAAGTCTTAGCGTTATCCGAGGTATTGTACAAAGAAGAAGAAAATCTTAGCAGCAATATTCAAACCAGCAGGCATAAAATTAAACATTGTACCATAAAACAGAAGTAGGCAACATGAACCCCAGGAGGCCCAGTTACAGCCCCCCAACACCAATGCCCTAAGCCCCCTCCCCCCAAAAATTGGAGGAATTGGTGTGTCCATCACAGTTGCAAGGGTGGATATGTGCAACTTTTAGGCCTTTGGAGACCACTTGCTGGAACAAATGTCTTTAGTTCCTGGAAAAAAATACACCTTGAGGGAGCCAGATGGACTTCTGTCAGGAGGCATTCCAGAATCATAATGGCCCTACCAGAAAGGTGCCACACTCTCTGAAATTCACCATATGATCAAGCTATGTGCTCAACATGTCCTCACAGCTCAGATTGAACAACCAGTGATAAGATGGAGGCCTGAAGGTTTGGTTTCGCTGTGGAATTGCCCAAAGAAAATCTAATCATTTGGTCAATATCTTGCCTCAATTGATCAAATCAGATCTTTATTGTGGTTCAAGACCAGCATAGAACAACAAAGAGAACAGAAGTTAAAATGTGGATACTTGAAATATATTAAGAGACAGTAGTTAAGAGGCGAGTGTTTAAGAAGGAGCATTTTTACTCAGAGTTAAGGAGTAGTAAAATTAGTATTGTACGTATTTGCATTTTGGATTTGTATGCCGCTCAATTCGCCGAAGTGACTCAGAGCGGCTAACAACATAAATAATACAATACAGCATCACAATATCACATGACAAAACATATTAAGGTATCACATATCAAAGTGTCACATAAACACATATATATCAAAAAATCCCCCATCACAATTACAAAATCAACACATTATTAAAACATTTCAGCAACACTTCAAATAAATCAAAAACAGATCAAAAACATATCAAAAATCCCCAATCACAATTACAAATCAAAATATATAGTATATAGATCAACAAAGTTACAGCTATTACTATTGCCTCAATTAATGATGTTCATACACTTTAGAAAATCTGTTTTCCTTGGACCAGACAGGCTGACTTTCACCAGGAATGAATTTCTGTTTTTGTTTGTTTGTTTGTTTGTTTTAGCATAACTGTAATGGGCCCTCTGAAAATCCAGTTCCTCAACAGGTTCTAGGGTGCCGACTTTGCTTTGATCTTCTAGTCACTTTGAAAATGGGCTCTTTCATATTTCCATTTATCATTTTATTTAGCAAGAATGAAGTCCATTTGGGAGTAATTAATTGAGAAATAGACTCATCTGCTATACTTCTACTTTCTCTCTTATTTTTACTTTTTTTGTTATGGCTATTGAATTGTTTCCTATAAACATAATCAAGAGCTACTTTTCCTCAAAATCCTTTCAGAGCAGGAACAGAAATACCAGTAATAAGTCTATTCCATTAAAAGCCTACACATGTTTTCTATAAGGCAAAGAAGCCTACTTTGGAGAGGACACTGATAACAGCACAAAGAGAACTGATGTGCAAAATGGTGAGCTTGAAGAACTAGAAATTGCACACTTGTTTGGGGCACTGAAAACCACACAAAGTCACAATAGAGAAGGGGGAAATTTTTGTGTTACCTTGAGGCCTCTGGAGATTATCTTGATATGTCTGTCTAGTCTTTGAATAGTGGCAAGGCAGGTTTTACATTCGGCCAAGTAAGGCAGCTGGCTGGGTATGTAAAAAGGAGTTTGTAATTTTAATTTTAAAAATTGTGCTCATTTTTTTATTTTTATTTTTGATAGAATGAGTGAGAGACGAACAACAGTTACCAAACTAACATGGCTGGTTTCAGATTCAAAGACCTTTAGGATGGGGTGACATTTACTGCTCTACCTCAGGCAGCAAAATGGGCTGATTCAGGAAGACGTTGTGAGAGCAAAATAATGTGTGCATGTGGCAGGGTTTTTTTTTTACAGTTTTTCAAATTTTTCAGGGTAGTTATTAATAATGTCTTCTTTCTCTTCTTCTTTTTAAAAAGGAGATTTCTGTCCTTTACAAATGGGCAATGATTCTGCTTGACATTATTCCCTTGGCTTTTGAGCTTTTCTCGCTCATGGGTGGCAACCCCAAACACCCTGTCCTGGCAGTTAGCCTCACTGAATACAATGAGACTTATTTTCCAAGTTACAACATCAAAGACTGTGTTGTATGTCAAGGAACTAACCATGCATAAAGCAAGAGTAGTGACTGCTCTTGAAAGTTCATATGGCTCTATGGGTAGGAAGAATGGATTGAAAAAGAGAGAGAACTTGGAATCACTCCCCTTTCCATTTATTTGGAAAGAAAAGTGTAATTGGAAGGAGGATAATGAAGCCAAAGGCAGGCAACACAAGGGAGACCATATGGCATTTCTCCCCGTTGAATCCACAAGTGCATATACAGTATCCAGGATCCATTATCGGAATCTTGGATATATCCATCTTGAGAGAAAGAGGCAGGTCCTTATGGCCAAGATGAGTTAGCAAGATTCATTGGAGCCTGGTGATTGCAAAGTCAGGTGGTGTGTGGGAGTTGAAATGGAGCACAGAGTGTTTAGGAGGAAAGATGTCACTGTGAGGGCACCACACATGGCTGCCCTTCAGGCTGTCTGTTGCTCTGTAGGTGGCCTTTTCTGTTGCTTTTTCTCAGGCCCTGTTTTGACAGTGCCTTGCTCCATAAAACAATTGGGGGTGCCTTTTGTTTTTAAGTCCCTGCCAAAACTTCCTTTCCCTTCATGACTCCCCAGGTTTGTCCCAGTCTTGTTCCATTATGAGATTTTGGATGCTACTGCAAACAGAAAACTGAACTGTGTCTTGAATCTAAGAAGAGGCCATCAATAACCTGGTGTCACATCGCTGCAAGTTGCCATTGTAGAGGAGGGTGAAAGAAAAGTCTGTGAATTACCAAGCCTCATTATCATCGCTCTAGTTGCCAGTACAGTAAAACCTCATATAACACTAAAACCTGGTTCCACAAGTCTTCGTGTTATATGATTTTTAGTGTTATCTGATCCTCTATGGGATCCATAGAGATACATTGTAACCACACAGGCTTTCGCGGTTGTTATCTGAAGCATCCCATAGGATCTTAATGTTATCTGATGCAATTCTTCCCCCCAGATTCCTTGATGTTATGCGATTTTCGTGTTATTCGATACTAATGTTATATGAGGTATTACTGTACCTCATTATCCTTCCTGGGGTACACAGAAAGAGCCTCCTTGAAGATTGTGGTAATTTTGAACCAAAATCAGGTGTACCCTGGTAATGGCAACCTTGTTGTTCCAGCTAGTCTTTCTTACACTGGGTCAGGCAAAAGGAACTGCAGAATGAACTCACCAAAAGGTAACTTCATTTTGGCAGTTTCACGCTTGGCCTAGATACAGAAGAAGTAGTATTATCCTTCCTCTCTCATTTGGCAGTTTCACATCTGGCCTAGTTGCGGAAGAAGAAGTACCATCCTTCCTCTCTCATTTCTCTCATTTGTCTTCATCTTCCTACCTCCTTAACTTCTTATGGGCCCTCATATTAAAGCTTTTACCAGGCTCATACTCTTCTACTTGCTCCTGGCAGGTTCCTTCTGCAGGCACCCCTGCTGGCTCCTAGCGAACCATAACACTCTTCCTTTATAGTACTGTTTAATCAGGTAAAGTCATAGGTCTATTATTAAATCATGTCTGTTTCACACACAGGGAGGAGAGAGCGCTAGCCCCAGATCATCTGTCATCACTTTCCTCACACAAAAATTACCATTTAAACAGGGGATCATGTTACATCCACTTAAGCCTGGAGTTCTCAACTTTTTTATGTTGGGGGCTGGGTCACGCTCCCTCAGACAGCTTCAGGGGCCGACAGCCATTTTGCCCTTCTTCCACCACATGCCACTTCCAGGTGTGGTGGAGGTGGTGGTGGGCCACATGAAATGGCTCCTCGGGCCTCAGGTTGAGAATGCCTGACTTAAGCTGTATACTGTACATGGGCCAGAATCCTGACTTCTCTGCATTGTGGCTCCTGCGTAGCATCTCCATGGTCTCCTCCTCAGCTAGTTGCTTTTGTGGAAGGAAAGTGATGGTAGAGGGTGTGTGTGGCTGTTAGGCTCCGTTATATGTGGAATGTACACACACTTTTAACAGCAAGTGAACAGGAACCATATTTCTAAGACAACACCACCACTATAGAAAAACAACCCACACTTTTCACTTCATGGTGATATTTTTTTTTCTTTGAATGAAACAAAACAAAATCCTGACATTGTATCTCACCACTTTGAATGTGTAGCTCAACAGGTTGGGGTTTCGCTTTCAAGGCTTTTTCTGGGTTCTGAGGCCAGTAGGGATGTGATGACTATCTTCTCTTTAGAAGTATGCTTCTTGTGGAACTATCTCCTTTGGGTCCCACATGAATGTTTTGTGAGTACCAGGCAGTAAACATTGCATTTTCTCTTGCTTTTACAATTTGAGGAGTTTCATTAATTTACTCGGTCTGTTTAATATGGATCACATGAAAGGAGCCTCATTTGGGCGTCCCCTGAGCAGCGTTTCTTCCACAAAAATCCTTTCAACCCAGAATAATTTCTGACATGAAATTATTATTATAATATGGATTCAGATATTCTTCTTCATTTTCCTTTTAATTTTAACACTTCCCCTTCTATACTGTACTGAAAGTTATGAAAATGAAGGATGATACAGTAAAACACCGGATAACGATTGGATCGGATAACGCTAAAATCGCATAACATTAAGTAATCTGGGGAGGAGAATTGGATCGAATAACGTTAAGGTCCTATGGGATGGATCGGATAACACCCGCGAAAGCCTGTGCGGTTACAGTGTATCTCAATGGAGCTTTAACGTTATCTGATCCATCCCATAGGATTTTAACATGCATCGGATAACACTAAAAATTGGATAACACCAAGACTTGTGGAACCAAGTTTTAGCATTATCCGGTTACAATGTATCTCTATGGAGCTTTAACGTTATCTGATCCATCCCATAGGATTTTAACATGCATCGGATAACACTAAAAATTGGATAACACCAAGACTTGTGGAACCAAGTTTTAGCATTATCCGGTGTTTTACTGTATTAAGAATGAATAAAGATGTTTTTAAAAGCACATATTCTTGAGATTTCTGAAAGAAAAAATGTGAGCAGGGTGATTTTCATATCCGGTATTATAGATGGTTCCATGCAAAACCAGAGTCATAGAGGAACAGAAGAAGCAATTTTCTTTTAACATGTTTCTAGTGTTTGCAATTAATTTTTCTTCATGCAGATATTGAGCCATTTCTCATCCATGTTTCTGTGTTCCCCAGAGATGATCTACAGGCACACAGCTGTCATTGATGGAGAGATGGTGCACTTTGAAATTCTCGACACTGCAGGACAGGTATTGTTCTGTGCTCACTACCTTAAAAAACACAGGATACTGTACAGATGAAAAAGGCCAAGTAAGGGGCAACCAAAGTACTGTACCGAGTTTCCCTGAAAATAAGACATATCCATAAAATAAGCCATAGCAGGTTTCTCAGCAGTTGTGCAATATAAGCCATACCCCGAAAATAAGACATAGTGATAGGTGTGGCTATGCAGCGTCCCGGCTCAGAGCGGTAAAGAAGACGGGCAGCCAGAGGCATAATAAAAATAAGACATCCCCTGAAAATAAGCCATAGTATGTCTTCTTGAGGAAAAATAAATATAAGACAGTGTCTTATTTTTGGGGAAACATAGTAGTTACAGAGCTTTAGAAGATATGAAAAAAGCTGCAACTTTTGAGTATTTAGGTTAAAAAAAGGTGAGTAGATAGGGGGACATATTAGTTGTGTATAAAGTTATGTGTCCTCTGGAGATAATGCAGAACAGAGTCGATACCTTTTATAGGATCACTTAAAAAATAATAAAACATTGCAAGCTTTCATGACTCAAAGGTCACTTCTTCAGGCAGATTCTCGTGGCATGGCGTTCAAGCCAGGTTGGTTTGCTTAGATGTTACATGGGAAAGTAGACAGCAGGCTATATCTTTTTACAGTTCAAAGGCAGGAAGCCAGGGATTTGCATGTTACCTTTTCCAAATGGCCCTCTTTGAAGGTGAGAGCTTTCTTTGTGGCTGGGGAGGAGCGCAGTGCAATTCAAACCCAGTCCTCCAGAATCGGGCAACAAATTTACTTTAGCCACTAGGCATGCCAAATTAGTTCAAATCAGTCCAAATCAGAGTCATTTAGGAATATTACCTAGTGGAAGTTCTTCAGATCTGTGGTCCTGCTGTACTGGTGTTTGAACTCCCTGTAGAATTCATTGAAGCAGCTCTTTGTGGTATCCTCGGTAGTTCAGTTAGCAAAAATAAGCTGTGTGACCCATCCTGTATTAAGACCTGGTTTAATCCACTTAAATGAAGGATTCTCAACCTGCGGCCCACTGGCTTAATGCAAACCATGGGCCTATTGCTGTCCATGGCACAATTTCATGTGGTCTTCCACTACACCAGGAAGTGCCATGTGGTAGAGGAAGGGCAAAATGGCCGTCTGGCCCCCAAAGTTCTCTGAGGGAGTATGACCCGGCTTTAAAAGGTTGAAAACTCCTGATTTAAATTAAATGTTGGGAGATTCAGAGCAAATAAAAGGAAGTATTTCTGCAAACTGTGCTCAGACACTCTGGCCTCCTGAGTACTCCAGTTCACTGAGCAGTTCAGCCCACCATGGTCATTGGCTTAAATGGCTTTAGACATTTTGTTGCCTAAAGCAAAGAACAAAATGGGGCTTCACTCTCATTCAGGGTCCATGCTGGCTACTCTTTGTTTGGCAATGGGGCACTTTTTTCCATTGTACATGGCAAGAGCATTCTCCCACACTCTGTTGTCTAGTATCTGCCACTCGGGATACTTGTCTTACTTTGTCTAATCCTGAGGCCAGTAAAAGTACAGTAACCACAAAAATTTCCAGCCACAGAATAAGCCAGAAATGCCTCTTTGGCTTCTGTGGGGGAGAGAGCATGATGGTGGAGCATTGCTCTGATCCAGTGGATTTTCTATGATGGCTGCAGTTTCTTTCATGGGTAAGGAAACTCTTTAAGGCACAGGTTGAATTCAGTTAAAGAGATGTTCTTGGGGGTCACTTTCTAGAAGCATGAAAGGCCAAAGATAAAAGGTGGTGCCAAATCTGCCATCACCTTTTAGCTTAAAGCAGTGCCTGTAAGTCACTTCTTCTGTGTCTAGGCCAGATGTGAAAATACCAAAATGAAACCACCTTTTGGTGAATTCATTCTACAGTTCCTTTCACCTGACCTAGTATGAGAAAGATTAGCTGGCAACACAAGGCTGCTGCTGTCTGGGGTACACCCAATTGTGGTTCAAAAATACCACAACCTTTGAGGAGGCATTTTCTGTGTACCCTATGTGCCTGTGTTAAAAGGATTATTGGCTTTCTGTAAAGCCAGTAATGTTGATTATGTGTGAGTTTTCCTTTGTAAACGAAGTCTTATATTTTGAGGCAGACTTCATTTCCTAACTTTATTACCCAACATCCTTATTTAATCATTACATTATCAGATTTCTAACCTTAAAAATAGGTGTAAATTTGAGAAAAACAAATTTCAAATTAACAAAAAAGGCACCTCAAAAGGGGGATCAACAATGAAGAAGCCTTGTAAATTTCACTGTTTATTTTAAAATTACATAACAGATAGATAACATTAATTCAACAAGTTAGATATGTTCAGGTTAAAATCTTAAAAATAAACTAATTTTTAAAAAATGTACCACTAAATTAAATCAATTGTCCAATGTAACATTTCCAAATCTGGCTAATATCATAATGATCATCATAAGGGAGCTGGCAAATATGAGGGAAGCATGGAAGAAAAGGTATAGAAAGGTCCCAGTCAAGCCCTTGGGTGGCAGGATACAACCACATCATGATCCCATTGAGATATGGCATGTTGATTCTCACTGCTCTTAACATGGCTACTATATATTTTGGGGACAATGTATACTAACATGATGAAGTGTTTATTGCAACTGTGTATAGATTGTCTAAGCTCTTTGTTGAAAAAAGGCTACCTTTCTGTACCAATGTGTGATCTTTCCTCTGTTTCAGGAGGAAGATTCCTTACAAATTGAAGAGAAGATTAAGTGGGGAGATGGCTTTGCTGTAGTTTATTCTGTCACTGACAGGTGCAGCTTTGATGAGGTCATGAGGCTCTGTTTCCTCATCAACCACATCCATTCCAGCCCAAAGCGGAGCAGTGGGAGTGGAGAACCACCAGTGGTGATTGTTGGTAATAAGAAGGACCTGCAGTTTGACCGGATGGTGTCTTCTGAAGATGGAGAGAATCTCTCCAAGGCTCTGAAGCACCCTTTCTATGAGATCTCTACCAGGGATAGTTATGAGGAGACAGTGACAGTTTTCAACACTTTGTATAATGAGTTGATGAAGCAAGGACATTTTTCCCCGGGGACCTTCAAGAGACGAGGAGTATCTAAACTCGTGGAAAAGATCCCAAAGATTCATGCCAACTCGACCCAAGCCTCTGGTGGCAGGAGCCTGAGCTTCAACTCATACAGAGACTACATCCCAGAGTGAACTTGCACATGGGCCGTTGTGCAGTGACACTTGGCTCAGGCCGGGATCTGATAGTATTAACAACCAAGATGCCGCATAGCTGATGACATGGGAGGCTCAAGGGTGTATAATGCCAGGAGGCACATTTTCTCCCCTAACTATTTTTCAGACAAGGACAGTGACCCTTGGTTGGTAATAACATATACAGTGTAGGAATTGCATTAGAACAGTTGTACAGGCTCAAGCCAGAGGTCCATTTAGGTTTGTAATCTGGCTTGCATTGGGCCAACCAGTCATCTCTGGCATCCAAACAGAGCACGAAGATAACAGCCTCCCTTCCCCAGCTGTTGCTCCCAGTGACAAACTGGAATTTAGTGGCACACATTTGCCATCATGCCTAATAGTGAATGGTAGACCCCTCTCCGTCATGAATTTAGTTTACTCCATCTTTATTTTTTCTACCCTGATAGCCATTATCATGTCCTGTGCTATGCTAAGGAATCCCATAACTGAGGTTGATGTTTCATGTTTTCACCTTTAGGAATGAGTCTTTTAAATTCTGGCTGATGGGTTACTGTGAAAACTTATTTTATCAGTGATGCTCTCACTGATTTTTCTGTTAAGCATAAGAAAGCCAAGAAAACAATATAGACTTCCAGCTCAGAAACCGCATGCTGAACTCTGTTCCAATTCAGCCATGTTGAATTGCATAACTTATTAAGAGGTGAAGTCTACAAACAGTGGATATTTTCAACTTCCTGGCTCTTGTTAGTATGTTGCTGGTTCTTTTTTTCCTATTAACCTAACATTCACAGATGGATGAATTTAAGCTTTTCCATACTGGATCCAATCCACAGTCTCTGTAATACAGACAGAACTGAGTCAAGCTATTTAGTGTCTGAGGCAAAGGGCAAAATGGAAGCCCTCTCATTCCACCAACAGAAGCTGATTAGACTAGTTGTTTGCCTTGTTTCAGGGTAGGTGTTGGGTGACATCCTCCACCATAGCTGAGACCAGCACACTAGCTCACAGAATTCAGAACAGGCTGTTGGGAATGTACTGTTCTGCTCTCCATTAGAGGGGAAAGGCCAAGGGGTTGCTCTCAATGCTTGATCCATGCTACTGAGCATCTGTGACCTGAAGCCACTGCCTTACTCTGCCTAAGATCAACCTGGGGTACACTGAACTCTTGTTTATCTAGGTGTACTATGGCATTCTGAAGATTTTTTCTTAACTAAAAGGTTAGATTGAGTGGGAGCTGTTTACAGGGTGTTACACAGAAACATGGTTTCATACAAGAAAGAAGGCAATTAGTGCAAAGAAATGGGGAGGTGTTGAGCCCATAGAGCTTTAGTGATTTGAACCTTTGGCTATCAAAGGCTTGTCAAGTGGAGTGCCTTTCTGCCC
This sequence comes from Furcifer pardalis, assembly GCA_030440675.1. Lineage (NCBI taxonomy): Eukaryota > Metazoa > Chordata > Lepidosauria > Squamata > Chamaeleonidae > Furcifer > Furcifer pardalis. Next base: position 100,848,808 of record CP126894.1, on the reverse strand, counting down.
TCTCTGATTGAGGAATGTCATCAGAATGAGAAAGATTCAGATTACTGACCTTTTCTTGGCGTGGGTGCCACTGGGACAAAATTCTCTCAATGCCCTTCTCCTGCTTTCAGCAGATTCTTCTTAAGTGGGAGCAAATGAAGCTGCCTTTGAACATTGTCCCATCTAATCCTTTACTGTTGCCTCTGATTGGCAGCAGTCTTAATGTCTCAGTTTTATTTTTTTTCTGCTGCAAAGGTGTTATCTGTGTGTGTGTTTTCCTGTCTTTTTCCTGCTCTTTTTGATTAACGGGTGAAACTAGGGATTGAGCCTGGAACTTTCTGAGCACAAAGGGTCTGCTTCTCTGTTGAGCAGTGTTTCAGCCTTTTCCCTCCTCTTCTAAAGCTTCACCCACCAAGCTCTTATACTCTTACAGAGGCTCCTCATCACCTACCATTTATGATAGAGCGATACCTGACTCATTAGTTCAATGTGTTCTGCACAGGTTTCCACACTGCCTTCAGCGTCGCAGAACAGTTGTCTGCTTACCACCCACTTCCTTTAAAGGATGGCTTGCTTGGCCTCTGTGTAGGCGACACAAAGAACCCCTTGTGTCTCAAGCAGGCAACTATTTTACGTATACCTTGAGGGGAGTTCTGTATTTGTGAAAATAATAAACGCGCCTGTATGTGTTTCTCTGGTTGTTGATCAAAATCCCAAGAATTGTGGTTTGCTTATTTTCCTGCATGTCCTCTTGTAAATAGATTTGTCATCACTCAACCAGCTGGAGAAGATAGCTTTCTCTTAAGATCCATTTAGCTCTCAAATCAGAGGTATATATTATTTGTTTCTTTCTTTATTTGTTTACTCTTCTTGCCTGGAAGCTGTGTGGCTTTATAATTACATTTGGTATTGTGAAATGCTATTATATCTGAAAGCTGTAGGCAAAAGAAGGAATATGCAGAAAACATAGGAAATTATAGAATCAAATAATAATGAAGAAAGTACAGTTACATGTACTGTGCAAGTAGCCTTAGGCAAAAGGAAAATGCAGCTGCACGTACAGTCAGCTCTGAGACATGGAGCCTTGGATCATGTTCTCTTCCTTTGGTTACCATGTAGTTTGTTTTTCAATAGTGGCCCTCCTAATTTTTTGGACTGAAGGATCCATCATTCCTGCCCCTTGGCAATATTGGCTGGAGGATGATGGAGATTGTAGTCCAGCACCTCTGGAGGGCATCTAGGTGGGGAAATTTGGCCCTGATTAATCCATGTACAGGAAATGCTACTCTTATGCTTCAGGTTGCTTTCTTCCCTGCTCCACCTATTTGACATTTAGCAGGACATTTTCTTTGAGTATTCTTTACAGGAACAGAAGAGGAAGGCCCAGAGTACTGCTTTTGACTGCACAGATATGGCTCTAAAATAATGCATTCCAGTCTAGAAACTTACTGACCCAGACATTTTTCAGTTTCTCCTTAAAACCTCCACACATGCCAAAAGTAACATTTAGATGGGAGCACCTCGAGTCCATCCGTCTGCCTTCCACAAGCTGGTTCTTTCCAGATGAGATTGACTCCCGCTCTTATCAACAGCGTGAAGCATGAGGATGAGAAGAGTCCAATCTACCTGGAAGATACACATTCGGGAAATGCTGGCATAGATGAATCCATCTGGGGAAGGAGCTGATGGAAGGTCAGCAGTTCGAGACCCAAGTGCTGCATGACGGAATGAGCTCCTGTTTCTGTCCCAGTTCCTGCCAATCTAGCAGTTTGAAAGCAAGAAATTGGAAGAAGAAAAATAGGTACCACTTTGATGGGAAAATAAACAGCATTCCATGCACTCCGGTGTTTTTCATGCTTGCCACATGTCCAAGGAAACATCTGCAGAAGCAGACAGCACTGACTCTTTGGTTATACATGGAGATGAGCACCAAACCCTAGAGTCAGATACGACTAGCTTTTGAGCAAGGGCAGCCTTTACCTTGCAAGCCCATGGTTGGTAGTGATGAAACACTGGGTTGGCTCCAAAGCAAGTATGAATGGATTTGACAATGAGTTTTCCACATTGTTTTTCAATGCGACTTGATGTGACAAATCTGCTCTTGCTCCAATCCTTCTGTCTTTTCACTTTGCTTCTCCATGTGGGATGAATGTACACCACAAACTGAGCTACTGTCACAAAATGGCTACTTTAACCATTATTCCCCACTTCCCCTGCCACTGGCTATAATTGGTAACAGTTATGTTCCATCCAGTCAGCCTTAACAAATGGCAATCCTAATAGGATTTCAGAGTATGCAGGATGGAGCATGTATGGAGCTGTCGGTGTACTAAATCCATTTAAAGCAAGATGCCGCTTATTATTGCTCCAGCTTATTACCTTGATTTATCTTTTGGCATATTCAGCTCACCAATAAATACCCAGTTTCAGGACCTTCTCCCCATCCTCCAAAATTAATGCTGTTTCACAGTGTTCACTGTATCTGTTTTAACAAAAGATAACTATTTTAAGAAACAAACTGAAATGTCCATTCTGTTTCTCTTTGAAATGAACTGATAATAGTGAGCAGACCATAGCTGTTCATGAACCAGGACTTATAGTGGTTTTGATTGTGCTGTGAAAATGTTGTACAATGGCCCTCCTCCCTGTTTCTCATTTGGGGATTTTACTCTTCCCAGGCAAAATCTTAAAGAAATGAGGCCTGATTTATAGAATACTTCTGCTTCCATTGGAAGGATGTTACAGGAAATTTATTTCTGTTCACAAGCCATTGGGGGTATTCTAGAATATTTTAATTTAAGACCTGGGGGTTAGTATCTGTGCTCCTACTGCCTTTCCTGTCAAAGAAGCCCAGAAAGTTTTAGCCCCGTGAGAGCAGCTCTCTAAACCCCTTTTTTCTGATACATCTAAAAGCTGTGTGGTACAACACACATTTTCTTTTCCCAGTACCTTTAGTTAATGAATTTATGTTGAATCAGCCAGACCAAGCACTTGCTGGGAATTGTAAAGGAACCTGAAGTGAGAATAGATTGGATTTTCTAAAGGAGTGAATGTGATTCACATAACATCTTGTAAAAATATAAACTAATCCAGTCCTTCACAGTAACATTTTACATGACAGTATTTTCATTCAGATTCATAGTACCTTAAAACCATTAAATCCCATATTATCCCTGGTCACTGAAAACAGTGGCTGCTGCAGTTTTCCAAAGACGCATATGGATTCATTTTTAAAAAACGCTTACAAGATATCAGAGAGTAAATAAAACAGATCAGCAAAAAAGACAAAAAACATTGTGGCACCTTAAAGGCTAACTCCTGTATTTAATTGTGAGCTTTTGTGGACCAAGTCGACTTCATCAGACATAAGAGTGAGGCTTCATGCCACCAATTGCTTACAATATTACTTGATGTAAATTGCTAGAATATCCATTCATCCACATCCATGTGTTCAGCAGACAAACCTCACAGAAGCCTTAATTTCTCTGAAGATCTGATTTCCATTTTGCCTCTGTAGGGTACTCTGCTCACATCACAATCTGTCAAATAGCTTTTAAAAATTTTTCTTAATCTCATGTGTTAAGCTTTCTTTCATAGATCTAAAAGCTGATATGTATTTTTATAGCCCATTCACCTTACCTGTAGTAATGACTGCGGCTGACTAGGACAGCCAATTCAAAACCAGCCTGGAGAAAACTGATGATAGTTTTGGCCATTGAGTTAGCATGTTGATTGGCTGAGTGATATTATAGGAATATGAGCTACTGTGTTCTGGAGTGGATAATTGTTGTCGGCTGCTACTTGTATCCAAGCATACATTTTTCCTGGAAGTCATTTTCACAGTTGATGTATGTGTCTCTGGTGACTCGATAAACCAATTGTGGCACGAAACATGTGACCATACACATTACGCTGAATAGATGGTGGAGGACATAGTTGATGAAGCTTCTGTGCTTGTCACTCAGCCTCTTCATGTCTTCAGTTTTTCCATTTGAAGCGATCAGTAGCAGCAGAGATGGGTTGGTGCCAAAGTGGGCTATCTACGGCTGCTGCCTCCCAGTTTTGTGGGTTTATACCTGACACCTTCATGATTTGTTTCAGCTGATCCTTATAATGCTTCAAAGGAGCTCCATGAGCAATTCTACCAGAGCTAATTTTCCTATAAAGAATTTGACAAGGAAACCTGGAACCATCCACATTTGAATTTGTATGCCGCTCTATTCGCCAACGCGACTCAGAGCGGCTAACAACATAGGTAACATACAATACAATCTTACAATCTCAAATATAAGTGCAACAACATAACATAAATATGGCATATAATGCAACACAATACAGTCAATAAATCTAACCTTACAATTAATAAATGAAAATACATTACAGCATATCCTCAGACATGCCCTATCCATCTAAGAGAATGGCCTACGATGGAAGCTTCAATGCTATTTACATGTGCCTTCTTGAGAACTGCAATTTTGGTGACATTGTCATCCCACCTGATGTTCAAGATGGACCTTAGCTCCTGTTGGTGAAAGCACTCAAGCTTTTTAATGTCTTGGCAATAGAGGATCCATGTTTCACAGCCATACAATAATGTTGAGATAACAACAGCTTTGTATTCCATGAGTTTTGTATGGATTTAAATATTTGTTCATGAAGACCTGGTGTGATAGACGACAAAAGGCAGAATGGGCAGGGCCAATTCTCTTCACCACATCCTGTTCATAGGTGCAGTTTTTAGGTAGGATGTTACCAAGGTAAGAAAACTGGTTTACCTGTTCCAGTGGAAGGGCTGTCCTTGGGGCAGGTTGTGCAAGTACCTTGGTTTTCTGAGCATTTATGGTGAGGCCAAAATGATCACATGCATTCTTGAAACAGTTGACTGTTGCAGCTCCTCAGGTGTGAGAGCAGGTGATGATGCAGTATCATTGGCATGGGTGAGGAGGAGTGGAGGTCTGTTTGCTCTCACAGGGAACTGAAAAGTGTAACAGAATGTAGCCCATCAAGTACCTGTTAATTAATAACCTGAGCCAGATTGCCCTCATGCCTAGAACTAGTATTTCCCAAGATGGGGCCCATGCCCTACAGGGGGACTTCAATTCCCAGAAGCCTTTAGGGAATTGACTTACCTGTAGGCTTTAGGGAATTGACTTACCTGTAGGCTTCTTGGAACTGAAGCTCAGAAACCAAAGGTTGGGTAACACTGCCTAGAACTGTATCTAGAAATGTTGGCACCTAGATCAAGTGGTCCTTTCTCCTTTCTAGCTAATGCTGAGGCTTGCACACAGGGATCCCCACCCCCAAGAAAAAGGAGGAGGTGAATGTGGACTGTCCCCCACCCTCGTAAGAACAAAGATAAAAATCTTTATTTTAAAAAGTTAATGGTATTGGATGCACTGCTGTTTGTTTGCTTTTACACCCAGCGGTAGGTTCAATTCAAGATTTCAGCATCCTCTTGCTTTTGGCACCCTGTTGCTGTGCCCTAGATACTCTCCTGAGAGCACGACAGATGGTAAATGCAAGGTACAACTGGAGAGCAAAATTTTAATTGGCCTTGACTGTTCATGCAGATGAAGAGCGGCTGTTGGATCCACCAGAATCCAGTAGCTGTGCAGCATAGCCATCCTTATGTATGGCCATGGTTTGCCTCTGTAAGGAAGAGGGTGTGAAACCACTCTGATACGGATTTTTGTGGGGTGCAGGGAGATGTGTTAAGTCCACATTCCCTTTTATCTGCTCTGTCAGGCTGTTGTTTGTTTGAAAGCAGATAGATTTCTAGCACAGCTAACATCTCCTCTTAGCCTTATTTCCAGAGCTGGCCCTTTTTGTTGTTCAGTCACACAGTTGAGTCCAACCTTTTGCGATCTCATGGACCATTTCATGCCAGGCTCCTCTGTCTTCCACCATCCTTCTCAGCTCACTCAGATCTGCACCCATTGTATCAACAATGCTATCTATCCACCTCATCTTCTGGTGCCCCCTTCTCATTTTTCCTTCTATCTTTCTTAGCATCAAGGCCTTCTCTAGTGAATCCTCTCTTGTCATTTGATGGCCAAAATACTTGAGCTTTATCTTCAGTATTTGTCCCTCCAACGAGCTGTCAGGGTTGATTTCTTTCAGGATCGACTGATTTGTTCTCCTCACAGTCCAGGGGACTTTCAAGAGTCTCCTCCAGCACCCCAATTCAAAGGCATCTATTTTTCTGCGCTCAGCCTTCCTTATGGTTCAGTTTTCACAGCCATACATTACTACTGGGAATTACCATTGCTTTGACTATGCGGACGTTTGTAGGCAAGATGATGTCTCTACTCTTTATTATGCAACCTAGGTTTCTCATTGCTTGCCTCCCAAGAAGTAAGTGTCTCTTTATTTCGTGGCTGCAGTCATCATCTGCACTGATCTTGGATCCCAGGAAAGTAAAGTCTGTTACCACTTACATTTCTTCCCCTTCTATTTGCCAGGGAGTGAGGGGCCAGTTGCCATGATCTTGGGTTTTTTGATGTTTCGTTTCAGACCAGCTATTTCACTCTCTTCTTTCACCCTCATCAAAAGGCTCTTTAGGTCTTCTTTAGTGTCATCTGAATATCTCAGGTTGTTGATGTTTCTCCCAGCAATCTTAATTCCAGCTTGTGCTTTGTCCAGCTCTGATTATGCGTGATGTATTCTACATACAAGTTAAATGAGCTGGCCCTAGCAAGTATGGCAACTGCCTGGAGCAGCAGATCTTAAGAGAAGTTAAAAGTCAGCAAACAACTTTGAATTACCCCACCCCACCCACCCCCATTCATACTGTCAGGGAAGGTTGTGAATTTTCTGCTTCAGATGCCAAAATAATTTTGGGTAAAATCTGCCTTGACCTAGAGGGATGTGTGCAAAGTATGCTTCACCTCTGACTGTAGAATAGCTTAGACTGCTCCTGTATCTATCGCTCATTTTTCTGAAATGTTCTTTTACAACTAGAGGGAAAAGCGTTGGATAACATAAATATTTTCCACTGCTGCTCCTGATAATAATCTTGAATATTATGCATATCTTTTTTCAGGAAACAGTGACCCCACTTTTTCAAGGACAGGAATTACTGCTGTAAATGTTTAATATTTCTTGCTCCCTTTTCATGTTGTTTGTGCAGTCTCAAGAAAGGCATCATCAGTGACCTTAGCCAGGGATTTTTCACTCTACTCCTAGCTTGGGTGACACACTGGTTGACTCACACAGCATGCCTTATACTGGACCCAGTGAGTCTATTAATGGAGTACGTTCCACACCGCCCATTTATTCCAGAGGTCATGATTGGGGGGGGGGGGGAATGAATAGAACTTGTATGAGGATAGGATCCTCATTCCTTATACGGTATATTTGAGCACCAACACACATGGCCTGGGGACTACCCAAATTAAGCTCAAAATATATTTAGTTTTATTTTAGTCTTTCTATCACTATTATTTTGGGGATTCTCTTTTCAACTGTCTTCTGCAATTTTCCCCTTAGGAAAAGATTCCCCCCTCCCTTTTAATCAAAAGCACAATGTAACTTCTTCTAAATGTCAAAGTATTATTTGTCCTCTTCTGAGCTATAATTAGAAACTATGGCTTTGGCAAGCTCACAGAATTCAGAAATGTCAAGCAACATTTACTAACAGGATTCCTTGCTGAACTTACCTCCTACAACTCTACTGCAGGTGAGGTCTTGAGATTTCTTTAGCCCAAGGACTTCTCATTTACATCTCATAGGGCTGAGCTGTGTTAAGATGACCAACACCAGTCCTACTGCACAGTAATCTGTATTCTTTCCATCTGTCTCCTCATGTGTCTCTGTGTTTCTACCATCACCTGATTATCAACAAGGCTGGACCATGGTCAGATTTCATGCCAGGTGCCCCTGTCCATAGCTGACAGCTGCTTACCTCAAACTTTCCAACATACTGTTAGGGGTGCATCATGGGTTGACAATATTGGAGAGGAAATGGCCCTCCACTATGGCCATGAACTACTTGTGTGAATGGAGATTATTCTCAAAGGATACAGACATCACAAGAAAGACCCCTGTCAACATTTCCTTCAGAACCTAAGTGCTCTTGCTTAACAAAATGTCAACTTGTTTTGTTGAAATTTCAAGCTTGTGGGCATTCCCTTTCCTGCCTCACAGTTATCTCTCTCCCCCCTCTGCAAGAAACCACCATTGTGGGAAGATGAGATGGCCAGAGGTTGCCTGAGGCCAGAGCATTCCCTTGAGGAAGCCCTGGAAGGAAAAGTCAGCAAAGGAAACAAAGCCTAAGAGAGGATAGGAGACAGGCTGTAGAAGACGAAATGTAACCGGAAGGCATATCAGAAAACAGAAGCAAAAAAGTAATAAAACAAAAATACTGTAGTTTTATTACTTTTTTGTTTTTGTTTTCTGATGTGCTTGAACCACAGACTAACACAGTTACTATTCCAAAAAATTCATGTAACCGGAAGAAAGCCATCCTCCAAAACAAAAAGAGTCTTCCCTACACTTGAGCATAATCAGGCCTCATGGTCCATCAGATCTGCAGAAATGGGATCTACAGTAAGTGTGGGAAGAATGACAGGACACCAAGATCTTCATGCAAGCGTTCTGATTTTATTCTCCCCCAAAAAACCTTTCTATATAGGAATACAAAAGCTTACCCAAGCATTTTGATTACGTAGTGTTTTTTCCCAAAGACGTTTATGCCTTCCTGTTTTGTCTTATGCCAGTGTGAGAACCATGCTTGTGGAAACTTCACTTTGAGACCTATCTCCCAGGACCAGATGCCAGAGACAGGATGTTTATACGTGTATGACGTATTTGTTTTTAGGCAAACAGAGAATGAGGGAATAAGCAATAATTCTTCCACATGGTCAGCCAATATTTCAGAATATGCAATTCCCTTCATCTCCCCCTGTTCTTTTAATGCCTGATATTTAAAATATATGCGCCGCTCTTTAGCACGAACGCTTTTGTATGTGGCCTGATCAATGGTATGCTGACACACTTGGCACAAAGAGGGAAGACATTGCATGAAACAACAGGCACAGAGGAGTACCATAAAGGCAATCAAGCAATATTGTACAATGGTACGGATCCATCCAACAGGCAACCGAATATGGGCATAGTTGAATGAGACTTTCTCATAGGAAGAGCATTTCCACTTAGGGGTTCCAAAATCCACCAAGCCCCTTTTTATCTTGGTGGCAGTGCCATTGACTATTAAGGCACAAGTGTTATTCACAGCATTGACTACATTGGGCGTATAAAGGGAGATGGCTCCCTGATCCAAGGTCTTGCTAATCCGGCCCCAGGAGGGCATCTTAGCATACCTCATTTCAGAAGCAGTGAAAAAATCAACAAGACTACTTTCATAGTGGATCAGATCTGGGGATTTGCAGACAGGCACCAGGCAGGTACTCAGAAGGCCATGCAAATCCGGAGCCTGATCCATACAGAAAGTGGAGACATTTACTTCTTGAGCCAAGCGGGCCCAAAGGTTAAATTGCATTTTGTCATTAAGTGACTTAGCTTGCCCCAAAGTAGGGCTACATAAAAGGCAAAGACACAATATAATCATAGAGTTCATGTTAATGCAAGCAATGATGGCAGCAAAGAAAGCTTCCGGTGTTGGTTCAGTCTTCTGGCCCTCCAGCAGATTCTGCGCATCCCGGCTCAGGTTTTTCACTGCCCCCCAAGTTACCTTGTTCGCTGGAGACATCCCTCGCTTCCGATCCTTGGTCACTGCTGTTGGTGCTGTGAGGTGTAGAGTCTGGCTGAACTGGGGAATCGGGTTGCTCAGACCTTGATGCCATGCCATGGTAAGGTCGGACGCACTTTGCAGGAACCCACACTGGGCCAGAAGGTTCAGATATAGCAGCAAAGCCACGGCCCCAGACCAGAAGAGGGCATGGACCCCGCCACTGCAAATCAGGTAACTTCCGATACAAGACCAAGGGCCGGGCTGGTGGGGGAGCAGTACCGCCAAAATGCTGCTGAGCACGGGTGCGAAGACCTGGAGGCGAAGAAAAATGAGTTAAATTGAGGTAGTTGATGGTGAAAAGAGCAGAAGCACAACACGCAAATTGTATGGAATGCCAAATGTATGATGGATGTCCCACCGCTTGCAGAAGAGAGCGAACTGCTCAGAGCAATAGGCAGGACCATTGTCCGTTTTTAGAGCTGCAGGCTTTCCCATGACAGAGATAGCTCGCGTCAAATGGGAAACCACATGCTTTGCCTTTTCCCTTCTCTGTGGGGTGGCATGAACAAACCCAGAGAACGTATCGACGCAGACATGAAGATACTTCCAAGGTGAGAAGGGAGGGAACTGGGTGACATCCATCTGCCACAAGGCATTAGCCTGTAGCCCACGCGGATTAACCCCTTCCCTGGGATGATTCATAGTTGAACTACAGTGAGAACACTGGGTAACTATGGCACGAGCCTCCGAGAGGGGCAGGCCAAACTCTTTAACCAATGCCTGTGCATTTTGATGATGCACTTGATGACTTTCCACAGCTGTATACATCTGCATAGGCTGAAGCAGGGAATCGGCATACTCATTTCCTGCCGTGAGTGCACCAGGGAGATTCTGGTGACTTCGGATGTGGGCAACATAGACAAGGGACGCGCGGGCCTGAAGAAGACCCTGCAACTCCTGCAGGAGATGCAAGATCTCTCGCGTGGCATGTGGGGAAATGTAGGAAAAGTCAATCTGAGACAACAAATTAACAACATACAAACTATCTACAATGAGATTAAGGCGCCGATCAGGGAAGGTGGCAAAAGCAAGGACTACAGCAGCTAGTTCAGCGCGCTGTGTGGTGGTTTGTACCTCAGTATACTTGCTCTGCCAGCCCCCATCACGATCTTGCCAAGGAATGACCCCTCGGGTCATGGAGCATGTGCCATTTGCCTGACTCATTCTTAATTACAAATACAGGTGTATTATACGGACTAACAGAGGGTTCTAAATGACCTTGTTGCAATTGTACTGCAATTATCTCTTCAAGGGCATCTAACTTCTCTTTGGTCATTGGCCATTGCTCCACCCAAACAGGTGTCTCCGTCAGCCAGGAGAGTGCGATGGCGCGTGGTTTCTCAACCTCATCACAAAGGATGGTGGTCCCTACTTGCTGCAAGATGTCCCGACCCCACAGATTCACACCAATATCAATAACAGTGGGTTGTATGGAACCAAGCAATTTACCTGAATCCGGGTGGAAGACCCGGAGCCTTCGTGCACTTACCTCCGCCTGGGTGATGCCACCTACCCCGTATACTGGTGGAGCAGGTACCTTTGGCCAGCTCGGATCCCAACTTTGCTCTCGAATCAAAGAAATGTCCGCACCGGAGTCCAGCACCCCAGTGAGGACCTTGTTCTCCACCCGGAGTGTGCGGGTGGGCTTCTTTTCCGCTATACGAGTAATGAACAAAACCTGACAATAAGACTGTTCAGTGGTTATCTTGCATGGCTTATCAGCTTGGTACTCCAAAGTCAATGGTATGCCAGGCTCAAGGTGTGCAATGCCTATGGGCACCTTGACCTTCTGCTTTTGTGCAGTCAAAGAGGGCACTATAATACCTGATGTTCTTTCTTTGACAGGAATTTTAGGTAAGGCTGACACATAGACAGCCTCATGTGGTGTGATTTGTGAGACTTCTTGTGTAGCATGCAGATACACAGCCAATGGAATGGACATGTCAGGTGGATCCTGTTGATTGTGGGGGTCGGACCACACACCCCTTCCTAGTTTCCCGACTGAGATCCAGTGGGGTTTCCTGACTGAGATCCAGAGGGGGGGTTGGAACGGCACTGATTGGCCCAATGATAGCCTTTCTGGCAACGTGGGCACTTCTTTGATGGCTTTTTCTGTTGGCCATTAGACCCCTTGTAGGCTCCGCCGCCCGGTGCCCTGCATTCAGACTTAAAGTGGCCAGGCTTGTTACAATTAAAGCAGTTGCCTTTCTTGGCCATTCCTGTGTGAAGGGCAGCGGCCAGCAGTGCCATTTCATGTGTCTTGCTACCCACATCAGCACATGCCCGTAACATGTCTGCTAAGGTATAGCCTTCTCTACTAATAATCCCAACCAGTGCCTTTCTACAATCTGTGCTGGCGTTCTCATATGCTAACTTCAGTAGCAACTCCTCCTGTGCTTCTGGATTATCCAACTGCCTACCTATAGCTTGTTTCAATTTATCCACGAAGGCAGTGTATGGCTCATTAGCTCCTTGTTTCACTGCTGTGAAAGATTTGCCAGAGGCTGACCTACCAGGGACCCTCTTTAATGCGCGTGTAATACACACGCCTGTTGCCCTTAGGTGGTCATCTGTAAGCTCCATTTGTGCCCTAGCATCAGAGAATTGACCAGAGCCATACACTTGTTCAGCCGTGATCTGGGCAGTTTGCCCCCGAAGGGCAGCTTGCCGGAATTCGCTGTCAAAAACAACGTACTGGGCGGGCGTTAGGACCATGCGGAAAAGGTTTTTCCAATCTAAGGGCAGCATAGTATAGGCCTGCATTAACCCTTCGAGTACTCCTTGGAAATAGGAACTTTGAACGCCGTCCTCCCGTGCTGATTTATTGCATTCACGGAGGACAGAGAAAGGAAGGGGTTTATACTCCAGATTTACAATAGGGTTTCCATGCCCATCAAAATTGTCAGTCTCCGTGCGTGTTAAGGGAAACAGACTCGGTACACCACCACCCCATTCCTCAGTCATGTTGATGTCACCGGCCATCCAGGCACGGCGTAGACTATCTTCCACCACACCTCCCTTAGGAGGAGGCGTGGGGTGAATTGGTGGTGGCGCTGGCGGGGGGCCCAGAGGAGCATTAGGTGGTGGGGCAGAGGGAGGAATCAATTTGTATGATGGCCCTTTCTTGAGTTCTGTGTCCATGTCGGCCGTAGCAACAGCTTGGAACAGAACATTATCGGGTATGGTAAGCTTGCTGAGAGCTTTTAAGATCTTCGTGCAGGTCAGAATATGGCCAATGGCAGCACGAGGTTCTTGTTGTAACTCTTTGGCTACTTTCTGCCATGACTCAATTCTTAAAGTCCCATGAAGAGGGAACCAGGGGCAAGAAGACGCTATCTCCTGCAGAAGATCGCAAGCTTCCTGCACCCCTACTGGGTCACCCCATGTCCCTGTCACCTTCGCTAATTCCTTTGCATGTTCCTTTACTTCTTGGGATGCATAGGACCCCATACTGACCCAAAGGGAGGCTTACCTGTGTGCACGGACTGTTCCTAGTCGAGGGTCGTAGGGCTGATCGCTTCTCTTTTTCACGAATCACGTCGGGGTCACCAAAGATGTGGGAAGAATGACAGGACACCAAGATCTTCATGCAAGCGTTCTGATTTTATTCTCCCCCAAAAAACCTTTCTATATAGGAATACAAAAGCTTACCCAAGCATTTTGATTACGTAGTGTTTTTTCCCAAAGACGTTTATGCCTTCCTGTTTTGTCTTATGCCAGTGTGAGAACCATGCTTGTGGAAACTTCACTTTGAGACCTATCTCCCAGGACCAGATGCCAGAGACAGGATGTTTATACGTGTATGACGTATTTGTTTTTAGGCAAACAGAGAATGAGGGAATAAGCAATAATTCTTCCACATGGTCAGCCAATATTTCAGAATATGCAATTCCCTTCAGTAAGATGTTAGTCAGGCTCAGTTTTTAGCTTACTTGGTTAGGTTTGTAGCTTAGCTTCCTTCACCCTCTTAGGGTAGCAATCATTTTGGCAACACTCCTACCACCTCCTGGCAGGTTTCCTTTAAGTGGTGAGATGCAGGCAGAATTTTGCAAGGGACCTTTTCCTCCTTGCCTCTTGAACTTGCTTTTGTCTGCTCATACCCATATCTCACCTAGCGGTCACTCTGGAGTAGATTTTTTTTACATATGCTACTTGATACTCTCTCCTCCTGTAGCTCCACAGATGTACAAGAAAGAAATGCAGTTTTACTTCCAGCCATTCAGGGTTTTGCACCGATGGAAAACCACAGGGGAAGATAAATTTAAATTTCCAGCTTTTGTCACTAGTCCTGCAAAGAAAGTCCAGTTTATTCCTACAAGTGTCCTTGCTCTACTGCATGTGTGCAACTGGGAAAACTTCAAGGAGAGACACTGAAAGAATCCTCCTATACCATTGGTTCCCAACATGGGGTCCATGTCCCATAGGGGGTCTTTAATTCCCAGAAGCCTAAGTCAGAATATTGGCTGATTAGTGCTTTGGGGAATTGACTTAGGCTTCTTGGAATTGAAGTCCAAAAAACAAAGAATGGGAAACACTGTCCTACACCCAGCCACACTCCCTTTACTTTGTCTGAGCTGGATCATTTTCAACTGGGTCTGCATGATGCAATTGGGAAAATTTTCCTGTTCTCCTTCACCTCCTATCCAGTAAATTTGAAAGCTTTGCTGCATCCCAGGGGAGAAACCAACTTATCAGGTTGTTCATTTCAAACTCATCAACCAACCAACCATTAAGGTAGATTGCTACCAGACCCAGCGTATCTAACCAGTAGCTTCACCGAGGCAAGGACTGGATTGTAATACTTACAAACCCTTTAAATGAACTCCACAGAGTTTCTGTATGTTTAATACATTTATTTTTTAAAAGAAAAAAGTTTAGGTATACAAGTTGCATAGAGGTACAAGAAAGTAAACATGCCTCCAAAACAGGTCATGCAATGAAGCCTACAATTGTATAAAAATGAGCATAAAACATTCACCTCCAAATCAAAACATCTACCTGTCCTATGCTACATACGAGCTCAAGATCTGGGCACAAAAGTTCAGGAGCAGGAACAAAGCTTTAGCTTTCCTGCTGGCTGGGCATCTGCCCAAATTTGCTTCTTCAATGAATAAAACCAAGGTCTTGAGATATAAAAACTCTACCCTGCTCTCCTCCCATGAGCTGAACTCTTGGCTTTTATATTCCACTACCTGGTTAACTTGGAATAAAGAGTAGCACAAGGGATTGCAGGGGAAGGGGAGGACATATCACATCTGAAGCATCATGATGGGGATTCTCTCTCTTCAGTAAGCATGACTTTATTTACCTTCCAGTTACCTCTTTCTCACTGTGCATGCTAAGTTTTTGTCATCCTCAATTCTTTGCAAGCACTTTGAAATGCTAAGCAATTTGCCCACCAGAGAGGGCTAGAGACAGAAGAGCCCCTAGTTTCCAACTCTGCAGGAAGTAGTGGGGTGGGTAGGTGACTTGATGGTGGTTTCTTCCCATGTCTTAGTGAACCAGTGAAGAAAAGTGAAAGGTGGGCTAGAAATAGCCCAGTTTTTCCATTGATGTTGGGCACCAAGACTTGGTAAGCATAAGCAAGTGTTGCTTACATGTAGATAGAGAGAGGATGCTTTGAGATGAAAAGGCATTTCTTCAGCTCATGACTGTTTCAGGCTGTAACTTATGCACAACATTGGCTGTACGATCCATTTACAGAAGCAAAGTCTGTGGTGAGACAACACCTTTACTGACATCAGATTCCTAAAGGGTTACAAATAAGGCAACCTTTCAACTTCTACAAGATTCTCCATTAGGAGTAGATTGTACAAATGCTGCGGGTTAAGACGAAGGTCCAAATAATTGAGCCAGATGCAATGGCCACAGTTCCTGCAATCAGACTACAAGGAAACAAACAGCTTTGCCTCCACTTAGAGTTCTCACCCTCCTCCCCGCTGTGCTCTCATGGAAGCCATCTTCTCCAGGAAGAATGACTGTGGTAAGACAGAATACTGAATGACAGAGTGGTTTGGAATAGGAAAAGGAGTAAGACAAGGCTGCATTTTGTCACCCTGCTTATTCAACTTATACATAGAGCACATAATGCGCAATGCAGGGATGGAGAAATCACAATTTGGGATCAAAATTGCTGGGAGAAACATCAACAATTTGAGATATGCAGATGATACCACCCTCATGGCAGAAAGTGAGGAAGACCTAAAGAAGCTCCTGATTAGCTTGAAAGAAGAAAGTGAAAAAGCTGGTTTGAGACTCAATATAAAGAAAACAAAGATCATGGCAACAGGCCCTATCAGTTACTGGAAAATAGATGGGGAAGAAGTAGAAGCAGTGACAGATTTTACTTTCTTGGGATCAAAACTCACTGCAGATGGTGATTGCAGCCATGAAATAAAAAGGTGACTGATTCTTGGGAGGCAAGCAATGAGAAACCTGGGGAACATAGTGAAAAGTAGAGACTTCACATTGAAAACAAAAATTCGTATTGTCAAAGCAATGGTATTCCATGTGGCAATGTATGGTTGTGAGAGCTGGACCATTAGGAAAGCTGAGCACAGAAGAATAGATGCCTTTGAGATGTGGTATTGAAGGAGAATTTTGAGAGTCCCCTGGACAGCAAGGAGAACAAATAGGTCAATCTTAGAAGAAATCAACTCTGACTGCTCCTTAGAAGGTCAAATAGTGAAGATGAAGGTAAAGTACTTTGGACATCAAATGAGAAGAGAGGATTCACTTGAGAAAGCTTTGATGCTGGGAAAGGTGGAGGGCAAAAGAAAAAGGGGGTGGCTAAAAATGAGATGGTTAGATGGTATTGTAGAGACAATGGGCACAGAACTGAGTGAGTTGAGGTGGAGGACAGAGGTTCCTGGCGGACAGTGGTCCATGGGGTCGCAGAGGGTCAGAGTCGACTGTGCAACTGAACAACAAAAAAGGTAAAGATAAAGATCGCTCTTGCTCAAAAGCCATTCATCTCTGACTCTAGGGTTCAGTGCTTATCTCTGTTAATAGCCAAAGAGCCAGCACTGTCTGCGTCTGCAGACATTTCCATGGACATGTCGCAGACATGCCTCAATACCGGAGTGCATGGAATGCTGTTTACTTTCCCATCAAAGTGGTCCCTATTTATCTACCTGCAATTTCATGCTTTCAAACTGCTAAGTTGGCAGGAGCTGAGGCAGAGACGGGAGCTCAGTCTCTCATGCAGTACCCGGGAATCGAACTCTGACTTCCAGTCACTGAGTTCAGCATCTTAATCACTTGAGCCACCGCAGACTGTGGTAGACCATGGTTAAGAAAATGGGCTGTTGGGGTGGTGCCACTGTTTTAGTCTCAGATCAACAGTTCGGAGAGCTGTTGTGTCTGTGTACTAGCCTCCCACACAGGAAATTGAGTAATCTAAGACCAGATATGACAAGCAGATTTTTAATTTTAGATAATAATTGATGAGTTCAAGGAATTTTCCCTCCCCTTAAATTGCCCCTTCAAGATAAATGGACACCATGCTCATGGGTTCCATCAAACATCTGCTCCCAAGTAGCCAGTGCCTTTTCTTCTTTCAACCAGAAAACATTGAGGGCAGAAGCAGAGAGAAAAGGCATTCTTTGCATTCTTCACAGCTGCTCTGTTTGCACAGTCAACATAACAAACACTCTTGTTCCCCTTCCCAATGACCATTCATCCAAAAACAGCAAGCAAAGATTGCAGCTTAGAAAGAAACACAGAGGATAATGAGACACTCTTTACTTCTTAAGGCAGCTGTGCTCTAACTGAAAAGCTGCTCTTTCATCTGTTTCTGCCCTGATAATTTTGCCCTGCTCAAGATTAAAATTGGCTTTCCATACTTTGGGTTGCCATCTCAAGAGACAACATTTCCATCACCAGAGTGAAGGCTGTAAGATACATCTTTGCAAGTCACGATGTATCATTTGCTGGGGTTAGAAAGCAGTTAATAGAAGTGCTGGGGTTTGAGACCAGCCAGAGAAGGGGAACACAGTCATCAGTAAAAGGGTGAGACCTGTGCGGTCAGAACAGAACCTAGCAGTAAAGTGACAGAATTTGGCCCCAAATTATAGTACTCACAAGTTAAAAGTCCACAAAAAAGAAGCAATTTACCGCATTATTTCAATGATCACATATGCTTTGAATTTCCTTATAGAGCCAGCCCAAGGTCAGAGCTAATGAGGTACAGTACTTCCAGCGATGGGATGTAACAGGTTCTCACCAGTTCGCCAGAACCGGTAGTAACTTTCCCCAGTGTCCCAGAGAACCGGTAGCAGCTTTTCGGGGGAACCACCTTCGGGGCTTACCTTTTCACTTGGTGTGCATGCATGCCTACAGTGCTTGGCCCGTATGCACGGCCTCCTTGCTGTCCTCCTTGCTGTCCTTGTGTTGTGGGTGGGTGGGTGGGTGGGTTGAGGGTGTGTGTGTGTGTGTGTGTGCTTATTTTTATTTTATTTTATTATTTTTCTTTGGCTCCGCCCATGTCATGACATCATGTTAGCTCCGCCCACACTGCGATAACATCACTGTGGGGTAGTAAAAATTTTGACATCCCACCACTGGTCTCAAGATAATTGAGTTCAAATCACTGCTTGACCATGGAAAATCACCAGGTGAGTGTGGTGGCACTGGTAAAACTACTCCTTTAATATCTTACATAACTTGAAAACTTCATTAGGGTTGCTATAAGGGGGATACAATCTGATGGCATACAAGACAACACACAATAATTCAAATTAAGGGAGATGTTTGTTCCACAACAGAGGACATGGCAGCACAAGACAAGTAAAACAGCACCTGTTAGACTCTCAATACTTTTCATATCTTCACATTTTTTGAGTCAGCTGGGCAGTGCTGCCTGATACCAGCAAGCAATGCTACTTCACCTGGAGAATTCAAGCCTTTCTAACTAGCAATTGAATCGAAGTGTTTGTTGTGTGTCACTTTCTCTACTTTGGAAGTGAGTTTGCTCTTTGGGGCACTAAGACATAAAAATAGGATTCAGGGAGCTGTGGTTGGTGTAACTGTCCATAGAAGACAACCCCCAGGTATCATAACAGGGTCTTCTAGAGATAGACTTCAGATGTAGCATAAAGATTCCAGTTCTCTTTTGAGAATTAGCACGTCTAAAGCTATATATACATGTAAATGTACACACACAATGTGCCTGCCCTAGCGGACAAAGCTTGATCTTATACTAATACCTGTATACAAGGAAAGGATTTAAAGGTCTTTCAAGAGGTCATTCAAAGCCTTACCAATTAAAGCATACAGATATAAAACATTTCTTAAAAGTCTTTTCTGCAATGCTTTGTAAATCCTTTAAATGAAAAAAGCTAGTCTTTCAAAGCTGCCTCCCTAATAGTCCATAACAAGCAAGACATGACAGATTAGTACTTGCTGCCCTAAGCCTTCATGATATGACTCCAGACAAAATGATGAAAAGCTCATTGAACCCGTTTACACTTCCAAATTCCAGGGGCTGGAATTAGGAACCCATGACTGAAGACCTCTTGGTTGCTATATTTCCACTGATGTACTCACACAGAGGCCTAAACTGCCTTTGTATGTTTGAAAATATAAAACAAGAGGCAATCAAATATTTGTGAATAAGTAGGTCACAAGTAGTATTTGCTAAAAATCCAGTGAATTATGTGTGTTCATATGTGTATGTACACACAGCTATACAGCATAGGTACACTTCTAGCATATTTGTGTGTGCATGTGCTATCTGCAAGCTGTATCCAGCTATAACCTGGCAGAACTTGTTGTGACATCATGGAATAGTTACAGACAGCTAATAATAATTTAGTGGGTTGAAAGGATTGTGGTGGGAGAAACTCTTCTCAGGAAACGTCCAAATGGTGCTCCTTTCATGTCCTCAAGTGCTGGGACAGAGACAGGTGCTCAATCCGTCATGCAGTACCCAGGTCTTGAACTGCCGACTTCCAGCTTCAAGGCGAGCTTCTTAACCACTGAGCCACCATAGCCCAAACAGACAGCTGTTTGGAGGTAAGGTGTTAACACTTCAAATCAGAGTCTAAAACATTGGTACCGTATTGCGTTGCTGTTGCAGAGGCCAGAGAAACAGAGTGAAGTACTCTCTTTTCCCCTCCAGTGGCTACATCTAGTATTGCAGCTTGCAAATGTTTAAAAATAAAAGGCAGATACGGACATATATACACACACATTTTAGGAAAGGAAAAACTGTATTAAAATTATAATACTCAATATATATCATTAACAAAAGATGAATACAAGTCATGTTTGACTTCTGCAATTACAAGAGGTGTTCAAAGCAATTAACATTGGTGTCCAGACACTTCTGATTACTACTGTTTGAGCAACATCGACCAAAGTGTCCACTTGTATTGCTGTGCACACCATCTCAATTCCTTCATGAAGTAGCTGGTATACCACATTCTTTAAGGTCCCCCATAGGTAGAAGTCAAGGGGGGTTAAGTCAGGAGAATGTGGAGGGAACTCAACTGCACCTCTTTGAACAACCTGGTCCAAATCTAGATTTACTAGAAGTCATCGGGAGTAGAAATGAACAAATTGGGAGTAGAGATTTACAAACAGCACTCGACAGATCTACAAAAGGGGTTGAACCTTTAGCAGGCACTCTGCGTGAAGAGGCACAATAAGCCTGTCCTTGCCTTTATAACCCTCGTTATAACCCTTCTCCTCGTTTCCCCAAGTTACACTCGGAAACCTATTAAGACAGAGCGGTCATTAAATGCAGTCGTCTCTTTCTGAGGAAAAGGCCCTTCACCCAACCCACTTCCTGACATTCTTGCTGAAAAGAACACCCCTCCTTGCTGGATGGACCACTGGACTCCCTGGTATGAAAAGATTGTTCTCTAGGGCCACAGAGACCGAGTGCTGCCTCTGATGTTTTTCCTTACCCTGAACCCTAATGCAGGGGCAGCTCATGGGGCAGACAAAAGCGATAGCAGTGGGGGCAGCTCCCTGAGCTAGAGTAAGCCTAGATGAGAAAGAATATGGGCCAGGATGCAGCCAAATAATTATGCCTCCTGGAATGTGGATCATGTGCCTAAGAATGCCATTCCCTAGTGTTGATAATAGCCCTGTACTTGTGTTGTCATTCTAAAGAAGATGGTCTCAGTAGGATAGGATGATATGACTTTAATAGAAATGGTATAATTATGAATGCTTTGCAAATGAATGGGAAAAAACTTTTAATAATTGGAATATTGACAATTGAAGCAATAATCCTCTGATCTTCATGGAAAGTAATTCTTTCACTAGGTTAGTTCTTCTAACAACATTTTATGGCACACAAAAGTAGACTCTGGCCATTTCTATAACTCTTGTGTTCCAGCAGGTGTTGTTGTTAAACCGGAAGATTTCGAGAGGGGCAAATTCTCTGTCATCTCTTTCTGTCAACTGACTTTGGGCTGGAACTGATTGAATTCCTGTGCAGAAGTTAGTTCCACATTAATCTGTGCATAAACCTTGCAACCTTTTAAAAATTCTTTTAATCTTGATTTTATATTATGTTTTATTGTGTTTTAGGTGTTGAGAGTTGTGTTAGCTGCCCTGGGTCTTTTTGAGGCGGGCGGCATAAAAGTTTACTTAAATAAATAAAATAAATAAATCCTGCCCAGGTAGAAGCGTCAGAGCTATGTATATTTCAGAGCATGAAAGAAACTAGTTATAACTAGTTCCTTGTAATTCATTCCCTTTTACAATTACAAAGATATAACTATATTGGTTCAAACTGGTTCAAGGGCTGATTTCTGATATTCCTTATGGTTTATTGGGACTGCTGAGCCAACAACGAGGGAGACAAGAGGAGTGTGTATTTAGTATTAATAAAGCTCTCCCTTCTTCGAAATCCAGCTGTGTTCAACTCTAGGGCAGGGTGCTCATCTCTGTTTACAGCCAAGATGTCTGAGACTGCAGATGTTTCCATGGACATGTGACAGGCATGACTAGATGCCAGAGCACACAGAATGCTGTTTACCTTCCCACCAAAGCGGTACCCATTTATCTACTTGCAATTTCTTGCTTTCAAACTGTTAGTTTGGCAGGACCTGGGACAGATGACAGGAGCTCACTCCATCACACAGCACTCAGGTCACAAACTGCTGACCTTCTGATTGTCAAGCTCAGCATCTTAACCACTAAGACACTGGGACCATGCCTTTAGTATTACAGGCCAGCATTTACCCAGAAAAGACCTGGCCAAAGGGGCTCTGGTGAAGTTGTGGCAGGCGCAGCAAGCTGGCAACAGATAACTCATTGCTTTAAAACAACAACAACCCTACTTTTACTTCAGTTCAGACTCCTGAGATCATGTTTCCAAGCTTCCAAATATATATATATTTGAAAAAGCAACTAAAAGTGCCCGTAACTAGAACTAATTCATTGAAATCCTGTTGCTTAGCAACAAGATTAGATCCATTAAATCAGTAGAGAGTTTGTGAATCAACTCTTCCATAAATCCATGCATTCAAAGGGTCTTCTCTAGTTTTGACTTATTACGCTGAGCAACAGGCTCTCAGTCATTGTTTTCTAAAAATGATTTTCCAAACTTGAGTTCATAGCATAAACATATGGCAGTCTTTCTCCAGCCACTCCACAAAGATTTATCATTTAGCAGTTAGGTTTTACAAGACTTCAGTAATATTATAAACAGATAAATCAAGTTGTAAAACACTACCAAGGGATACATCTGAGGTACCAGTGTTTGTTAGCATCTCTGTCCATCTTTACAAGTTCTACTTTTTGACAATTATATGGTATTGATGGTAGTGATACATTTTTAATATAAAGGCTTTTGTGTATATGTTTTTACAATTGGTTTTCAGTATATAAGACATGTGAATGATTCTCCATCCTGCAGGATTATGATACTTTTTTTTCACTGATTAAATTTTGCATGATATGTTGACAGCAAAGAACAGAAAAAATGTTTAGAGGCTAAATCTAACCCAAGAACTGAAAGTTGACCATCCTTAACTGAGATACAAACTTTACCCACAAAATGCTGCCATTACATTTTGCAGATGATGATGGGTGAAAGTGATAAAAGCAGTGGTGGGCATCAGCAGGTTCACACCAGTTCACCAGAACTGGTAGCAGAAATTCTGGCTGGCCCCGCCCAGAAATAAAGTTTTGAAATAAAGTAGTGATAATTCAGGTGCAACACAGGACTTTCCCCCACACCACACCCACAGTGTGATAGTAAATTTTTTTGAGCCCACCACTGGATAAAAGAATAACTCTATAGAAGTAGTGAGTTGGCTTCTTTTACACATAACTTGAAGAAGCTGTGGAGGAACTGTATTTTTAGCATTGTTAAACAAAATCACAAAGCATTTTATAAAGCTCTGGCTTTCACCTGTATGTTTTATAGTTCAATTTTAATCTCCTGTTCCCTCTTTTGGTATCAAAGATGAGGAGGGAAGTGGCACCTGGAAGTTGGGAAGAGAATTTGAGCAAGTAACAGACTATGTTCAGAGAGCACATAATCAGCTTGTTTGCGATAAGGAAGAACTTCCTCCAGAGATTATGGGAGATATACATTTTCTACTGTAGCATTATACCCAGGAAAGTTTCCAGGTCACTTTCCTGACTCTTAATTGCTTTTCTTCTTTGCTGTTCAGACCTGTTTGTTAACAGGTCCATTTTGGACCTTTCTGATCATTCTCTATGGGACTGTTATGAACTGGGAAAAGATTTTTCATAAAGCTAGTAATGTGGTATTAAACAG
Organism: Furcifer pardalis; assembly: GCA_030440675.1. NCBI lineage: Eukaryota > Metazoa > Chordata > Lepidosauria > Squamata > Chamaeleonidae > Furcifer > Furcifer pardalis. Next base: position 100,825,334 of record CP126894.1, on the reverse strand, counting down.
GGAGAGCCTTCCCTGCTACAGGGAACCAATTATTTTACACTCAAGGAACTGACATTTAAAAATGAGTGTCCACTGAATGCTTTCCACGTGGGTAAAATTACAATGGAAATACACCTTCCACAAAATTCCTCCTGTGAAGATTTCACATACAGAGGATCTAACCCAGTGATGGACAGTGACCGGTCTGCACCCCCACCACCTCGGGCAGGGTGGTAACATTGGGTGGCCGTCGAGCAGGGGGTGGTGGCAAAATTGAGTACCCTTCAGGTGGGGTAGTAGTAAAATTGGATGGCCATGCGCACCTCCCTGCCCCACTCCACCCACCTCCTCCTCCACTTCCAAATCCTGGTGGCGAGCAGAGTTGATGATCTGGGGGCAGCAGCCTGGCTTGGGTGTGGTTGCCTCCCCTGGGATCCCATTCCCCCTGCACACCATGCTGTGTGTGCGCCATGCTGGAAGGAGGAGGAGGAGAAAGTGTGGTTGGGCCACCAACTTCATGTCTCCTTGGGCTTTTTTAAAAAAATGGTCATTTCTGAGACACTTCATTGCCTAAGCTGCATAAAACTACATTTTACAAAAGAAATATTTGACTTTGTTGTTTAATTTGGCCAAGTTAAACAGAACAGACTGAAGGGAAGGCAGGCCCTTTGTTGAGTAGCAGAACAAATGCACTAAGCTCTTTTCATGGTTAGGTCAAAGCAAAGCCATTTTTCTTGGCTGCAGAAGGTAAACAGTGAGGACCATACAAGGAAAGCTTGAGATTAAATTCAGTTTGGTGCATAAAGGACAAAAGAAAAATAATACTTCATATATTCTACTCCAGGTTTTCTACTCTTTTGTCAATATAAAGGGTTTTTCCAGGAACAGGGAGGTGTATTTTGACTGAGGGCTGACGGAGGTTCAAACTACTTTCCCAGCATTTCAGAAATCTGAATTGCTTTTGACAACATAACAAATTTTACTGAAAGGGGAAATATATACCTTTGACTCTTAGTATCTCAGATATGAGGCACAGAGAAGCTGGTTGATATTGAAGCTACAAATTCCACATATAGTCACAGTCTTAAAGGTCTAGAAGAATTTTATTTTCCTTTGTTTTCATCTCTGATGTCCTGATTGAATTTATCTGGAGACTGATAAATTAGTAATCCTGGTTTGGAGAGAAGAGTGCAGCTACAAGATTCCCACAAGATTTCTTCTCAGTATACAATGGTTTGGACTCTGACCTCTTTATTGACTATTACTAGAACAGGAATGGACTTAGAGCAGTGATGGGATGTCACCAGTTCCAGACGGATCTCTGGAACCGGTAAGACCAATCCCGGAGGGTTCTCCGTGAGGGGAAGTCCACTTTTGGGGCGTCCGGTTCCGGACGCCTGACCGAAAGAAAGAAAAAAAATTAAAATCGGAGCGAAAATGGCTCTAATTGACTGCGCATGCGCAGAAACTCAATCTGACGCATTGCACATGCGTCAGATTGAGTTTCTGCGCATGCGCAGTCAATTAGAGCCATTTTCGCTCCGATTTTCAAAACATTTAGAACTTTCAGGGCAGCGGCGGCAGCAGCAGCCCTCTGAGGGGGGCGCCTCCCCGCGGCACGTTGAGGGCTGCCTCGGCCGTCCGCTGCTGACAAGCCCCATGCCCTGGGGACGCCCGGCGGGGTACACCGCTGCCGCCGCCTCCGCCGGGCGCCTGTGGGCCGGGTGCCTGCACCCGCCGTCCACAGCCGCCGCCCGCCGCCGCCGGAGCTGCCGCTGCCTGAATCCCTGTGGACTCCTTCTTGGGTCGGTCCCTTTTGAGCTCGGCTGCCGCGCGCTGCGGAGGAGGAAGCTGTAGGCGGCGGCGGTGCGGCATGGGGACGGCCCAGGGAGGCGCGGCAGCCGCGGCTGCCCGTCGCCCCTCGCCATGGCCGGAGCCGGGCTAAAAAGGTACCGGCCCAAGGAGGACGCCACAGGGGTGCAGGCAGCTCCGGCGGCGGCGGCGGCTGTGGACAGCAATCGGGGTGCCGGGTCCCAAGAAAGGTAAGCGAGGGGTTTTTATTTGGGGTGGGTGGGTAATTTATTTGTGTTTTGGGTGGGTGGTTGTTTTTATTTTATTTATTTATTTGTGTCTGGGTGGGTGGGCTGAGAGGGAGGGGTGTGTGTGTATGTTTATTTTTATTTTTTATTTATTTTTATTTTGGCCCCGCCCACAACGTCATGACGTCATGACGTCGGCCGTGACGTCATGACGTCATGCCATTGGCCACGCCCATGACGTCCGTGACGTCATGGCGTGGTAGTAGAATTTTTGTCATCCCATCACTGACTTAGAGGTTCACAAACACTGTGGGCTCTTGAGGGGGTTGATGCTGTAAGGCTTCCATGTACCTACTTGGAACATCTGGTTCTATTTGGTTGCTCCAGATTATGTCATGAACAACCAGGAGAAGTTTTCTATTTCTTCGGTTGGCAGCCTCTCTTGTTAGTTTGCATTACTAGCTACTGGTTTGCCTGGTGCTTGCCTTTCAGTGATATGATAATAACAATTTTAAAAAAAACCATTCCTGAACTATCTTTGGATACCATTCCTTTCTGCAAACATAAACTCACAATTTGTAAACCAGCCACAATAGTGCTGGCAGCAGTATCTTCTTCAGTCAAATTTATCACTGTATTTCTTTAGGTCCACAAGTTTTTCCCATCCAATTATGATCTAAGACACCATTTTATGTGCTTGTTCCCCCTCTGCTGACACTCTCATGAAAGTTCATGTTTCTTATACCATTTGATGACTTCTCATTATATTCCTAAATTATTGTACTCTTATACAGTATCTCATTATTCATATACAATATTTGTATAAATATTTATATACATGTTGTTTTTGGTCCATCTCCCAGCCACTGTTCAATTAAATGCCCTGGGCTGAAGGTGTAAATAGGATTGCTGTCCTCTTGAATGTTTTCTTTGTCAGCTGCTATGCCTGCATTCAAGCCACTCACATTTCAACTACTGTAATGAATGGATTTTAGGCATCCTAACTGCAGGCAGGATTATACATTTCTGTTCATAAGTTTTGGTTCTTGTTTGAATCATGCCACCTCTGTGTATTGGCATGCTGGCTAGCATTTCTCACAGGTTCCACCAAGTTCAGTTTGGACCACCGGTATCTAGAAGCTTCCTTCCTTACTGTGAGATGATGATCTTACATTGTGCATGCTCAGTCAAAAAGGGAAGGAGAAACGACATAGAAGGTGGTAAAGCAGGAATATTGACAAGGCAGGCTTTAGTGGCCTGCAGATGTAGAGACTCAGCTAGCTAGCTAGACTATAAGGTAGGTCAGCCTGTCACAAAAATGTGAGTTCCATTAAGATTTTTTAAAAAGCCCTATTTATTCTACCAGGAGCTTGTTTCAGTCTGCATTTTGCTAATTAGCTTGTTTGGCTTTGTAATCAATTTTTGTTTTACAAATTAGCTTACTGTTGTTTTCTAAGACACCATTAGGAGATAACACAAGCTCCTTTTGTAGCTTTGACTTATGAAAGGCTCCTACCCTTGCAGGATTTGTTTGGCTGGAAGGAAATACAGTATTCGTTTTCTTTAATATATGATCTGACACTCTGGCCGTAGTTAAAATCCTTGTAGATTAAGGAGCAGGCTTTTCTCTTTATCCTCCTCCCACTAAATTATGAGTTAAATTTCATGTGATCGATGAGTTGTGCCTTTGGAAGGGCCTTTTTTCCCTTCTGTTTTCATGCCCCCACCCTTCATATTTATGTCTGACACTGGCTCTCTGAGCATCAGGCTAAACAGCAGCTTTGGAAGGATCTTAACCCTACTGATTTGAAAGAATTAAGGGGTATGGCCTGAGGCGCTCAGCTGTGAAAACCTTTCCAAACTCAAAGTCTTCTGAAAAGGAACCAAGTGGGAGGATGAGCTTCAACTAAAACGTTTACACCTGCAGCCCTTAAAAGAGCAATAAGAGAAGAAACACTGAGATCATTCAGAATTCAGAATTACTGTACTGGGATCAATTCAATTCAAGTCAATTCTTCGACTTGTATGTCGCCCCACTTGCAATGCGTCTCTGGGCAGCTAACAAAAAGCAAAATATCACAGTTACAATAAATACAATTACAATATCACAGTTACAAAATATCACAATTACAATATCACAATTACAATTATAAAGTACAGTACTGTAATTACCAAAACATTTCACAAGCATGTCTGGTTGCTCCAGGCATGGCTATTATCACACAAACCACTCAGCTTGCTCATCAATTTTTATGCAAAGTCCGTATATTCCTTCTGTGCTTGCAATAGGAAAACTGATAAATGTGCATCTGGAAGAATGAGGAAAAGTAAATACATTCTCTGTACAGGAGAAAGGCAGTGAAAAGGAAATTTATGACAGCAGAAACTTTGAAAGGACTATCATGAACTTGGAGTGGTAGTTGTAGCATTTGAGAGGTATCCATTCTGGCAGCTGAAATTTGACAGTGCAGAAAGTATAGGTGTAGAATTTTGTAACTAGATGAAGCCAAGTTTATAAACGAATGCTCACTGAGTACCAGGTTAAATCTACCAGCTCTTGTGGAGAAGCTGTCATTGATGTAAGGTGTAAGTCAGGAGCACATCAAGTGTCCAGCTTTTTCTTTTTCTTTAGTTTGGGGTGTTTGGCAAAACAGCTGGGCAGTTTGAAAATTTGCTTTAAAAAACCCCCAAATCTGCTGTCCTCCCAGGGCCATAGCCTGGATTCTAGACAGGTGTATGTGAAAAATTTTTCAGGAGGGGCAAACAAATTTCAGGAGGGGCAACACTGCAGTGTCACACTCACATATATAACATTGGCACCATGGGGTGGAGTGGGGGTGGGTAGGCTGTTAGCTCAGGACCCGCCAACCCCCGCCCCCAGCTACGGCCGTGTGTCCTCCATTTGAACTCTTTCCACCACCACCCAAAGCGTAGAGATATTTGTCAAGGAAAGAAAGTCAAAAGAGCACATAATTTTTTGGGTAGGATTTTGGGAAATCAGAGTTAAGATGTGACCTATGCGTTAAAGGGAACTTACAAAGCAAGTCTTCTTTTGTAACATGTGTAGAGAGAGTTGCCTCTTAGGTTGTTGGAAAGGGACGTTTGCTATGACCAATCAGTTCTCTTGACAAAACTATATCAGCTTTTACTCTCCTTCAAAAAGGTACAAAGTATTAAATCTGTAGATTTACCTCTGTAGTTTTGTTTTCTTACATTCTTCTTCCTGCTCCTTGTCTGTACACGTTTACAGCCTCTCCAGTACGTAGGTGACATTGCAGGACTGATATGTGAAAACTAAAGTGAGATCAAATTCCATTTTTTGAGTATTTTCAATACAGTCTCCCTAGCAATAACAGGGACCCCTTTATGAACCCCTCTGGCACTTCTCTTTATTAATTTTAATGTCCAAGTCATTTCCCCACATCTCACACAGCCCTCGTGAATGTGTGGGAAGTCTGGCATGTAACTGATACCTTATTACTTAGTAATAGTAATTTCCATGATTATCCTGCCATGGATGGGGGAAAAACCTGATAGGACTTTAGCCTATGTATTTGATTTAATTGTATGAACTGCTCAGTAGCTCAGTGGTTTAGGTCACAGTGGTCTCCAACCTTTGGGTATTGGACTTCAATTCTCAGAAGCCTAAGTCAGTATATTGGCTGATCAGTGCTTTGGGGAATCGACTTAGGCTTCTGGGAACTGAAGTCCAAAAACCAAAGGTTGGGGGACCACTGGTTTAGGAGGTTGGGCATTTGATTCCACACTGTGCCTCCTTGACAGAGGCCGAGCTCAATGATCACATAGGATTCCTTCTATCTCTGCAGTTCTAAGATGATGATGGTAATTTGTTAATAAGTGAGAATACTGAAGATGTCAAGACCCCATTTGAAGTTCAGGTACAAACTAGTAACAAGACAACAACAAACATCCAACATTCACAAAAGGTTACAATTATAGACTTATAACATACTGACATTAAAATTAAATACTGTATGCAGTTTAATTAGACATATCACTTCTTGGCCTTTTGGCTAAGATCAAGTATTCTGTTGCTGCTGCACTACCTGTGTGCCTAGGCTTTCTCTAATGGGAGAATTAAATAAAAATCCCTCCTCTGGTAATGGGGAACCTCCAGCCTCACTGGCATAATATGACTTGCATCTGACCTCCCTACACAGTGATAAGAGAAAACAAATGTTCCCTTTCTGCCTCTTACATGCTCTGAAGTGCTGTTGTTTTTTTAAAAAAAATCTCCACTGTTGACAGTGGATGGGCTTGGCAAAGAGCCAGTCCTTCCTAATGCCAGAAAACTCATTCTTTCTCTGCTGCAATGAGGCTTTTCAATGCTATCAGTTGTGTCAGTACAAGTCCTTTGGGAAGCTTGAATGTAAAGACTCGCTGAATGCAATCTGGGTAGCCATTTCAGTGCCACATACTTGCATCAGGGTGAGCTTCTGTTGATATCTACTCGAAAAAGGGGCGGCTCCAGCTCCGAAAGAATTTTTTTTAAAAATTGGAGCCAAAATGGCTCCAATTTAGTGCGCATGCACAGAAACTCAATCTGACGCATGCAGAATGCGTCAGATTGAGTTTCTGCGCATGCACACTAAATTGGAGCCATTTTTGCTCCAATTAATTTTTTTTTCTTTCGGTGAGGCGTCCAGAACCAGACGCCTTAAAATGGGCTATCCTCTCGGAGAACCCTCCGAGATTGTTCCTACCAGTTCCGGGGAACCGGATGGAACAGGGGTAATCCCATCACTGGTCTTATGGTCTGAAGCATGCACACTCCAAGCACAAAATGGCTGCTTGGCTTGGCAATTGACGCGTGCATGCCTCCAGTGCTCAGCGTGCATGCATCAATTGATATCTTTAAACGCATGTGTGCTGAGCCAAGCAGCCATTTTGTGCTTGGATTCGGAGCTTGCATGTGTGGGTAAGAGGATGTGGCGGGCACCTGTCCTAGCACATGTCCTAGCGCTGGGCCGCACTCCCCTGCGCTGTGCGCCTGTGCACCCTGCGCTGGGCGGCGTGGCAAGCAGAGGCCATGGTGGACATCTGGCCTAGCACTTGGCCAAGTGCCTCTGCGCCCTGCACTGAGCATCCACCCAGGAGGAGGATGGAGGACACCCTCCAATAGCAGTGCCATCCAAGTGCCCTGCCACATGCTCCCTGGTGAGTTGGAGAGGAATGGAAGGTGGGAGGGATTGTGTGTGTGTGTGTGCGCGCGCGCGTGTACGCGTGCATGTGTGGGTGTGTTGGGTGATGGGTGTCGGGTCTGTGTTTTTTTGTGTTGCTGTTCAATATTACTGTACAGTAATACCTCGGATAATGATGAGACTTGGTTCCACAAGTCTCGTCGTTATCCGGTTTTTAATGTTGTGCGATGCATTGATCGCACAATGTTAAAAAAAAAAAGCCCTGTTCCCTTTCCAAAGAGGAAAGGGAAGAGGGGGATGATCATCCTGCCTCTTTGGAAAGGGCAGTGGGGATTCCATGAGTGGAATCCTCCCTGCCCTTTCCACAGGGGCCAGAGAGCCCAAAATGGGCAAAAAGAAAAAACCCTTTGGGCTCCCTGAGCCCCCTGCCAGCTCAGGGGAGGTCGGGGGACCCGATCCAAGCTGTTTCTGGAGTTTCCCCACCTCCCTGAGGCTGTAGCAAGCCAAAACGTCAGTATTCGAATCCCAACATTTTGGCTTGCTGCACTGTCCGGGGAGGTGGGGGAACTCCAGAAACAACTTGGATCAGGTCCCCCCGACCTCCCTGGAGCCGGCAAGGAGGGTGTGTGTGTCAGAGAGCACAAAATGGGTGAAAAAATGTCCGCAGCTTTTTAACTCAGTAAGCAGGCTCTTTCTTAACTCAGTAAGCAGGCTCTTTCTTACACAGGATCAAAACTCCCCCCCCCCCCCAAGTGCACGTGGGCCTTTTTTCTTAAGCTGCAAACAAGAGTTTCTGATTAGGCACCGTCTGACATGCCAAAGAAACTTCATGAATCAACACCTAGCTGAGGCACATCTGGCACAAGCAAAGGGGTCTGACACCTTCCTACCGGCAGCTACATTTGCAAGCTCCCTTTTGTTTATGCTACTAGAGCTGGCAAGAATAACTTTCTCAGACTTAAGTCTCTCTTTGAAAAATGTGTTAAGAAGTGGTGGGAAAGACTTTCAGACCTTTTACCTTCTCTACTGTTTTTTAATTTTTTTTTACTCTTCCCTGTTTTCCTTTCAGGCAAGGACAGTGTGGAGTTATTTGTGGGCAGCAAAAGGGAAGCATTAGATTGGAACAGAGCGTCCTGTAAAGTTCAAAAGGGGACTGCTAAATCCCTTGAAATTCTTTGCTAGATCACTAGGGGATTTTAAAAATTATTATTATTCTGCTTGTGGTAAAATGCCACACAATTGTACCAGGAACCTGAGTCCAATCCCAGAGGTGACGTGGCATTCTGGACTAAAGGAAATGAATAAGACCTGCAAAGGAGGCATCGCCTGCCTTGGGGTGGCTGTCTTCTGTGTCATGACCATTGGGATTATTTACTGGCAAGTGGTGGATCAACCCAACAAGAACCTGGTCCTGCGAGGGAGTATAAGTGGGTTCATCTGGGAACGCAAAGCTCACTCCCTCATCCTACAGCCTCTCAATGAAGAGAGAACCTTGCTGGAGATTACCATGGGGAGCTTCTCCCATATGGACCTACCTTTCTTGAAGAATCTGTGTTGGTTTAACAAGACAGAATTCTGCTACACCTGGGAAACTGTGGCAGACCTGAAGATTTCCTTGGAGCCCAGGTTTTCTTCCATCACAGAGTGCTACAATATTCACTGGAACCCTCTTCGCTGCAAGGTTAAAGTAAAGGTAACTGTTTCTACAGCCTCTTTCTATTTCATACTACTCTTTTATTTTTATCATGCCACCCTGGCAACATTTATTAGTCAGATCCTCATCTTTCTTATGATGATGGCGCAGTGGTGATAGAAGCAAGGACCATACATCTCCCCAATAGATGTCTGCTGGCTAGTAAGAACAACAATAATTTAAAAACATTGCTGTGTTAAACTTAATTCTTGCAATTGGTGTACAGAAATATATTTCTGTGCTTGCAGTTTATTCAGATGTTGAAATACATCCACAGAGAAATAGACAGTGGAATTCTTCACTTTCTTACACTTTCTGAGAATTTCAAGGTGTAATGCCGAATATTAATTTTTCACTCGTGAAATGAAATTTAGAATTGTACAATAAATAAATGAATCAACCAAATCTTAAAATAATTCTAGATGCAACACCACTGTTGTGGTGAGTTTAAGCAGAGAGTGGAAGATATATATTTCTAAAAGATAATCAAATAAAAAAAAATCAAATCACAACTGTGTCTGAAAATAACAAACCAAGAGATAATTCTTGAGATTACTGATTACAAAAGAGTCCACATTACTTTTATCCTTTGTTAAATAAAAGGCTTAAGAGCAACTATGAAAATAGCAAAAACCGTCTGTAATGGAACTGAAATAGAAGTGTACTTTCTTATGAATATCTAACATTGAAATGATGTTAGATGTTTCCTGAATACATCATTTTCTTATATATGGCTTGCAGTCTTAACCAGAAGTTCTTTAAAATATGTTCCTGATCTGAATTAGATTTTTTCCCAACTAAATAGATTTGTGAGTTAGTACTAAAGTATTTTGTATAGATAATTTTGCAGTGGATCATAGAAATCTATACATGTATGTGTCTCTTTATTTGTATACTTGCCGCCACTGGACATGGGGCATATTACTCTTTTTAAAAATTATCCAACTGACATGTGACAAATTAGCATCACAGAAAACAACATGATCCTAAGTAAACACTTACTTTGGTGTTAATTTGTTTTAACAAATGATATAAGGACTTCCTCAGTATAGAATGTTCATCATTAAAATTGCTAATGTACGAAAGAAAATAAGAATTGTCTGTTATTTTAATCAAGAAAAATATACATTTCACCGAATACAGTTTTTATATTTGAATTAAAGGCATTTTGAATTGAAGACACACTTAAAATGTCTGTAATGAAAATTGCTTTTTAAATTCATGAATGATCATCCTTACTTATTTGGCTTGGTTTTGTCTCTTTATACACACAGATGCTGAGTTTGTTGTTATGTACTGATTTGCAAGTCATTTGAAAATTAATTCAAAATCTGGGCAGCTAAGACTTTGTGTAAAAAAAATATCTGTTTAGAAATCATAGAAACACATTAGAAAAGGAAGAGATCATGCAATAGGAAAGTGTAATCATGCTACCATAGCTTCTTCAGGTGAAAGCTTTTACTTTACAATGAGCCTGTTTCATTCTATAGAAATGTTGGGGGCATTATGGGATCCAGATCCTGTTCCCTTCTATTTGTCAGGCTGAACAATTGTGTTAACAGTAGTCATGTGAGCAGTATAGGAGAATTTTGCCCTCTCTTATTCTATCTCTGTTGCACATCCACACTCCTCCAGTTGTGCAACTGTTGCACCATCAGGTGTACATAACTGGCAGCCAGAAAACTGTTAAAACCATGCCACTATGCATGTGCATATTTTGCAGCAGGATTTTTTGACCCCATTTCTTAAAGAGATTGGGACAGTGAACTATTGTTTGTGTGCTGCTTAGGTTTTTCTCATGAAAAACATACCACTGGTTCTGATGCATTCCATCCAAAGCTGGTGTTATCCAAGGTGGTGTGTGAAAACCACAACTTCCATCCCTTAATTGTGATGGTACATTTCCATTTAGGTAAAAGGAGCAGGGATAGGTCTCAAACTTTCAGAAGACAGATTAAAAGCTAGAACATCAATAACACTAGTAAGCAATGTAAATAAAAATGTTGCCCCTCATCCATCAGATTCTTTGCCATTGTTTCACTGCAGAGATAACAGGGAAACCCATCATCAACCATAACTAGATGGTAGGTACAGCCACTGTACAGGTCACCCCATGTATCCATGGGACCTCTCGTGGATACCTGAAACCACACATAATAGTAAACCCAATATTTTAGACTGCAGACAGTGGCCTCTGGAGGCCAGCTCTGGTAATGTGTTATAAATTTATTTATGGAATATTTTTAGACTAATTGATAACTGAAACCATAGATACTAAACTCATGGTTATGGGGGTCAGTATTAAATAACCAAGAGGAAGGGCACCAACTGAGATGGGAAACATCTAAAGAAAGCAAAGAGAAATTCAGATTCTCCCAAATTTCTGAAAATCATCTCTACAGTTTGCTACCAGGCCAAATTTGCTATTGATTTATAAATTCCTAAACAGCTTGGGATCTGGTTATCTTAAACCAAGGGAGGCTAACTTTGGTGGCCCGGCTGTTCTTGGACTTCAATTCCCAGAAGGGTGAGGGTTGTTTTATTGACTTAATGGTGTTTGTTTGGGTTTTTTAATAGTGTAAGTCACCCAGAGTGGAAGTCCATCCCAGATGGGTGGATTATAAAGTAAGTAAGTAAGTAAGTAAGTAAGTAAGTAAGTAAGTAAGTAAGTAAGTAAGTAAGTAAGTAAGTAAGTAAGTAAGTAAGTAAGTAAGTAAGTAAGTAAGTAAGTAAGTAAACAAACCCTGGTCAGCAGGTGTGCTTACTTGGGGTTCTGATAATTGAAATCCAAGAACCTGGGGCATCAACGTTGGCCACCCCTGGCTTAAACACTACCTTCTTCCATTTCATCCTTCAGGTTATCTTGAGAAGTTCTCCAGGAAGTCTTGCAAGCTCTTCAAAAATGTTTTAAGTGGGGGAAGTAATGGAATGAGTAAGAACTTGATACAGCATATAGTTAAATTGTGGACTTTATTTCCACAAATGCAGTGATGGATGGACCTAGACAGCTTTAAAAGGTGACTGGGTAAATTCATGGAGATTGGGGATATTAGTTAAGTAAACTGTATACCATCTCCAGAGTCATAAGCAGCATGCCTCTGGGTGTTAATTCCTGGAAAACATGGGTAGGAGAATCCTATTACTCTCGTGTCCTGCCTATGAACATCTGCTACAGGCAACTAGTTGGCCATGGAGCCAGTGATGGGATGTCCCCGGTTCCAGACGGTTCCCTGGAACCGGTAGGACCAATTCCGGAGGGTTCTCCGTGAGGGGAGTCCACTTTTGGGGCGTCCGGTCAGATTGAGTTTCTGCACATGTGCAGTCAATTGGAGCCATTTTAGCTCCAATTTTTTTAAAAAAATTGTTTAGAGCTTTCAGGACGGCAGAGGCGGCACCAGCCCTCTGAGAAGGGCACCTCCCCCGCGGCACGTTGAGGGCTGCCTGGGCCGTCCGCTGCCGACAAGCCCCATGCCCTGGGGACACCCGGCGTGGCGCACCGCTGATGCCTCCTCCTCCGCCGGCCACCGGCCTGTGGGCTGGGTGCCTGCAACCGCCGCCTGCCGCCGCCGGAGCTGCCGTTGGCTCAGTGGCGTAGCGTGGGGGGGGCGGGGGGGGCGGATGCCCCAGGCAGCGGCTTTCAGGGGGCGGCAAAATATCCCCTCCCCACCCTTTTGCTGGCGAGCGCCCCGCGTGCGCTTCGCCGCTTGCAGGCGAGGAGGAGAAAAAGGGTTTTTTTTTAGGCGGACAATTCAAGGAGGGGCCCGCCCGCCCGTCAGGGGCTCTCCTGGCGGGCGGCCCACGTGCGTGCGCATGCTGCTCGCCTCTGCCCGCCCCGCCCCCCACCCAACTTGCCGTGAGACGGGGCGCTTGTCGGGGGTGGGTGGATGGCGCCGTGGCGGGAAGCCCCTGGCGGCTGGCTGGGCAGGAGGAGGTGGGTAGCGTGCGCGCACACGTGGGCCGCCCGCCAGGAGAGCCCCCGACGGCCAGCCGGGCGGGCGATCTGCCAGAGGTGCGCTCATCGGGGGTGGGTGGCGGACGGCCCCTGGCGGGCGAGCGGACGGAGGTGTGTGGTGCGTGCGAGATCGTGCGAGCTGGGGGGGTCCCAAGAAAGGTAAGCGAGGGGTAATTTATTTGTGTTTTGGGTGGGTGGTTGTTTTTATTTTATTTATTTATTTATTTATTTATTTATTTGTGTCTGGGTGGGTGGGCTGAGAGGGAGGGGTGTGTGTGTGTATGTTTATTTTTTATTTATTTTTATTTTGGCCCCGCCCACAACGTCATGACGTCATGACGTCGGCTTCGGCCATGATGTCATGACATTGGCCACGCCCATGACGTCCGTGACGTCATGGCGTGGTAGTAGAATTTTTGTCATCCCATCACTGCATGGAGCATAGAATGCTGAACTAAACAGGTCTTTGGTCAGATCCATTAGGGTTCTACTTGGGTTCTTTGAAGTCTATCTTATATCATACTACAGTAATACCTCATATAACATTAGTATCGAATAACACTAAAATCGCATAACATTAAGGAATCTGGGGGAAAGAATTGCATCAAATAACATTAAGATCCTATGGGATGCTTCAGATAACAACCGCAAAAGCCTGTGTGGTTACAATGTATCTCTATGGATCCCATAGAGGATCAGATAACACTAAAAATCATATAACACCAAGACTTGTGGAACCAGGTTTTAGTGTTATATGAGGTTTTACTGTACTTGCAAAATCCTAGAAGAAATATACTGTACTCCCAACTAGAATATATGGCCAGCTGGACTTTCTACTACTGGTATGGGCATACCAGGGCGTACCGGCTGAATCCCACCACTTCTTTGCTTGCCACAGCTCTCAGAAACACCATTATTGAATGCTTGAATCCCTTATAACAGGCATTCTCTTGGGTTTAATGAATGTGTGTTCTGGATAAGTGCAAGAGACTATACCTCAAAATTATTTCACAATAATTAAAACTTCAATAAAAATAACAGTACTGTATATACAAATATATTGCAATGTGCTGTGTTTTACATTGCCTGAAAATGGCACAACCTTTAGTTTGTAAAGATTGTCAGTGATGAGACTAATTGGGGGATGCTCTACATTGGAAATAAACTTGATGGCATATAGCAACAAAAATAACAATGGTTGTGTTCTTTAACAGCTTGCATATGAAACTTCTTTGTGCTCAATAAGCAGAAAGAGAATACTTTATAGCACTAAGAAGCAATGGCATGGGTTTTGACAGGGATTCTACCATAAAATAATTGTAACCTGAGACCAAATTTTCTAGTAGACCTAAGTAGTCACATTGAAGTATCCAGAGAAGTAAAGAGGCTTTTCAGTTTTGAGAAAACTATTTCCAAGTCAGGGATTATAGAAAGCACTGCAATTATCACCCAAGTTATTTGTCACAACGTATTACTTGATTGGGTTTTTTTAAATAGCAAGATTAGCATCAACTATATTTCATGTCAGAAATTATGCTGGGTTGAAAGGATTTTTGCTGGAAAAACTTAGCTCAGGAGATGCCTGAATGAGGCTCTTTTCATGTCCCCTAGATTTTTTTCATCTACTTATTAGCAGTGAGAGAACAGGCAGAATTAATGAAGGGGGAATTAGGGTTCTGTGTGGTTTAAACTCATACAGTTCCTCTGTTTTCAGCAGTACCTTTATATTTTGTGCTTGTCACAGTTCTTTCCTGTTACATTTCCAGTTACCATAAGCAAGTAAGAAATATATGTGAGCATCTCAAGTGATCTTGCATGAAATAAAAAAATTAACATTAATAATGTTAGTCTGGTGAAACATGACTATTTATAAAGTGATTAAAAGCTCTAATTATATAAAATGATTCATGACTGGACCTAAAGTCAGCTAAGTCATATCGTTATAAATGCTGCCACAGAGCATGTCTAGACAGGGCATATAGATTAGTCATTGGAACCCATATGGACACTGGAGCATCCTAACCTTTCCCTGAGCACTGTTTTTGAATCATTCAAGAGGAGGTTCTATTTTGGTGGGCACTCACTTTTAGCTCATTCACAGCAAGAATAAGACTCTGCAGGAGTGTTGTGCAAAACATGCCAGTTTGGTAACATTCTTTTCTCTCCTGCAATACAGGCCCAATATTGTGCAGCAATGGCTTAGTGGTTAAGACACTGAACTTGATCACTGGAAGGTCAGCAGTTCGAGACCTGAGTGCTGCATGATGGAGTGAGCTTCTGTCTCTGTCCCAGCTCCTGCCAACCTAGCAGTTCAAAAACAATAAATTGCAAATGGATAAATAGGTACCACTTTGGTGGGAAGGTAAACAGGGTTCCGTGCACTCCGGTGTCTAGTCAGCTTGTCACATGTCCATGGAAATGTGTGCAGATGCAGACAGCACTGGTTCTTTGGCTATAAACAGAAATGAGCACTGAACCCTAGAGTTGGATACGGCTGGCTTTCGAGAACGGTGACTTTTACCTTTACCTATTTTGCAGCAATCTCAGACCTTTTCCTGGCATTTTGAATCATGGATAAAAATGTGCAATGCCTCACAATATGCCAGAGGTTTTTTAAAAAATAATAAATCGTGCAATTACTTGACTCCAGTATGCACAATAATATTTAGAGACTTTCCCCTGTATTTTTAATACTATATTACATTATTCATGGCTCAGATTTTACATTCACAAATTTGTGATTCTAGTCTCTTTCTCAGTCATGAAAACCAAAGTTGTTTTTCAAGGGCGTACGTAATTTTCTCCAATATTTTGCTTTGCAGAACTGTTTTTCAATGGTCAATGTTTCTTGGTATGGAGGAGCTAGTGTCACCAGCCAACGATGGCCTGTGAACGATGTGAGCATGAAAACCCAACCATTCGTTATCAGCAACCTAACCAAAAGCCCAAATGCTTATGGATCTGTCCTTGAAAGATATTTCTTGGGATCTACTGGTAAGATTGCCTGCCCTCTCTTTGTTTCCTCAGTGCTGTGGACTATAAAAAGTTCATCTGTGGCTTTAAATGTTTGGATAACAGGTTAGGAAGAAGTATCTCCCTCAGGCATCTCATTTAGAGTGTCTTTAAATGGTAGCAGCAAATGCTCAGATACAGTCAAAGAGCGCCTCGCTTAAAGACTAACTTGCTTAAAGAGCAGAATTTTCTCTGAATGTTCGCTTCGCTTAACAAATAAAACCAACCCAAACTCGCTTAACAAATACATTGGGCTTCGCAATCCCCCCCCCCCCAAATTGGTCACTTACAATGGTGTTTCGCTTAAAGAACAAACTCACTTAAAGAGCAATCCTGTGGAACCTATTTTGCTTTTTAAGCGAGGTACAACTGTATTTAATATATTTAATGTATTGTTTCCTTAAAGTCAGGGAGAGGTTTTGTAGGAATTTCCCTTTTAGGTGCAAAAATACTTAGAATAGACATGGATGTTATGTACCCCAATTGATTTGAACAGGAGGGCACCATTTGCTTCTCCACACAGAGAAGAATAACTATTGGACTTGTTCTAATACAGACCAACTAACAGATCCTTCAGATAGGCATTTGTCCTACCCTTTTATATACTGTTGGGGCAGGTAGGTCCACTCTTTTTTCCAGCAAACACAGGACAAAATCGTTGAGTGGCCTAATGTACCCCCATTCGCACATTTTTGAATACCTGTCAGGAAACTCCTTTATGTTGGTGTGCTCTAGTTTAGGATTCAGTTACATTTGTACCCAGGAGCAAACTAGCATGGGTCACTTTGGAACAGCAGTGATTGATTAAAATGACCAGTTACAAGCAGTGAGATAAAGCAAAAGTGTTTCTGTAAATAATCAACATATCATAGCAACAATAGTCTTGTTTTCACTTCCCCTAGCCAATGCTGAGCAGATGAAGTGAATAATTTGTCAATATCCAGAAGAGGCTTACTTATTAAACTACTTCCCAATATTGGCAAATTGACACAATTGTGATCTAGGCAAATGAACATCAAGAAAACCTGTTCATCTTGAACAACCATTGATCATTCTAGATAGACAGTAGTTACCAATCCTATACCAATTTAAGATGGATTGGTCCTCATTAGGGACACATTGGAATGCTCCAACAAGAATATTGTATAGTTAATGTTTCTTACAGTGATCTCAATCATTCCAGCATGCGTCTGCAAAGTAGGATAAATTCCCATGTAGTCAATCTCTTAAATCCATTCCCAACACATGTGAATTCTGAGAATGGACCAAAATCGAACCTCGTAGCTATCACAGCTGCCAAGGTTTCTTCTGGTTTGAATTTCCAGTTTAGTGAATTGGCTTAATATGTCAGTTACTTTAGGATATCAGCAAATTGGACACTTCTCCTGCTCCTCTGTGGAAGCCAAATTGATTTCCCCCCATCTGCTAGAAACCGATGCTGATGCACTGAATCACTTAGATTAAATTTTAAAAAAATATTTTTCTTTGACTTTGTGTGAAATGCAGATCAAAACCACAACAATTAGATGTTCAGATGAAATTGGATGCTTGCCTCCAGATGGTCAATCAGAAAACCAATCAAGCAAATTTGCAGGATACAGAGAGTGTAGTAGTGCAAAGAATTAGCTTTCCCAAGCTCTGTTATGCTCTGAAAGGAGAATGTGCAACTTCTCTGGGCTGAATATGACACTGTAAACAAAATCTTCCACAAGAATCAATAACCTTGGTAGACAGAAAAGATCTGTGTTGTGCCGTGGTCAGTTTGTACGCCCCATGCACATTCATTATGGAAAGTGACCTTATGGCATTAGCGGTGTAGATAGATTTAGACACCTTATGTTAGTTATACATATTATTCATAAGGAAAGATCAGAATGTTACTCTGAGCTCAGCCATGAGGTGCACAGCTAGCATATCTGAGTGATACATACAAAGCTTATGTGAAGCACAGACCTACAAAACAGGGCGCCAGAGAATCTAAACATTATTGCTTTGTTCCATTCCTAAGATAAACAAGAGGCAGTTGTTTAGGACCACATGATGCTACAGACAGGTTTATGGCCTTCAGTGCAGCATTGGGACGGGGGGGGAGGGGCTTGTGGATTGAACAAGAGAACTAGCAGGGAGATATAAAAAAGCTTATTATACCACTAAAATCACCTTCCATTAAATGGGGAAGGAGAAGAGATGGCTTTGATTTCTCAGTCTGTAAGTCAAGCACTAAACTACATCAAATTTATAATACAATGGAACATATTCTGATTGGTCCAGTTCTGTTTTCTGTTTGTTTTTATCACTATAGGGGTGACAGTGATGATTGCCCCGGATATTCCCATCTCCCTTCTAATAGAAAAGAACAAGCATTTTTGCCTTGAGAGTCCCCTTGACAATGAAATGCCTTCCTTGCAATACACTGTGTGTGTCAGTCCAAACATTACATCTGCCCACCAGGAAGTGGGAACTCAGTTGTCAGGACAACAACGGAGGATGCCAGAGACTGACCTACTGAGGTAAGAAAGAGATGGGGAAATTTATTCTAGAACAAAGGTAAACCCCCAAAGTAACTATATAATAACTGGCTCCCTAAGAATGGAAGCTACTGCTGTATACTGGGGCCAAACCACAGATAATATGTAAACAGAGATCCAATCATCATCATCATCATCATCATCATCATCATCATCATCATCATCATCATCATCATCATCATCATCATCATCATCATCATCATCATCATCATCATCTTCTTCTTCTTCTTCTTCTTCTTCTTCTTCTTCTTCTTCTTCTTCTTCTTCTTCTTCTTCTTCTTCTTCTTCTTCTTCTTCTTCTTCTTCTTCTTCTTCTTCTTCTTCTTCTTCTTCTTCTTCCATGTCTAGACCAGATGTGAAACTGTCAAAATGAAGGCACCCCTTGGTGAGTTCATTCTGCAGTTCTCTTCTCCTGACCCAGTGTGAGAAAGATTAGCGGGCAAAACAAGGTTTCCGTTACTAGGGCACACCAGATTGTGATTCAAGAGTACCACAATCTTTGAGGAGGCTCTTTCTGTGTACCCCTCCAATAGTGTTTAAATGAAATGGCTGGTTGGAAACTTGCCCTTTTGTTTGTTCACTATCTCTCTGGTCCAAATCAAAACCTCTTTTTTGAATACACTCATTTTTGAATAGCCATGTTAGTCTTTGGCAAAAAAGCCAAGAAAGAGTCCCATGGCATGGTAAAAATTAATGAGGTAAATAAGAGGGCTATAGTCCACAAATGTTTATGCAGGACAGATACCAGATGCAACCTTGGGAAAGGGAGGAAAGAGTTGGCTAATTCATGACAGAGTTCTGGGTGTTTGCAAGCGATTGGATTTTTAACATACTGGTTCTTTGGAATACCATACAAATTATTATGAAGAATATGTCTGTATTGTTGACTCATAATACCTTTTGATTTGAACAGGAGGGCATCACATAATTTAACTGTCTCAGGAAAGGTGACATACTTAAGAAGCAGATGTTTCCACAGATATTGGATGTTGTATATGCCATTACATTCTATCTTCCCCCTTAATTTTTTTTTAAAATATTGATGTATTTAAGAAATTTACACCGGGACCTTCATCTTCTCACTGTTCACTCAAAAACTACAGTTCGCACATGATCTGACTGTCATATGGCCATATTTAATTATCACTTCTGTATCTATATATGGGTCATCAGCCTTCAGTGCCTCACTATCCCTCCTATTTTGGAAGTATTAACTGCAGAGAAGCTGAAAACCAAAAACTGTAGTTTATAAGAGAATGTAGTGGAACAAAGACATGGCCTATCCAATGGAAATTAACCATATATATAACTGCTGTGGCTTCAATAAATAAAATTTCTTTGGACCTAAGGCACAATAGATGCAGCAAAAATTGCTATTTCTTACATATGGAACAACTATTTTATGTGTTGAGGAAAAAAGCAGATCACTTCAGCTAAATGTTGCTGTTGTGCTGTACCACAGTGCTTCTTTGAGGTTCATGCGTTGGGCATATCCATTAAAAAAATTAATGTCAGAACCATAGGTTTAAAAAAGGTTCAGTTTTTTTCTCCCTACTCTGTCACTTCACCAGTATAAATCATCCTTCCCAAACTAGCTTTTCCTTTTTAAAAATAGTGGTCGGGACATTGTTACATGTCTCTGTGTAACATCAATTTTCTACACAGAACTTTTTGCTAAGTATTATTACTGTACTGTATCCAAAATCTAAGGACTGGATTCTTACACATATGAACAGTTTTAACACTAGTGATAATAATAATTTCATGTCAGAAATTATTCTGGGTTGAAAGGATTTTGTTCTGGAGAAACTCTACTCACAGGATGCCTAAATTAGGCTCCTTTCATGTCCCCAAGAGCTGGGACAGAGATGGGCGCTCAATCCGTCATGCAGTATCTGGGTCTCGAACTGCTGACTTGCCGGCCTTCCAGCTAACAAGGAGAGATTCTTAACCACCGAACCATTGCAGCCCCTTAACACTGGTGATGATACAAGAACGGTGGTGTCTCAACACTCCTCTTCAAGTACTGTATTCTTAGAAAGTACAGTACTGACATATTTAGTAATGGCCAGTGGTAGTGTAAAAACTCTTGAGTGAGACACATGAGAGAGCTATTTTAATGCATCCACTGGCAATATAGTTATTTTTATACATAAACAATCACTACTGATGGCAAATCATTGCTTTCCTTTATGCCTATAGATGAGTGTGCCAAGTACCATAGCTTTTTTTTTACTAGCAATAGTGATTTACCAGTGATAGTAATTTATCCACTATGTGACATTTTGACGTAAAATTCTGCAGATGTGTATACAGTTAATAGGGTAAGATTCTACTCATGTTGGAAAATGGATTGGCCACCAGCTGCTAATTAAACTAACCACAGATTATAACCATAGCCTTCTCTGTATGCTCGTACCTGGCAGACAGCAATGCTTAACAAGAAGGAGACACCTTTCTGCACTTTCAGAAGGGGCAGGTCATGGACTGGACAAGGAAAAGTGCCTCCTCCCTCAATTTTGGATGCTTCCTTCAAGCCAAGTTGCGGGCCACCAGTGACATCCTGTAAGTAGCTGGATGAGCACTGCTGGTATAAAAAGTGCAGGAAAGTATGGTCACCTGATCTGGTCCATCATGAAAATACCGTTATTACAGGTAGTAGTATCCTCTAATTCATGTGGGCAAATTTTTGTCCTCACTAAAACTAGCATGTGACCAAGCAAGGAGGTGACTCCCCACAAATCAGGGAACAAAACACCACTATCACCATTCTTGGTCCACAGTCTGTCCCAGTTCTTACATCAATTCTATATTGGGGAATCAGAACATTTATTAAAGGTGGGGATGTTACTTGTTTTGTAGGAAAGAAAAAAAGGTCATTTCTGTATATGATCCTTGTTTGGAATTTACTATATGACCTAGTTTAATCAAGACCCATTGTGTTTATAGAGTTCTCATCCCGATGAATCTGTGAACCACCAAAATATCAGACTGTTAAGATCCAGCAATAATTCTGTCCTTAACTGTTTCAATGCAGGTTGCCCGTCTGGAGGTACTCTGGACTAGCTGCTGCTGGTACTAAACTGGAGCAAGGATTACAAACTTTTTTTCATAACCTGCAGGGGCATCGCATGGAAGGGCTAATCATTCTTAATGAACATTCCACAATGCTGCTTCGTACCATGGTAAATATATTCACGGAGGACATAAGCTCCAGAGCTAATGGTCAAAAGTTTCATACACCATGTTAATTTAGGAATATTTTTTTATTCCAGTATCCTACATAAAATTATCTTAGATTTAACTTTTAAAATCTTTGTATAAGACAGTTTTCATGGATAAGACAGTTTTCATTACTTTGATAGCAATTTAATTACATGTTCATTATTTCTCACCAGACTTCAAGCTATAAAGATTCCATTTTTGACAGGTAGTTGATCCACAGTTGCATGTCACTGAGCAAAATCAATGACCATTTTATATGCTATCAAATGACTATACAGATAGCACCTCTCTGATATTTAATACTACTGATATTATTAAACTGAAAGCAGCTTGTGGCAGTCCTTTTAGTCACTGGTCAATATATATATACTCATTTGTCTAGAACTGAGACCATTAATTAGGAGTACCTAATGATATAGAACTGATTGGGTTAAGTCAGCCAGATCTCTGGAACTCCAGTCTAAGATTACAATAGTAAGAAGACCTTTAGCTGTTCCGCAAGCAGCAACTGACCATATTTTCCTGAACCCCATTCAACATGGAGGCTTTTTGGGATGCTATATTCTGAGCTTTTGTTCAAGTACAAAATAGGAAGTAAAAAAAGCTTTCTTAGATTCATCATTAGGAGTATTTCCCCCCATAATTAATGGAACCCCTGTGCCAAAAATATCATATAATAATGTTCTCTTCTGAATTTTCACAGGACCCCAAGTATTTACCTACACTGAGAAGGAAAAGGCTGCATGCCCAAAGACTTGCCATGGGCGTCTCACTTATAAAACCTCTCAAAATCTCCATAACTCTGTCCCCATGTGTGAGCATCAACTCTCAACTTTTTCAGATGTCTCTGCAAGAAGGAAAAGAAGGCTTTTGGCTGGGCCGCCATTCAGCTTCCGGTGACTATTTGGTACAAGTTGTTAATATTGTCTTTTCTGCCCGATCAGTTGCATCCAGTGGTTCCTGTTATGAGAGATGTCAGTAGGTATAGGAATAGCTTAGTTTTCTACTAAGGGCCAGATACACCTTTTTTTAACGAGATGTTTGACTGGATCATCTACCAATATTATATTCTTGCAAAATCAGCAGCCATCCTCTAGTTCGGTTAGAATTCTGTAGTAACAGGAGAAAGGGGAGGGGGGTAATCCAGAAATGAAGAATCTTTAGCTTTAGGCAAGGTTCAGCCCACAAATCTCACTACACTAGTACCTCGGATAACAATGAGACTTGGTTCCATAAGTCTCGTCGTTATCTGGTTTCTAGCGTTGTGCGATGCATTGATCGCACAACGTTAAACAAAGCCTTGTTTCCCTGGAAGCTGCAGCAAGTCAGAACATTGGGATTTGAATCCTGACGTTTTGGCTTGCTGCAGCCTCCAGGGAGGTGGGGGAACTTTGGACAGTTGCCAGGGGGGTCAGGGAGCCCGAAATGGGTAAAAAAAAGTCAATTTTTTAACCCATTTTGGGCTCTCTGACCCCCCTGCCGGCTCCAGGGAGGTTGGGAGACCCAATCCAAACTGTTTCCAAAGTTCCCCCACCCTCCTTGAGGCTGTAACAAGCCAAAATGTCAGGATTTGAATCCTGATGTTTTGGCTTGTTGCAGCCTCCAGGAGGGTGGGGGAACTTCAAAAATAGCAGGCATTGGGTCTCCCAACCTCCCTTGAACCAATGTGCGCTATTTTTGAACTTCCCCCACCCTCCTGGAGGCTGCAACAAGCCAAAACATCAGAATTCAAATCCTGACATTTTGGCTTGTTACAGCCTCCAGGGAGGTGGGGGAAGTCCAGAAACAGCTTGGATCGAGTCTTCCAACCTCCCTGGAGCTGGCAGGAGGGTCAGGGAGCCCAAAATGGGTAAAAAAAAAGTCCAGGTTTTTTTACCCATTTCGGGCTCTCTGACTCCCCCGCCGGCTCCAGGGAGGTTGGAAGACCTGATCCACAGCTGCACGGTGGCTGGGGAAGCCAACGGGGACTCCCCATTGGTTTCCCTAGCCACCCGCCCATGCCTCCGCAGCTGTGGGGTGGCTGGGGAAGCCGACGGGGGAGCCCCCCGTCCAGCTTTCTGGCCACCCTGCTGCTAAGAACGACTGCATCGGATAACGCTGACAGATCGTTGTCCGATGCAAAATTTCTTTAGAAATTTTGCATCGTTATCCGATGTTAGCGTTATCCGATGCAGTCGTTATCCAAGATATTACTGTATTTGGTTGCAAGTTCCTTCTACTGGTATATTTGGTTGGTTGGTTGGTTGGTTTGTATCCCACCCAAATAGTGCATACAGTTTATTTATTTATTTATTTAACTTATATTCTACCTACTTTGGGCGGCTCACAACATTAAATAAATGGAGAATACATAAATGAAATAAATTACATCAATTGATAAATTACCAACTAACACAAATATCATGACAAAAATGAAAAATTTAGCTAAATGACATCCTTAGATAAGTTAATAAACATTACCAATATACCTTACATCAATATTCACAGCTCACTGAATCTAATAGAGTTTCTGTATTCGTGTAATGAATTTACTAACAAGGGAAATGCTTGTTGGAATAGGAATGTTTTAAGTAAATAAACAGTTATTTAAGATCTTTGGAAACAGTTGTATGGAAAAGAAGTCGGGTTTGCAACCGCAGAAGTTGTTGCATGCTACTATGCTTACTCCTGAACAAATGTGTCTAAAATTGAGCAATGCTTTGGTAGGAACATAGCTAACCTGAGAAGAATTCTGCCTGGATCCTCCCACTTCGCTCTGCCCGGATCCTCCCACTTCGCTCTGCCCACACCTCTGTCCTTAAAAAAAAAAACCTCACCCAATTCCACTTTGGATTAATCCTTCCATATGGTGTTGTGATCTTAACCTAGTTCAGTTTCACAGGGTTAGAAACATGCTAGCATAAAGAAACTGGAAAAGGGAAAATATGAGGGAAGGGAGAAAAATGACAAGTTTTCCTTTCCTCCCAATCTCAGTGGAAGTCCCTGTGGCTGTTTCTAGAAGAAGGAAATTGTTTTGTGGGTTCCCACTATATCGAAGGACTAATGAGGCCCTCTCAATCAGTGGGACAAATTGACCTGTCGAACCACAGACAGCGCTAACCACAGACATGTAACTGAGTATAGGAAAACAGCTATATCTTTAACAGTCTCTAAAGAAATATCAATCAGACTATGGATTATTAAATAATGTAATATACAGTAAAACCTCGCATAAAGAGTGCCTCACTTAGAGAGTAACTCACTTAAAAAGCAGAATTTTCTCTGGTCACCTTGCTTAACAAATAAAACCTACCAAAAACTTGCTTAGCAACTAAATTGGGGGTCGCAACCCCCCCCCCGCCAGAAGTCACAATTGGTCACTTACAATGGTGTTTCACTTAAAGAGCAATCCCGTGGAACGCATTATGCTCTTTAAGCAAGGTACCACTGTAATAAGTTTTAAAAAATAAATAAATCTAATCATGCCATAAAATTGGCTCAGTGCTCATGATATCCTTTGATGTAGAGCATTTCTGTTTTAAAAATGCACACTAGTTATAAACTATTCTGTTAAGCTCATGTACAAGAATTTGAGATGGAGGAGTTCAGGAGTAAAACCTTGAAGCCAAGCATTTATGAATCATGAGTAGTTCCTGTATATTAATTTCTAGGGAGGAAACTGTGTTACTTTTTTTTCGCAGGGAAAACAACAAAGAGTCTTGTGACATTTTAAAGACTAACAAGCTTTATTTGGCAAAAGCTTTTGTGGAGAGTGTTAAAGTTGCAGTCAATTAAATCCTACACCAAATTAAAAAAAATTAGCCTATAAGGGTCATAAGATTCTTTCTTGTTTTCCCTATAAGTTAAGAGGGCTATTCTCAGACAAATAAGTGATTCCAAGGTTTCCTGATCCTCAAAGCTCACCAGCATATCAACATGGCATCTTTAAAACAAGGTATCGAGGACTTCTTTAATTAGGTTATTTTTTATTAACTGTGGGTCTGTCTACTCAGGGGGATTTGGAGTGGTCTTGTTTGCACTATAATAATTTCATGTCAGAGATTACTCTGGGTTGAAAGGATTTTTAGGGGATGCCTGAATGAGGCTCCTTTTATGTCCTCAAGTGCAGCTCTCGGGTATCAAAACCTGACCTTCCAGTCTCCAGCTCAGCGCCTTAACCACTAAGCCACCTGGGGAGCTGCCTTTGCACTGAAAGGCTTCTTATCTGTATTGTGATACAATTTTCTTTCATCCACATGGAAAATGCTTATTCTTTCATGACCCATAGTGGTCTTTATATTACTTCAGTTTCTCTCACATTTGACTAGTCAAGTCAAGTCAAAACATTTATTGCTCAATCAACAGATCATTGCAATCTGTTTGCTTCTCTGACGTTTGGCCAAGGTCAAGTGTAGTATCTCATTCACCTAATGATGTCCTCCTCCTCCCCCCCCCTTCTCTGCTCTTCTGTAGAGGATGCATTTGGGGAGGATGCATCCCTCTTCCACCTTCCTCAGCTTCTTTGGTAGAATTTTCCCCAATAAATCTTTTCATTTCATCGTCACTGGTGGTGGCTGCTACTTGTATCTGAGCATACATCACCACCACCACCCGGAAGTCATTTTCTCAGTTGATGAATGTGTCTCTGGTGACTTTTCATGTGCTCCAAGCAAAATTTGTATCATTTATTGAGGGGAAAAGTGGGGAGTGTAAGACAAAATTTTGTTTATTATGTTTGTACTTTTTGAATTTCCTCTAGCTGCAAGTATTGTCATGAAACCCACCACTGCAGTGTTGTCATGAAACCCATCCAATAACTGTCCCATCTGTCTGTGTTAATTTACTCTGAACTTAGAGGGTTGTTCATGGGATATACGGAAAGGCTGAGGCTACTGACTAGCTGAAAGTGGTTTCTTTTTGTAAAATCTCCCACCACCATCTCCTTTACCTTATCACGAGCAAAAATGTTTTATAATGAATAGTTATTCTGGTAGATTGTAACCTGGATGTTCAAAGATTAGAATTAGTACTTCTTCTGCTGCTGTATCCGAATCCGAATATTAGTGATCATCATGGCAATCAGCCATAAAGTCTGTCTTGAGAATATAATGCATTGGCCTTTCATCTGCCTTCCGCAATGCAGCATGACACCCATACCATTGATCCAGCTCTGCGAGTCACTTTCTGGTCTTGAGCCATTTTGGCATTCAAAGTACTCCTCAGCCCCAGGCCAGTATTGATGAAGTTGCTGTCCTCCATCAAGATGGTTTCAAGTGGGATTTAATCCACTTGGGGACCAGCACCCTTCCCTGTTGACTTCAGCACCCAGGGCCACTAGTCCTCAGGGCTGTCAGGTTAGTTAACCACCGCTTAACACTCGGTGTTGATTTGCTGGCAGTATGATCTATTCCAGTGGTTCCCAACAAGGGGTACACAGCCCACTAGTGGACTTCAATTCCCAGAAGCCTAAGTCAGTACATTGGCTGATCAGTGCTTTGGGGAAATGACTTAGGCTTCTGGGAATTGAAGTCCAAAAACCAGCATTTGGGAAACACTGACTATTACCATAGAAGGATAACCTGGCCAGACTGGAGAATTGGTACAGTTAGTCTAATTCAGTTCCAAATGCTAGAATGGATTTTATAAGTTTTATTAGAAAGAAAACAGAAAAAGTAGATAAAACATATGTAAAAAGTTGCAAAACTTCTACAAAAACATGCAGAAGGAAAATACACAGCAAGCAAACAGGAAAATCCTTGTTTACACTTACTCCTGTGTAAGCCTTTAGATGTTCTTCAGATAGAGAGATGTCCCTGTCCTATTTTCTTCCATTGGACAGCATTTCTGGACCCCATCCTGCTCCTTCAAAAGACATGGATGGAAGACATCTTCCTTCTTTGGAAACTCCACTTTTCCATAGAAATTGCCCATTTACTCAAGATGGCTCCTGAATTGCTCTTAACATCCCCTTAGTGTTTTTCTTCTTGGAAGTCATAGACTGAAAGAAGAATCAAACTCCTGATCCTCTAGGCCAGGGATTCTCAACCTGCAGCCTGTGGGCTGGATGCGGCTCATGGCACCATTTCATATGGCCCCCCACCCCTCCAGGGGCATTTGAGAAACAAAATGGCTGCCCCCTTGAAGTGCCATATGGTGGAGGAAGGGCTGTTCAGCCTCCAAAGCTGTCTGAGGGAGCATGATCCGGTCTCTGAATTAAAAAGTTTGAGAATTCCTGCTCTAGGTAAATCATTTCTTGCTGGCTTTTTGTTGTCATCACTGGTTTTTCCAGTTTACAGGGGACAGACATTATCTCCCTGCCAGGTGCCTCTTGGATGAGACATCCTTATTAATTGAGCTTTCACATTTCCTCTGAGCATTTGCAGGGTACTTTTTTTACTTGACTGACAAATTAACCCTTTAATTTCTCTCTCTCTCTCTCTCTCTCTCTCTGTGTGTGTGTGTGTGAGAGAGAGAGAGAGTAAGGAAGTAACAGCAAGGATGGCAGTGGTCATCATTCAGCGGGCCAAGATGACTTTCCTTTTTTGTTGTTAAATAAAGGAAGTGATGTAATGAAACAACAATGTATCTCCGTATCGTAGCATGATACTGTACATCTAAAATTGTGCAAAAGTACAGGAAAGGGTTTTTCTATCATCTGTTTTAATGTTAAAACTCACTGCATATGTCACAACCTTGTCACCTCTGATAACACAGTCTACAGCTCTGTATGGGTACAAACTCACCATCTACATGGGCCACAGAATTGGATAATTAGCAACACATCAGAATAAATGCAACTCTAGCACTGTGTCCGAAAATAGAGAGGCAGCTGTAAAAACAGAGCACTTTTAATTCAAAGCATGTTGCTGATGCAGTAATTTGAGGTGATGCAAACTGCCACAGAAACAGTCAAAAGGCCAACATATTTGTCAATGCAGACAGGCTGTGGGTCAACCTTCACAAGTATCAATACAGTGATAAAACCAGGAGGAGGCAACCAGGCATTCCACCAGGCCCACCCAGCATGTCCAAAGTTTAGCAGTAATTGGAAATATATCGCAAAAAAATCTGGAGAGTTGTGTACTGCCTACACTTTGATTAGAGTGTGGGTTGGTCCAGAGTTTCTCTACCACCAGTGCAAGCACTCCATGAGCACAGTTTTACCCAGAATACTCTGCCTGATGGAAAGGAGACAATTTTGTTAGTTTACTCTCGCTAATGCTGCCATCACCACTTTTTGACTGGTTTTGAAGGGTTACTCAACCTTCTGGAAAAGACTTTAGAGCAAGGCTTCCCAACCTTTGGTTTTTGGACTTCAATTTCCAGAAGCCTAAGTCAATTCACCAATGCACTGATTAGCCAATGTACTAATTTAGTGGGGGAAATACAGCTCCTCCCTGTGGTGCCTGGGCCCCACTTTTGAAAAGATTGCTTTAGAGCAGAGGTCCCCAACCACCAGGCTGCGGACCGATGTCAGGCCATGGGCTGCCCTGAACCAGGCTGTGGGGTAGAGGTGGTGCTGGGATCCCTTTGGCATACTTCTGCCCTCGATGTGTTCCACTGGGTCTGCCCGGCAGGCAAGGTGAGGGTGCAGTCTTCAGACACAGCAGATGGGCTGCATAAGAGCTCCTTCCCCCCACTTGTGCGCAATGTGCACTTTGTACTTTGTTGTATTTTGTTGTCTGCTTGTGCCGTCTGGTCTTGCAACGCCCACTTGCTGGTCCATTGAAAGGTTGTTTGGCATGAAGCCAGTCTGTGGTGCAGGAAAGGTTGGGGACCCCTGCTTTTTGGGTGGTGGGCCAGCCATGTGGTTCAGTGGGCCAGTCATGTCATTCAGCAGGCCAGTCATGTGGTTCCTCCCACCAGAAGTGGAAGTAAAACACGCTTTGCAATCTGTTTTCCAACAGGATGAAATAGATTTTAAGCTGCCATTTTCTCTGCTTAAACCAGGGGTGCCCAAACTATGGCCCGTGGGCCAAATCTGGCCCCCAATTCCAATGCATCCATCCCGCGCCACCCTTATCACTCCTGTAGGTGGAAGTAAAACATGCCTGTGTGAGGGCAGCATGAATTGGCATTGGGGGCTGGATTCAGCCCATGGGCTGTAGTTTTGGCACCCCTTCTTTAGAGAGATAAAGGGGGACATGAGACAGAGAGGAGCAAACAAAGATAGCTGCTTCCCCTGTTTTGCTAAACAAAGCTCCACTGGATTGAAAAGCTTTTTAAAACTGGGCAGGAGATTAAATATGGATCCAAGAGGTATCTATATTTGATATCAAGTGATATAGAGTGATGCAGCAACATGTATAAATGCTGTGCCAGATAATGAGCAGTATAATGTCTTTCCCTGCAGGACTTCAGGACAGTTTCGGCTCTGTGTGGATTTCACCTTTTACCCACCAGTATTATAAAGTGTAATTTATAATACTGTATATAATACAGCTAATAAACTGTATTATAAAGTGTACTTCACTAAAAAAAATTTTTTTTTAGTTAAGACTAGTCTGTTGTTTTTTTAAAGAGAGAGAGAGGGAGAGAAGAGAGGTAGACCACAAGAAAGTTTCAGAAGAACAACTTCCACTCAGATCCCCACCAAACCCACCAGGTTGCAAAAGAGGCCAAGCTGCTCCTGATAAGAGGAGATTCTACAGTTTGTAGGTTAAAAAAAGGGTGTGGGTGTGTGATGTCTTCTCCTCCCTCCCCCCCCCCCCGTTTTTGATAAACAACTGTTATGAAAATGGCAAAAGGGCCAAGGGGCATTCTGTTGAAGAAAATTGGATGACGGATTGAGCACTTGTCTCTGCCCCAGCTCCTGCCAACCTAGCAGTTCGAAAGCAAGAAATTGCAAATAGATAAAAAGGGACCACTTCGGTGGGAAAAGATCTTGGGGACATGAAAAGATCCTCATTTGGGCATCCCCTGAGTGGAGTTTCTCCAGCAAAATCCTTTCAACTCAGAATAATTTCTGACACAAAATTATTATTAAATTTTGTGGGGAGGAAGAATTTTCAAATACAGATGTGTGTGATTCTCTTCCTTTTGCCCCCTTTGCTCATTTTTTTGAAGTGATTTCTATGCAAATTGTATATTTCATAGAGGCAAAAAACTTGCCAGGGAAGCCACCTGCACAATTTCACACAGTTAGGTCTAGGGGCTAAAAGGTGATGATGAATGAAAAACAGTAGAAGTCATTTTTGATCCTGTTCAGAGTCTCTGAAACTTGTAAAGGATAGAGGTGGGTGATGGATGGAGATATGAAAAGAGGTTTCATACATTTCCCAGAAATGAATGTGTGTTTACACTGCTCATTGAAATAGCTTACAGTGGAACTTGGAAGAATTCCCCCTCCCCCTTCATATTATTACTCCTAGTTAGCATGCTAGAAGCTATAGTCCAAAAAACTAGCTTTCCAAAGCTGTGACTCTGAGAATCTCTGTGCTTGAGTTCATTTCTGGTGGATGTCCAGGTTTATTTAACCCATGGTGCAGATGGAATATACTAACGGACTTTGGCTGAATGAACACACTTATATTTGCGTAAACTGATGAATTCTTCTTTTGTGTCCCGATCAAACCCTGGACGGCCAAAATGAAGCCACTTTCTTGGCTTCATCATTGGCCAAACTTAAGTCCTCATCAATGAACGCAAGAACCTTAATTCAGGAATTTTGAAACAGAGCAACATAAAGACAGGAGGAACCCCTTTTCTTCCTGGACCAGTCAGTCTCACCTACATCATAAGGTTGTGCTGAGAGCAGAGCAGGATAAAAGAGCCATGCACATTATGTTGAGCTCATTCAAACCCCGGTGAAATATGCAACTAAAAATAAATAAATAAATAAATAAATAAATAAATAAATAAATAAATAAATAAATAATGCCTGATCATGGGCATATTTGTTATGGCCTTAGGCTGAGCTTCCAATTTTCTGGGGTTTTTTTAATCACTATAATCAGTGATGGAATGTAACAGGTTCTCACCAGTTCGCGAGAACCGGCAGTAACTTTTCCAAGTGTCCCGGAGAACCGGTAGCAGCTTTTTTGGGGGGAACCACCTTCAGGGCTTACCTTTTCACTGGTTCCCCCAATGTGCATGCATGCCAAGCACTTGGTGTGCATGCACGCTTACAGTGCTTGGCGTGTACGTACAGCCTCCTTGCTGTCCTCCCAAGCGGGGAGGAGGAAGAGAAGCTGCTAGCCTGAAGCTCGCTAAAGCCTGCTCCCCAGGGTAAGTGACTCACCTTTGGATGTGGTGTGTCTGTGTGTATTTTAATGTGTATTTAATACCATATCCATCTTGCAACATGGTGCTGCCCAGGCACTTACACTAACAGGTAAGTGACGGGTTTGTGTTTGGGGTGGGTGGGTGGTTTGATTTGTGTTTGGGGTGGGTGGGTGGGTGTATTTTAATGTAATTTTTCTTTTATTTATTTATTTTGTTTATGGGTTTGTGTGGTGGGTGGGTGGATGGGTGAGTTGAGGTGTGTGTGTGTGTGTGTGTGCGTGTGTGCTTATTTTTATTTTATTATTATTTATTATTTTTTCTTTCGCCCCGCCCACAACATCATTACATCATGACGTCAGCTCCACCCACACTGTGATGACGTCATGGTGGGGTAGTAAAATTTTTGACATCCCACCACTGACTATAATAATACTGTGTCAGAAATTACTCTGGGTTGAAAGGATTTTTAGGAAACACCCAAATGAGTCTCCTTTCGTGTCCCCAAGTGCAGCTTCGGGTATCGAAACCCGACCTTCCAGTCTCCAGCTCAAATGTCTTAACCACTAAGCAACCAGGGGAGCTGCTTTTTATCACTGAATAAAATACATTATATTAAAACAATTTTGGCTGGTATCCTGTGTCACCTAACTGAACAACTGATAACGTAGCACAAGGAAAGAATTGCTTGTTAATGTGTATGTAATAATCAGCACACATTTTTTCTGCTCTCCATTTTCCCATTACAGGTGCCATTGCTTACCAGATGGAAAGGGGAATTCTCTGCTCAGCTGAACGTCACTAGCCAAGCTGCCAGGCTTTGGTACATGGACCAAGTGAGGCTCTTGAAGCAGCGACTGGGAGCAGAGTATGTGGTCTTTGAAGGTGGCGAAGGCAATTTGTTTATGGAACAAGGCATTCCGCCTCCTGCAGAGCTCAGAGGGGATAGATACCTTCACATTTTAGCATCGATGGCAGCCACACTGGGAAATTCATCAATAATTAGTGCTGGAACAAGGTTTGTCTCAATGGAAATTTTCCAAACAACATACAGTATGTTTGAAAGGCTGATCTAGCTTTGTTCTTTTACTGCTCCATCTATGGGTAGACAAGAATCCCAGTGTCCTGGTAATTCTAAGAAGTCAAAATACACATATTTCTAGCCAATTCAAGGCTAATAATCAAGGCTGAATGAGATGAGACCCTAGCTTGCAGTTAATGATAATACATTTTTGATGCAATCATTTAAGTTGCAGTCTTCTAAAGTTGCCACCTGGCAAAAGAATCCCAAGGTGTTCTTTCAGTGACAGATCAGGACATAAAAGGCAAGCTAATTTACATCTTTCTGGAAGCTGAGAAACCTTATGCTAGGATAAACCAACAAAGCCTGACTTTCTTTCTCTACAGCAGGAAAATTCTGTCAGATTCAATAAAGAGCTGAAGATGTTATTGAACTAAGTTTGTTTTCAGACTGTCTTTCTAAGGCTCTGATCCTTTTGTCTGTATTACTGCCCTAGAGCAATGCCCTTGTGTAATATGTAATTTGAAAGTGAATTATTATTATTATTATTATTATTATTATTATTATTATTATTATTATTATTATTATTATTATTATTATTATTATTATTATTATTATTATTATTATTATTATTATTATTATTATTATTATTATTATTATTATCAAATTTATATTGCCACCCACTCGCCGTAGCGACTCAGGGCGGCTTACAGACAATACAATACATTACAATACAATATGTTGGGGTGGGCACAGGGGGAGGGGCGGCAAGGTCCTCATCCTGCCCTGGCTTTTTTTTTAATTGATCAGTAATCACTTGGTATGGCTCACATTCCCATTAACCACAGCTTAGCCATGTGGATTGAGGAATCAGTAGGGACAATGGTTATGTTGGCTGAGGATTCAGGGGGATGTAGTCCAAAAAAGTAACCTTTCTAAGCTGTGCATATGAAATGCATAGCCAGGCACCATGATATTTATCATAGTCTTTGCACTGTTTGATGCTTTACTGCCCCTTTCCCCTATGTTCATTGGCTGTAGTTTTATTGTTCATCTGTTCTACTTCTTTCTTTTTCTTCTAGAACTAGCCACCTGCCACTCTATCTCCAAATGAACCCATGCCAATCTGACTGGAGTTATGCTGGTTTAAAAGGGATTATTCCATCAGTGCTTCACTACAGCCTTCTTGGTTACAACTTTTTCTTTCCAGATGCAATAGGTAATATTATATTGCAGCATGCACCTTTCTATTTTTTATTCTCATAATCAGTTTCCTGAAGTTTGAAAAAACCTTCCCTGAGGGGAAGGACCATGATACATACTTTGCACACAGACCATCCTAGGTTCACTTACCCTTCTGTAGCAGTCCTGGAGAGCTGCAGTCAGTCAGTGTAACATTGCAGAGCTGGATCAAGGATGGCCCATATGTGGTTCTACACTGGCTCCCCACTCTATCTGGAAGACTTGTTTTAAAGGAGACATTCATCTTGCCTCTACATCAGTGATGGCAAACCTTTTAGAGACTGAGTGCCCAACAGCAACCCAAAACCCACTTGTTTATCACAAAGTGTCAACACGGCAATTTAACCTGAATACTGAGGTTTTAGTTTAGAAAAAACAACTCATACATTAACATATTTTCTCTTAAAATAAAAGCACAATACAGTACTGTACTAGAGCTTTCAATGATGTTGCCACAGACTCAACAGGCTGTCCATGCCGCATCCACACGCCGCTTATGAGCCGTGCACCTTAACCCAGACAGGGAAGGAAGGAAGCGCTCCCATTGGGCTGCTGAGCAGAGCTGCGGGTGATGTGAGAAATGTCCTCAGGCATGTGTGGAGAGGGGGACGGGAGTAGCCCATCCCTGCATCCCTCTGGGTTTCTAGTAATGAACTGTGGCAAACTCTGTGCAAAAGCAAAGGTACATTACCAGCAGAGATCTAAGGCTCAATCCCACGGGGCTTTCTCTGCCTGTTGAGGCTGGGATCTCTGCCGGTAATGTATCTTTGTTTTTGCGAGACAAGCCTCACAAAAGCAAGTGTACGTTACCAGTGGAGATCTAAGCCTCAGTCCCTCTGGGCTTTCTCTACCTGCCTGCTGACACTCAGACCACCCCAAGGAAACAGGCAGACTGAGCCTTTTCCCCAAACCAAGCTGAAAATCGTGTGCCCCCTTCCCCCCAAACCAAGCCAGGGATTAGGCTTATTTGGGGGGAAAGAGCGTGGGAGTCTCTGCCAGGGATTGAATGCTGGGACTGCGGGGATGTTTGGGGACGGATCGAATCCTGTTCCCTGTCCTCTTAAGGGAACAGGGATTTTTTTTTTAATGTTGTGAGATCAATGCATCACACAACATTAAAAACCAGATAACATTAAGATTTGTGGAAACAAGTCTTGGACCGAGGTACTGTACTAGTGTATCTTTGCAAACTTGTCTTCAATACAAGTGGTACAACTCTCAACTTTCCTATGAATGTGTTTGTATATGTGCATCTAACGAAAAGCCTGAAATTAATCAAGGTTAGAAAGGTTATTTTACTACAGTTTCAACAGGTAGCAGCATCCTCCCACCCTGGAAAAAAAGCTTTATTTTATTGGCCAGACTTTTCCCCCTAGAGGCTAATTCAAGTCTTGGAGTCGAATTTCACTTATAGAATCAGTGTCTCTTTCCACAATCCTAAACAAAAATGGTCATACACAGCCCATCCTTTTAAACCAAGGGTGCCCAAACTTTTCAGGCCGCGGGCTGGTCATGTGTTTCAGGGAGCCAGTCACTATGGGCTGGGGGCCAGATGTGGCCCCGATGCCAATTCATCCGGCCCACGAAGCCCTTGTTGCTCCTGGAAGCAGAAGTAAAATGTGTACGGGGGGGGCATTTTATTTCTGCTTCCAGGAGCAATGAGGGCTTTGCGGGTCGGATAAATTGGCATTAGGGGATGCATATGGGCCCCAGGCCATAGTTTGGGCACCCCTGTTTTAAACTGTTTGCACATTGTTTTGACTATCTGGAATTTAGGGTTATTGTTATTACAGCAGGCTTAGCCAAATGTCATTGGATTTGCTAAGTCTGCAAAAGATGTGTAGGGTTGTTAAGAATAAAATGTTTTGGAGGGTCATTCATTCATTAGGTCACTATGGGTCGGAGAAAAGTTGATGACACATAACAACTGTAGTCTGTATGTGAACCACCCAAGATACCTAGGACAAGTCCCAATTTTAGTTGAATATTGTTTAAATTGAAGGTTGTAGATTAACTGGTAATTCAAAAGAATAAAATACCCTTGATTGTTTATTCTGAGATTGATTTGAGAAACCACTTACCGGAGGTTATAATTTGCTTGTTCTATACAGTACTGCAAATGGGAGATTGGACTCTTCTCATATGAACGTGCATAAACATTATTTGAAACATTGGCCTACCTTCACTTGTGCTTAAGCTCAACTTGAATAGATTCCCAGACTCCATGGGAACTTGATTAAGTCAATATTTATGTAAAATCAATCAATTAAATGGATCTGCTCTAGCCAGGAATAGCATTTGAGTTTAGGCTGGATTACTCTGTTTCTCAACAACGTGATCCTTTTGTAAAATAAGAAATCTTTAGTAATTTTTTATACTTTCAAATAAACAGACTACAGTTGTTGTGTGTCATCATCTTGCCTCTGACCCACAGTGACCCTATGAATGAGGGGTTTCCAGAATATTTTATCATTAACTATCCTGCACAACTTTTGCAAACCGACCTCAGCCATAATCCTATGAAAACAGAACATACTCATTTATTCCATTAGGAAAGGAAAGATGATAATCTGCTCTTGAAGATGCTTGGGACATGCCACAGAACAATCCTTTATGTGAGAGGTGCCCAAACTTTTTGGGCTGCGGGCCTGACCATGCCCCCTGGACAGCTGATCGGGCTGATCACGTGGTTCGTCTCACTAGAAGCGGAAGTAAAATGCGTACCCACTCACGTGCAGAATGCATTTATGGCAGCGTTCTGCACATGCACAGACTCATTTTACTTCTGCTTCTGGGAGCAGTGAGGGCATTGGGGGTCAGATCCAGCCCATGGGCCATAGTTTGGGCAGCCCTGCTCTATGTGTTTACTTGGACTTTCAATTCTTTTACTGATTTTTTTGACAAAATTTTGGATGATTGTGTCCTTCATTGTATATCCAACAAGATGCTGAGTTTTTTTCAATTTGCATTAGAAGGTATATGATCAAAAGACCAAATATCTATGCCTTGTCAATTGAAGAGCATTTTTGATAACTACTCTCCTCCCAACAGTGAGAACAATGATTCATGGATAACATGTCAATATGGTATAGTGTTTATAGAGTTCTGCAGTAGGACTTTAAAGAATCATAAAACTCACTGGACTTGACTTACCTCACTAGACTATTGTAAGGATGCAGTAGGGAGAAGAATTGCTATTTTGTCACCTTGAACTCACTAGTAAAGGTTTCCCTTGCTCGAAAGCCAGTCGTATCCGACTGTAGGGGTCAGTGCTCATCTCTGTTTCAAAGCCGAAGCACCAGCGTTGTCTGCTTCTGCAGACATTTCCGTGGTCATGTGGCAGGCATGACTAGACACCGGAGCACACAGTATGCTGTTACCTTCCCACCAAAGTGGTCCCTATTTATCTACTTGCAATTTCTTGCTTTCAAACTGCTAGGTTGGCAGGAGCCGGGACATAGACGGGAGCTCATTCCATCCTGCAGTACTCGAGAATCGAACTGCTGACCTTCCGCCTCCCAGTCAGCATCATAGCCACTTGAGCACACACAACCAAACAGACAGACAAATAAATAGTAAATAATATCAGGTACTCCCCAAAGTTCCCACTTTTTAATACAGTTGGTATTAGTCAGGAACTGAATTTAAATTTCCTCCCAGAGTATGTTATTGAACCCTAGTCTTTCTATGTTGCTTCCAGAAAAATGGCTTGTGGCATTGCTATCCTAAAGGTCATCATTACCTATTCTGTCTTTTCCTGAAGTATAGGCTTTCTGGGTAAGAAAAAAGATAGAAGACATAGTAGGGGCCCAGGTGAGTCACCAGGGAAAGATGGCAACATCCTTGCAAGACTCTATGTTTGAGGCAGGGCAATTCCATGTTGGAAGCATCCTCTGGAAGCCTTGAAAAGCCATGCCAACAACTTGACTGGCCAAGCTGAGTGGACCTGACTACATTCTCCTCTTGCTATATTCCCCAATGGAAAGCTGTGGCAAATATATTTTCATGCCAATATTAAGATATGATAATAGAAAAACATAACTGGCTGGATAAACAAGCTTACAATGATGAGAAAAATGTGTGTGTTAAAAATCATTAACTGCATTTCAGTGAAAGAGGAATGAACAGCAGAATGTGCTAATAAATCTCGTGTGTGTGTCCCCCTTCTGAAAAGATAGAGTCCTTTTGGTTCTTGTTCTCCTAGTAAGCCTTCATTTGTGAAAAAAGGCTGCATCAGAACAAAATATTCTATTTGCAAAAGTAGTTTGATTTTTGGCAGGAGCAAGGTCCCTGCTGCCTAAGGCATAGTTATTAATAAAATCCTACCCCACCCCCCCTTATCCCCTTGTCTCATTCTCTGCTAGCTTGCATCTAATATCTTACAGGGAAATCCATCTGCCCTTATTTAAAGTGAGCTTCTTATAAATTAGGTAAGAATACTGTGCTCTTTCTGCCACTTCTCTGCAATGATGAAACAAAGCTGTGTGCCACTATTCCCTGACCCTTTAACAATCTACCAAGGTAGGAGAAAGATGTGTCCTTCATGCCACCGTACACATGGCAAAGTCTTTTAGATCAACATTATAAACCAGCAAGACAGGGACTGCTTTCTCCTGATCACGCAAGAGAAGTGTGGTGTCTGAATCATCTCTAAATCTGGAGGGTTCCAATTCGGATCAGCAGTTGGTATGTGAGATTTCTAATTGCTACAGTTCAGCACATATTGCTAATGGTACTGTGTCTCTGTTTGAAGTGATGATGAGTAGAGGGGAGCCAAGTGGAAGGAAGCATCCCTTAAACCAAGGGTTCCCAACCTTTTCAGACCACGGGCCAGTCATGTGGTCGAGCAGACCGGTCACATGGTTCCTCCCACCTGGAAGTGCAAGTAAAATGTGCCCACACATGCACAGAACACTGCCGTAAATGACCCATGGCTGTTGTAAATATGTTTATGATAGTCATGGGTCATTTACGACAGCATTCTGCACATGTATGGGCATATTTTATCTCCACTTCTGGAAGTGGTGCAGGTGGCACAGGCCAGATAAATTAGCACTGGGAGCTGGATCCAGGCTACAGGATGTAGGTTTGGAACCCCTACCTTAAATTATACATAGTTGGGGGGGGGATGGCTCAATCAATAGCATTTTGGTGTGATGCAGGGTACTCATACAATCATAAAGGGGTCTACCTGTTAACCAGTCCCCTGCCC
Source organism: Furcifer pardalis (assembly GCA_030440675.1). Taxonomy (NCBI): domain Eukaryota; kingdom Metazoa; phylum Chordata; class Lepidosauria; order Squamata; family Chamaeleonidae; genus Furcifer; species Furcifer pardalis. Next base: position 100,786,069 of record CP126894.1, on the reverse strand, counting down.
AGCTAGGAAATATCAGTAGGGTTTTGGAGATCTGGGACCTGCCAGATATGGATCAATAAGTGGGTCCCTCCAGCTAACTGGGAAGAGCAGTGGCATGTCAAGATCATCTGGAGGAATGGGTAAACTTGCCCTACATACACCAAGTCCAAGCAACATGGTGGGCCTGCTTCTAAATAAGTCAGAAGCAGGGCAATGTTATGCAAGCCGTCTTCCACCAAGAGCAAGGTGATGACGCTGGTAGCCCTAACCAGGGAGCAGAACTCTCAGCAAGCAGTGTAAGGTCCTGGTTGCTTGATCAGTGCATGGCAGCACCTTTCACTTTCTCCCTTGCATTTTCAGAGGTATAAAGAAGGTCCCAGGTAGGAAGAGACTTGGACTGGCACAGATTGCCATGTACCTATGTACCAGTCCTTAGCTGAATCCCACAATATCATAGGTTGGAATTTAGGCTGCAACAGAGGAGACAGATAAGTGCTTGGCTCAATCCTGAGAGGGATCATAAGCCTACCATTTTGTTGGGGACTGTCAGCCTTAAAGGGGTCTCTTCACATATAGCATAGTAATATTTCTACAGAGACAATGCTTCCAAATAAAGATTATAAGCCATGTATATATGGCTTGTGTGGGTTCTAAAGAATAGCATAGAGGAACTGGAGATACAAAGCCCAAGGATTTCCTGGTCTTTAGGGACTCTGCAACCTCACACCTCAAGCTTGTAGTTATCAGAAGTAAATAGACTGCGTAGGAGTACTTCTCTTAACACGGACTCTAATTTAGTCATACACATTACATTTGCAGTGTCTATGTATTTCTTTTCTAATTACTTGATATGGATATTATATATCCTGCTGCTAAAGCAATGAATGTGAAATAGACACCAGCCAGAGAAAGGTGGAAATTTTACTTTACTTTCAGTGGAGACTGTCTGCATCATTTGTCTTTCATTTAGCTGTCCTCCATTGCCTTACATATCCGTGTGAATCCTTCATAGCATAAACCAAACCAGCTGCATTGTTTTGTCTTATTTCAGAGGGTCAGAACCAAAATATTTTTTGCTAATAAAATGTTTTGAAATTATTTACTAGCATTGGGGAAATGGTGGTAGGGTTAGGTGTTTATTCCCCTGGACAGTGAGGAGAACAAATAGGTCAATCTTAGAAGAAATCAACCCTGACTGCTCCTTAGAAGGTCAAATAATAAAGATGAAGCTAAAGTACTTTGGATATCAAATGAGAAGAGAGGATTCACTTGAGAAAGCCTTGATGCCTGGAAGGGTCGAGGGCAAAAGAAGAAGGGGACGGCCCAAAATGAGATGGCTAGATGGTATTGTAGAAGCAATGGGCACAGAGCTGAGTGAGTTGAGGGGGATGGTGGAGGACAGGAGTGCCTGGCGGACGGTGGTCCATGGGGTCGCAGAGGGTCGGAATCGACTGTGTGACTGAACAACAACAAACCATTTTGAACAGTCTATACTACTATACTTAAGGATTTGGCTTGTGTCTTATTGAATAAAGCTGCTTTCTATTTCTTTTGTGCGTGTTTTGGCCCTCTGGTGACAGCATTCATTCCTCAGAACTGTGTGTTTGAGCAGGCAAGCTTGCAAATGAAGCCCATGATTAGTTTCTAAATTATTGTAGCTAAGATTAAATACAAAGTGTTAATATTTACATTAATTTTCATTTCCCCCATCAATTTCCTGTGTGTGTGTACTATGTAGGAGGCTCTCTTGGAGGTGAATTTCAGACTGATGAAGAACTATACATTAGATGGCTGCAGATTGTGACTTTCCTTCCAGTGATGTCTTTTGGCATTCCACCATGGATTTGTTGTGCTGACTGGGTAGGTGTACTATTAAGTCTTACTTTCACTCATGCTTTCTGTCTGTTGTCTCCATTTGAATTATTCACTTCCACCAGGCCTAAGGCAAACAAAACTTGCTATGTCCTCTCAGAAAATAACACCCACCTTTTTTGCCTCCATGTTCCTTTGCACAATGCCAACATTTTCTTCAAAGAGTGGGATTTGTGGGTATTTATATTTTATTTATTTATTTATTATTCGTATTTAATACCCCGCTCCAATTGTTGTGTACTCAACAAAAAAAATCAGTGGTGTGCTTTGTTCTTGTTATTCCATTTTACCTTCATTGGTTTCTTCTTGTTTCTCTTATCCAGTGCTTCCTACTATTAGTAAAACTATTATTTATTGATTTATTATTTCCTCCCCCCACCCCCCCCCACTATTTCCTCACAAGAACAACCTTAGAAGAGAGTCCAAGGCCACTCCGCGCACTTGATGGGAACTGGAATCTTGATCTCCTGACTCCTGTTCAACACTCTGACCACCATGCCTATTTCTGCTTTTTCTCTTGATGTACCATCCACCATATTGCTCCACAGATTTTTTTCCCCAAACTAACTGAGGAAACCTTGATGTTGACACTGGGCTTATTGTTCTGGGGTGTGTGGAGGATGGATCGTCAACATTCCCACTGAGGTTACTCAGACACGAGTGCTGTAGGATTTTATATCTGCCATGGCAATTGTCGACCTGTTTTAATTAATAGCTGGCACTACACAGATCACAGGACATACTCTAGATTCAGTGTTCTTTTGTGGTCAAGTTGGTGATCTGAAGGTAGAGGGTATCTGTAGGGCTTTGTTGTGATGAAGAGATCACAATCTGGTTAGTTTTAGATGGACATTAAATGCCAATCTCCACAGGGGTACTGGACTGATTAAGACAGTCTATCCCAGACTTCTGATGGATCCAAATACAGTAATACCCCGGATAACATTATGACTTGGTTCCACAATTATCCAATTTTTAGTGTTGTCCGATGCATGCATCAAACAACGCTAAAAAAAAGCCCTGACTTCAGGGACAAACTGCTTTAAAGGCAGGCAGTGAAAGAACTTTTCCTCCCTGCCTTTAAAGCCACCCCCCACCCGCAGCGGTTAAATTTAAACTACAGGAAGAGAGAGGCTTGTGTTTTTTTCTTCCCCTCCCTGTATTTAAAACACAACCCTCTCTCTTCCTGTAGTTTAAATACAGGGAGGAAAAAAGAACTGCTTCCGTCTTTCTCTCCCTCCCTTTCCCTCCCTGTATTTAAACTACAGGGAGGGGGAAAGAGAGAGATGTGATTGGTACTCTACAGCCCTGACTTCAGGGACAAACCGCTTTAAAGGCAGGCAGTTAAAGAACTTTTCCTCCCTGCCTTTGGTTCTCTCTAGAGAACCAATCACGTCTCTCTTTTTCCCCCTTCCCTGTAGTTTAAATACAGGGAGGGAAAGAGACAAGGAGGCTTTGCGACTGCAGTAGGGTCGGGGAAAGGCGGGTACTTTTCCCCGACCCTACTGCAGTGGCAGAGACTGCTGCGGGTGGGGGATGGATTGGGTAGTTCTACCCAAACCACCCCACACCCGCAGACGATTGTATCGGACAACGCTAAAAGAATCGTTATCCGATGCAAGTTTTTTCCAAAAACTTGCATCGTTATCCGATTTTAGTGTTATCCAATGCAGCCATTTTGTTTCTTGAATGCCCCTAGAGGGATGGGGAGGCACATAAAATGGTAACATGGGCTGGATCCAGCCCACAGACTTTAGGTTGGGAACCCCTGGCTTAGAGAGTTTTCATTGCTGGAGCTATTGAAGAGGGATGTGAAACTTTCAGTATTTTGCTCTCAGGAATTAAAAAAAATGTCCCCCTCCCCCTCCCCACACACAAAGAGGCTTTTATGTGTAAGACATCCCCCCCCCACACACACACCAAATATCTCTGCCTAAACTTTATCTTGAGCTGAATGAGGGTGAACAGACTGAAATAAAATCCAAATGAGACGGAGCTACTGCTACTCAGTAGAAAGTCAGGGTCCAAAATTGAGATTCAACCTGTTTAATGTGTCATGCTCCTCCTGACAGGTGAGGATTATAGTCCAGGAATATTCATTGGTTCTGCACTGTTTTAAAATTCCCAGGTAGAATCAGTGACAAGACATGCCTTTGTACAACTCTGCTTAGTGTGCCAGCTATGGCCTTTCTTAAGTCAACCTAATGAGTGATAGTCAGCTATGCCTTAACTATATCACACCTTGACTACTACAATGCACTCTCTGAAGGGCTACCCTTGAAGAAAATCTGGGATTTTCTGCTGGTGAAATATGTGGTATATAGACAGCTATCTGGTGTTTGTTATCCAGACTATGTGATCTCAATACTATAAGAGCTGCACTTGTTGTCAGCTGCTTACAGGGACTGATTTACTGTACTGACTTTAGATACCAAAGCCCTAAATGGGTTTGGGCTGTATTATCTCAGGGAACTGATTCTCTTCTTATGAATCTTTCTAGATGTTAATATCTTCAGGAGAGGACCTTTAAAGAATAGCAACAGCACCAAAAACAATTTACCAGAGATGTGGGAAAGGGCTTGCTTCAGAATGGCTCCGAAAGTGTGGGATGCCGTTTCTTTGGAATTGCCAACAGTTCCCATTCTTAATGCTTTTAGGAAGGGTGTAAAGACACATCTTTTACAACCAGCATGCAATAGTGTCTAATTTGTTGGGATGTTTTTAACTGTTCATAGTTTTATTTGTTTTAAATATTTTTAATGGTCTTGTTTGCTTTATTTAATTTTCCTGATTACATGCTTCATTCTATTTTGCTGTTGTTCTTATTATGCTTTATGGTTATAAACTCCCTTGAGCACTACCTAATATGGAAGAGATAGTTAGAAATGTAAATCATCATCATCTTCATCATCAGTGGTGGCAGCAGAGCGTCTTTCCTCTCTAATTTTCCTTTTAATTTACTTCCATTTGTCATTTTGCTAAACTCCTCATAAACCTTCTTAGTTCCTTGGGTGTTTCCTGCCATAATCTTGCTCTGTATTCCTGGAAATCTCTCCCACTGCAATTCTTTCTTCTCTTAGTCCTTCTTTTAAAAAGCTGTTATGCTTTTATGAAACTTGGATTGCCTTAATTTTAATTTTTTGGGATTTAAACCCTTCTAACAGAATGGCTTCTTTCTTCCTCTACTTGGACAGCTACTGTTAAATATATTTGCTCCTCTTTGATGTGACTTATGAGAAGTAACCTTATGAACAGAATGTTCTTATTATTTGTTTACCACTCAATATGCCTACTACAGAAGTGGGGATGGTAATGATAACGTTGATACAAGTTGTTATAAAAATATTCCTATTGCAAAAAAGATTTTAATCAATGCCTCGTGATGATTTTAGCAGATTGAGATTAGAATACCATAAAGTGCATAATTACAGTACAGTCCTTGGTTATCCTGTACACACTGTGTATGCTTCCACAAAATTGATATTATATCTCTTAGTCACTATGAAAAGTTATTCTCTGCATATTTCTCTTCTTCCCTTGAGAGGACAATACTCATTTAAAATAATTGTTTTTCAGTTGTATGCTCTGGTAAAGTTTCTTTTCTTCTTTTTTCAGGTGTCAAACCTCACCAGGCACTATATCCAGAGACACCAGAATTTTGTGGTGCCCATTATTGAAAAATACAGCAAAGAATGGCTAGCTAAGGGTTACCCGATTTTTCGACCTATATGGTGGCTGAGTCCTACTGATCCAATCACCTTTACTACTGACGATGAATTCCTTATTGGAGATGAGGTAAAAATAAATAAAAATTGCTCTAAGAAGTTTTTAGCTGGCTCTGGTTCTCATGGACTGAATATTTGTGATGTTTGGCTTTACAGTAGAAGAATGAAAATTTCATTTTCTCTACAGGGTTTGAAAATCTGTAGGCAGTTCTGAAAAGAAAATTGAATACTGTACTTGAGTGGTATGACGTGTAGGAAAATTTAGAATTTACAACATAAGAGATGGCTTCTTTTTGTTGTTGTTCAGTCACACAGTCGATAGGAAGTATTTATCAAAATGTGTTTAAATTGTTAAAACACAGAAGAAACTTACTGAAAAAGAATCAACACAGCTTCTGCAGACAGAAGTGTTGCCCCATCCAGATTTTACAATTAGACACAAGGCTTGGAAGCAGTGATGGGCAGCCATAATTTTTACTACCACACTGTGGGCGGAGCTGATGTTGTGGGCGGAGCTGATGTCATGACATCATGATGTCATGGACAGAGCCAACGTCATGACATCATGGGCGGAGCTAATGATGTGAGCAGAGCCAAAGTTAAAAAATACATAAAAATACAGTACACATAAAAATACTCATTAAAAACACATAAAAATACACATTAAATACACATTAAATAGACATAAAACACATAAATACAAATTAAAATAGACATTAAATAGACATAAATACACATTAAAATATACATTCAATAGACATAAAAACACATAAAAGCACACTACATATTACACCCACCCACCCCAAACACAAACCCGAGTCACTTACCCTGGGGAGCAGGCGGTCTGGCCCGGCAGTGCAGCCTGGCCTGGCCCAGTCTGGCGGTGTGCCATGGCCTGGCCTGGCACAACGGCACGTCATCAAGCATCAGCAAGTGCCAGCGGTCAGCGTTGGTCGGCGGCAGTGTTGGTGTCAAGCGGCGGCGGCAGTGGTGTTGTCATTGGTCAGTGATGAGCGGTGGCGACGGTTGGGGCGAGCAGCAGTGGCGGCGAGTGGCATGAGCGAAGGCATCAGTTGGCGGTGATCAGTGGCGGTCGGCAGCAAGGGTCAACAAGGGTCAGCGGCGCAGCGGCGCAGCACGGGGAGACTTGTGCTCTGTTGTAGATGTTGAGGTGGTGACATAGTAGGGGGGAAAACTGGTATTTGTCTCACTAGGTTAGGTGGTTTATGGTGTTAAGTTGTCGATTATCTTATTATTTTATTTATTCTCTTTTTTGTTGGATGTTTTGTATTTATTGTGAGCTACCTAGAGTAGCATCAATCACATCTGTCAAATATGTATTTATTTGGATCGGTATTTATTTGGATCGCAGCACTGAATAGAGGATTAGACTTGATGGCCTTATAGGACCCTTTCAATTCCATTGTTCTATGATTCTATAATTCTGTAAATTTTGTCACCTAGCCATATTTTGGCCCTGTAATTGTAATTAATTATTTTAAACAAATAACTTCCTTAGCTTTAGACATTTCTAGAAGGTCAGGCATGACCCAGAATTTCTGATTGACACTGTAAAAATATTTCCTAAAACAAGGGTGCCCAAACTACAGCCCGGGGCACAGATCTGGCTCCTGATACCAATTCATCTGGCCCACGCCACCCTTACCACTCCCAGAAGCGGGAGTAAAATAACCCTGGGCCACAGTTTGGGCACCTCTGAACCATGTGACCGGCATGCGGCCCAAAATTTTTTGGCACCCCTGTCTAAAAAAGGTTTTTATGAAATCCTGGCAATAGGATCCAATGCTATATATTGTTAATTTGTTAAAAGGGAGAAAGGACAGTTGGAATAAAAACACAACATCAACAGAGGAAGGAAGTTGCCAGAAAGATCACTGGATGATATATTTTGAGGTCCCAGTTGTTTAATTTATTCATAGATGATCTAAAGATAGGGTGAACAAGGGACAAGATGACATGGAGTGACTCGGGATGGTGAAGTTCAAGAGAGTGTATAAATTATTTCTTCTGAGTACATGGAGAGATAAATGAGCTTCAATACAAGCAAATACAAAATGATGCAGCTCGGACAAAAAAAATCCCAAAACATAAGCTCATAAGATCATGGAGTCATAATGGAAAATTCACTGGACATGTTAACTCAATATATAATGACTGCAGACAAATTAGGAAGAAAGGAATATCCAAATTACAGATTATTTTTTTAAAGGGATTGCAAACAGTGCTGTCTTATTCCATAGAATAAGCCAATTTAAATATTGTGCATTGTTTTTGTTGTTTCATCTCTGTACAGATACCCCACAGGACAGGGGAATAAGTACAGGAAGAGCAACTAAAATAAATAAGAGGTTGGATCACCAATAGTTTTAAACAGGGGTGTGTGAATAGCATCCAATTCAATTTTGTCTTAGAAATCAATTCGCTTTGAGCTAATTTGTAGTCTCTCTAATTTTTATTTATATCCAGATATTTTAGAGTATTGACAGCTTTTTATTGTCTGAAAAGTGGAAAAACACAAAGATGGGGAAAACAGAAGTGTGAGGTTGAGCCTTAGCATTTCAGCTACTGCTGGTTCCAAGCATACAGGAAGAGTTTCCTTTCTTCCCTCCCTCCTTCCTCTTTAAATCCATCTCTTACACTTCCCAGGATCCCCTGAAAGAAAAGCCACTGCTCTGGATTTTTACTACCTGAAGTGCCAAAGCAAAATTTGGCACAATGGATAATTTCTAAAATGGATTTTAGAACTGTTTGATTTCTGAACAAATTCAAAATCTGAAGTACATCCTTATTTCCAAATATTTGGCACTTTGAAAGTTGACTACAGGAGGACATTCTGGAGGTTTATTAATTATGTACAGTAAAACCTCGCATAAAGAGTGCCTCACTTAGAGAGTAACTTGCTTAAAGAGCAGAATTTTCTTTGAATGGTCGCCTCGCTTAACAAGTAAAACCAACAAAAAACTCACTTAACAAATAAATGGGGGTTCGCAATCCCCACCCACCAGAAGTCACAATTGGTCACTTACAATGGTGTTTCACTTAAAGAGCAAACTTGCTTAAAGAGCAATCCTGTGGAACACATTATGCTCTTTAAGCCAGGTACCACTGGTAGTTTGAGAAAGACAAATTCCAACAGAGATCCAAATTTTGATGGCTTATTTGAATTTTTTAATGTGGTTAAGGAGAACAAACCTAAGTACAGTACATTAGTACCTCAGATAACATTAAGACTTGGTTCCACGAGTCTTAATGTTATCCAGTTTTTAACGTTGTGCGATGCATTGATTGCACAACGTTTAAAAAAAAGCCCAGTTCCCTTTTCGTAGGGGGTCGATCCAGTTTGCTTGGGGAGAGAAAGCGCCCTCCCTCCCCAAGCAAACCGGTTGTCCCAGTGTGGGACCGTGTTAGTAGCTGTGCCTGGGCGTGGCACTTGTTGCAACATGCACAAATGGTGGACTACACCTTTAAGGACTGTTCTGGAACAGGAGCCAGCTGCACAGGATCAGCTGCTAACAAGGAAGCCGTCTTGTGTATAAGAAAAGGCAAAACCCAAAAGCCAACTTGCTTCTTATGCCTGGCTGCCTCCTATGCCATTTTGCCTCCTGTTGCTTCTCTTGCCTTACCTTGTTGGAGTGGTCGTCTTGCTTCTACCAAGAACTTGCCTAACAGCTGTTCATGCCAAAGGTTTGGAAGCATCTGCCAGAAAACCAACAAGGACTTTGTGGTAAAGCTTACTAGGTAAGCAGAAGAGAGTGAGCTGGGAACTCTCTATGAACTGTGAACTTCATGTATATATGCCTTCCCTGTTATGCTGAAGATAAGCCTGTTATGTTTGTCACCATTATAAATAATTTGTCTCCCTGCACCTCAGCTCGTGAGTAAAAGTTCTTTCAGTTTGCCTCACAAGAACAGTATGCCTGTGTTTTATTTGGGCACGTAAGCTGCTAGTCACCAACACAGAATGCAAGGGTGTGGCAGGGGCACATTCCGCTGTTAAACGCTCTGTCCTTGGTAGTAGCGGCATGTTTCGGAAGCTGAATGGGGGCTCCCCAAATGGCTTTCCAACCATGCCACTGCTGTGCCCAGTGAGCAATTGCCGCTTTGCTTGCAGTAGGAATGTGTGTTCCCTCCACAAGCAAAGCAGGTGATCCCAATAGCTCATTTTGCTTGCAGTGGAAACATTGAGATCTCCCACTATGCTTGCGGTGGGAACGCATGTTCCCACCACAAGCAAAGCAAGTGATTGGTAACATTTTTAACCCCCACCTTCTCTTTCTTCACTTTTCCACTAAGGCTGGAAAAGCGGAGAAAGAGAAGGTGGAGGAGGGAGGAAACAGCTTCGTCGCCTGTGCTGGCGAGTAAAGGCAGGAGGGCTTGCTTCAAAGACTCAAAAGCAAGCCCTTCTGCCTTTATTCTCCAGCACAGGCAAAAAAACCTGTTCCCCACCTTCTCTTTCTCCGCTTTTCTAGCCTTAGTGGAAAAGCGGAGAAAGAGAATGTGGGGGTGAAAAATGTTCCCAATCATTCACTTTGCTTGTAGTGGGAACACACATTCCCACTGCAAGCAAAGGGGGTGATCAGGATGCTGCAATGGGCGCTTGGGTTGGGGGAAAGAACCGGGGCGTGTGCACCCAACCCAAGTGCCAATTGCAGCAACAGCGCATTTCAGAAGCTCCCTGGTCGGCTTCCCAAATGCGCCACCGCTGCCAAGAGCGTAGCGGCGGCGTAGCTCGGAAGCTGACTGGGGAGCCCCCGTTCTGCTTCTAGCCATGCTGCTGCTGCGAGCTTCGTAGCACCAGTTTGGTTGGGGGATGATCGGGTGTGCGTGCCCGATCTCCCCCCAACCAAACTGGCGATGTTTGCCTCGGTAGATCTCTGCCCCAAAGCCCGCAGGGCTGGTCTCCAGCCCTGCGGGGTTGGGGGCAGAGATCAACATCGGGGAATTTGAAGCAAATATTTGCATCGCACAACATTAACATAACAACATTGTGCGATGCAAGTGTTTGCCTCAAATTCCCCCACGTTATCCAATTTTAGCGTTATCTGAGGCAAATGTTATCCGAGGTATTATTGTACTGTATTTCCATCTATGTATCTGTTTCCAGCAGTCTAGTTGTCTAATCTCAACACTGAACCAAAACAGTGGAATACATCAGCGTTGGTCAGGGTTATTTTGACCTCCAGTAGGCTGCAAAACCTTGGTATAAAAGAATCTCATTTCCTTCCTCAACAAACATATAAAGAACTGAGTGTTTTGTTTCGCTGTGTCTTCCAGAAACTCATAGCCCAAAAATTCTGGATCTATCTGAGCCATAGCCTCTTCCACAAAATATTCCAAAGCTTTGGAAGTTTTGTCCTCCAAATGAAGTCTCCATTCAGGCAAGGTATCAGTTTGGAAATTATAAAGTATAATGAAGTGTCCCTACCCCCACTCCCCATCCCTGCTATAAGCCTTCTCTTCCAAGACTGCTTCCTTTCAGCCACTACATCATCTTTATTGTTTCTAGCTAAATTCTTGTAACTGTCCTATATTTGGCAATGGGTTTACTGGACAAAGAATGAGTTATGTGCCATTTTCCACAATCTCTAAACAGCCCAGTAACATTAATATTTCACAGTGAGGTTTATAAGGCTTTGGCTGTAACATGAAGAAACACAGGATTTTTTTCAGTGATATTCTAGATCTCATTTTCAATTTTGTTCATGTGCCCCTTCCTTCCATTTTTGGTAGGGATTCTGCTACTCCACTCTTGAAAAATCTGTCACCCATCTGTTTGTAGATGTTTACAATCAACTGAATGTTTGGAAGGTCTGTAGGATGTAGCAAAATGATACACTTTTGCCACATGCAACTGGTCATGCAGAATTTAAGATTTTATAGAGCATTCTGAATTCATCACCTTGATTTATTAACATATGTCCCACTGTATCTCTACTGAAGATTTGGTTTGTGTGTAAATTCTTGTAAATAGGATCTGTACTAATGAAACGAGAAATCTAAGAAGAATGTGCATTCTGCCAGTTTGGTAACAATTGATCTCAGCTGTAAAACAAGTGTGCATTTCAGAGGCTACCTGAATCATACAGTTGTAGAATTGCAGACCTTGAAGTGACCTTAGTAAAAGTAAAGGTCACCCTTGCTTGAAAGCCAGTTGTACCCAACTCTAGGGTTCATTGCTCATCTCTGTTTCACAGCTAAAGAGCCAGTGCTGTCTGCTTCTGCAGATGTTTTCATTGTCATGTGACAGGCATGACTAGACACCGGTGCGCACAGAATGCTGCTTACCTTCCCACTGAAATGGTCCCTATTTATCTACTTGCAATTTCCTGCTTTCGAACTGCTAGGTTGGCAGGAGCTGGAACAAAAACCGGACCTCATTCTGTCCTGCAATATTTGGGTATCGAACTGCTGACCTGCCGCCTTCCAGTCAGCATCTTAGCCACTTGAGCCACTGCAGGACCTTAAGGGTAATCAAATCCAGTGCCTAGTAAGGCAGGAAATCAACAGCTAAATCATCTCTGACAAATGGACAACCAGACTCTGTTTAAGATTAGTAATGATGAATACTGTACAGTACTTCCTCACTTTCCAAGGTAGTCCATCCTATTGTTAAACAGTTTTTAACTGTCAGGAAGTTCTTTATAATGTTTAGCTGTGATCTTCTTTCTTGTAATTTGTAATTTGAATTCATTGCTTCAAGTCCTTTGGAGCCCCAGAGCTCCTTATTCCATGTGGCACCCTTTTCAAATATTTAAAGGTGGCTGGCATATCATCTCTCAACTGCCTCTTTTCCAGGCTAAACATACTTATTTCCCTCTGACATTCTTCACTGGGCTTGGTCTTTTCCTATCCATTCACAGGTTCTTGTTCCATCATCCAATTTGGGTACATCACTGATGTTCTTATCTTTATCTTGTGTACTTGCTCTCTCTGTTCTCTGAAATACTGTCTCTCTCTTTCTCACAAAACTCAGTTTGAAGCCCAGTTAACCAGGTTTGTAATATTTCTAGCAAATGCATTCCTGCCAAACTTGATAAGGTGTAACACATTATTTGGTAGGAACCATCTTACATGGAAGTACGGACAATGGTACTGAGAAAGGTTTCTGCCTTTCTTCCTCAGTCCAGAACTTCAATAGGAAAGTGTAATGAGAAAGTTCCTGCACCCAAGGGCTTTCACCTTGCTACCCAAAACTTCTTAGCCACTTGCAATGCATGGAAAGTTGTGTCTGGTAAAATCAGTTGTTCATTTGTGGATAAGGAGGAAGGAATTATGTTAAAAGGACTTGATGAGAGTTGGTAAGCTCTCTGAGACAGACAACACACTTTCTGGGGCATTATGTCAGATCTACAACTTCTCAGAAGAGGGATATGCACATCTGCATTGCTAGTTTCATTTTCACTCCTGTCATTTCAGAGAAGGACACCTCTTCCAACTTCAGTTCTGTTCACCACTCCTTCTGTTTGAAAGGAGGAAGTCTCTATTAGGCCCTTTTGACTGCAGTTTTATTCATTTGTTTGGGCTAGTGAATGGAAGGGGAAAGAACATGCTAGCTGCTGGGCAAGCTAAGGAGGTACGCAGTAGGAAGGAGGGGGAAAGAATTGCAATTACACTAGCAATTACTGCGTATATACTGCCCCATAGCGTTTAGTGCACTCTCTGTGCGATTCATAAGGCAATTAGTATTTTGCCCCCAACATGCTGGATACTTGTTTTGCCAACCTCAGAAGGAAGGCAGGAAGGCTGGTTCAACCTTGAGCCCAGTCAGGATTGAATGTGCAATGTCAGCAGTTTTGGCTGCAATACAGGAGTTTAACCACAATGCCACCAGGGCTCTTCCAAGATGATTGGTGAGGCTCATGGCACTGTGTGAGCAAAGAGGTGAAGCCCACAGCAACGGCAGCAGCTAGGCAAGGAGAGGGAGGGGAGAATAGGGCAGGTGGACTATTGGAATATCAGTGTGAAGTGATTTTGTGTACATGAGGTGAATGAAGGTGACAAATGACAGAAAGCAGCGATGGGATGTAACAGGTTTGCACCAGTGCGCCAGAACTGGTAGTAACTTTCCCCAGTGTCCTGGAGAACCGGCAGCAGCTGGGGGGGGGGGGACCACCTTCGGGACTTACCTTTTCACTGGTTTCCCCACTGCGCATGCGCGCCAAGCACTTGGTGTGCATGCATGCCGACAGTGTTTGGCACATATGCACAGCCTCCTTGCTGTCCTCCCAAGCGGGGAGGAGAAAGAGAAGCTGCTAGCCTGAAGCTCCGTATAGCCTGCTCCCCAGGGTAAGTGACTCACCTTTGGATGTGGTGTGTCTGTGTGCATTTTAATGTGTATTTAATACCTTTACCTATATTGACGTACTACCACAGTTCCTAAAAAGGCCTGGCAGCCTGGTTTGGGGTTTTTAAGCAAAGTCTTGGAGTTACCTCATCAATAAGCTACACCTGTGTTGTTCCAATTGCTATTCCAATTGGAGAACCCTTAAGGAGGTATAGCTGTTTTACATTTACATTACATCCTAGAGACCTGGTTAGGCAAAGACTTAGTACCTAACTTCTTTAACTGTTGAAAAGTTGAAAAGTGCCAAAATGAAGCCATCTTGTGGTGAGTTCATTCTGTAGTTCCTTCCATCTGACCTAGTGTGAGAAGAGACAAGATTGGCATTCAAAAGCCTTTTCTTCTCTAAACTAAATAAGTCAAAGATGGGTGGTAAAATTTATGTTTCTGGGTGAGGTCTGCCTCTCTAAACAGTGCTCTTTAATGCAATACCATAACTTGGAAGGCAAATGCTATGTTTGGTAGCTGCAGAAATCTTTCTGTTCTCTAGTGTTTGGACAAATTTCTCATTGCTGTCCAGACCATCTGGCTGAATATCTATCTTCGCCCCATGGAAATTTTGCACACAGTAATACTGGTCCTGCCCTCTTTTTTTTTTAATGGCATGTGGTGGTCCATGGCCTCACAAAGGGTTAGACTCAACTGTGAGACTGAACAACAACAAATAATAGGTTCAGCAGTGAAGCATTTATATAGAAAGTAAAAATCCACCATGTTAAAGGTCTAAGTTCTCTCATCTCTCTTGCAGTCTATTGTGCTTGGACACTGTGACTGTAACTGAAAATAATAATATATAGGAGGGAGACTAGGATAAATATTTATATTGAGATCATATTTAATCAGCTTTGCTTAGGATTAACTCTTCCACACAGCAATAGATGGCCTTTTCTGGTTATACTGAGGCTGTTTATCACATTCTGCCATATCAGAATCAGTCCAAGACAGGTCTCCACAATCTCACTAGCTCATCTGAATATAGACTCTGTTCAGTGAAACAGGGACTCACAAACCCATCTTTATTTCCATATGTTGAACTCTAGCAATCTAATATTTCTCTTGTCTGAATCAATCCTCCAATCCCCATTTATTGCAGCAGCAACAACAACAATTTTTGTAATGTAATGTAATGTAATGTATTGTCTGTAAGCCGCCCTGAGTAGCCATGACGAGTGGGCGGCAATATAAATTTGAACTAATAATAATAATAATAATAATAATAATAATAATAATAATAATAATAATAATAATAATAATAATAATAATAATAATAATAATAATAATAATAATAATAATAATAATAATAATAAAAAGCCTGGGAACAAGATACATTTTGTTGAAAGGAAAATGAACATAATGTCTGCTTGCAAAATCCCATTAAATTTTCTAAGATGTAGGACACAGAGTAGGGGATGGTGGTTGAAAACTACCAAGTCTGGTGACTTTGGAGTTCTCATATCAATTTCAATATGGTGTCCTCATTATTAAATTATAAGTGCAAAGCTAGACACAGTGGCACCAAAAACCAATCCAGATTCTGCCAATCTTTGTTGTTTAAAAAAAATATTTAATGCAGTCAAAATCCAAGATCCAAATATGCAGATAGCTGATCTTTGTTATAATGCGCAGGTAGATTTGATTTAAAAATTGGTGGACTGGAAGAAGTAATGGGACCTTACTTGGCTTACTTTTTCAGTAGAAACCCATTCTCCCATTTTGGAAGAATGAAAAGGTTTTCACTTGCTGCTTAAAAAAGCCACATTGTATTTGCTAAGTGAGCCTCTCTGTGGGGACCAGGCCTTAACTGGGATACGTTTATTATAAAGGGCCTTCTCCTCAGCAGCCATTCATGGCATCTCAATGGTAGGGACCCTAGCCCTCCAAAGATGAACTTGCTCTTGTATTGCTTTCTTTTAAAATACACATTGCAAAGACAGTTGATGTTGCAAGTACAGTAAAACTTCACATAAAGAGCACCTCACTTAGAGAGTAATTCGCTTAAAGAACAGAATTTTCTCTGAATGGTCACTTCACTTAACAACTAAAACCAACCAAAAACTCGCTTAACAAATAAATCAGGGTACGCAATACCCACCCCCCCGCCGCCAGAAGTCACAATTGGTCACTTTCAATGGTGTTTCGTTTAAAGAACAAATTCGCTTAAAGAGCAATCCTGTGGAGCACATTATGCTCTTTAAGCAAGGTACCACTGTATTTGAAATCTTCAGCCTGGTATGAAAAGCAACAACATGAATAATTCAAACATCACCCAAAAGAGAGGCTACATAATTATACACCCCCAGAGATGCACCCCCAAGATGCTACAGCTGATGTTGCTTGCAGAAAAGTCCTGCAAAGTCTCTTCCATTCCAAATGGAGGAAAACATCATAAATCTCAGGATAGACTTCTGTCTCTCAGTGCTTTCTGCTGTCCCATAGCAGGAAGAGAGCTGTTCCTCAGCTAAAACCTTGAAGCCATGAAATAAAATGGAAAGATAGCAGACTGGTTTGCTTCAGTGGATTTGTCCTTCCTATTGTTACCTCAGTCAACAAAAATAAGGTCCTAATTCCTATAGCCAAATAGTTTTGGGTGGAATGGTGAAAACTGTGAAAGGTGTATACAGTATTTCGATCCGTTTACCATTTGCTAAATTGAAAGACAGCTTGTGATCAGGATAGTACTCCCCACTCCATATTTTGGGGTGAGGAGCTCCCTTTTCCTGGTCTGTGAGCCATTCTTAATTAAATTACTCTGTGGAGATACTGCATTTATGCCATTAAGCACAACAACAACAACAACAACAACAACAACAACAACAACAACAACAACAACAACAACAACAACAACAACAACAACAACAACAACAACAACATTTCCCCCCCAAACCTACTGACAATTCTAGTTTGTTTAGATATCAGGCTATGAATTAGCTATAGCCTACTAGGAATTTATACTCCCAAAGCGCTATGCCAACCTTTGCTCTCCAGGTGTTCTTGGGCTTCAATTCCCAGAAGCCCAAGTCAACATATCTGCTGATCAGGGCTTCTGGGAATTGAAGTTCAAGAGCATGTGGAGTGCCAAGGTTGGCCATAACTGCTATAGGAAGATAGCATAACCAACACAAACCCTTTTCTTCTTCCGTGTCTAGGCCAGACGTGAAACTGCCAATATGAAGGCACCTTTTAATGAGTTTCTTCTGGAGTTCCTCTCGCCTTACCTAGTGTGAGAAAGATTAGCTGGCAACACAAGGGTGCTGTCATCAGGGTACGTATGCTAGATTGTGGTTAAAAAAATACCACATTCTTTGGGGAGGTTCTTTCTGTGTACCTAACAAACCCTCTTACTCTTATATTTTAAAGCTTTCTCTGGCATTTTTATGATTAGTGATATGCTGGTAAATTTAAAAGTGATACCATAGCTCCTATTGCTCAAAAAATCCCACAGCTACCACCTTGCAAGCCTTGGCTGTGCCACATCTCTACTTTTGAAACAATGTCATCAGAGTTGTCACATTCAGGTAGTTACATGCCATTTTCAATCAAGCCTCGCCTCTTCTGTTCTTCAAGGGTACCCTTCATGTATTCCATCTTTCAGGTGTTCCTAGCAAAGACTTTAATGTTTCTTCTTTGTTTCATTTCAGGTACTTGTTGCCCCAATAACAGAACAAGGACAAAATCAGAGAGACATCTACCTGCCTGGAACAGGTCAGAAGTGGATGGACACTAACACTGCCCAAGTGTTTGATGGAGGAACTTTCATTAGAAACTACTCTGTTACACTTCTGGATGTGCCTGTTTTTCTCAAGACTTCTTAAATGCCAGATTGTCCCAGATTTCAGAAGTACTTATGCTTTGAAGAAGGCTAGTTGACAATAAAATTCAGTCTTCCTTTAAAAACAGCTTGGATCTCAGTCAGATGCACTTTTCCAGAAACAATATATTAAAACAAATATGAGAAGTACATGTTTGAAATGGGTTTCTTTACTCTGACCAGTTTAAAAATTATAATAAGCCTTGAGGAATTTCTGATGGAACTACATCTGTAGTTTCAACAGAATGTCTTCTGCTCCAATTTGCAGAATTACATAAGCTATTTAAGGAGGAAATTTGAAATATCCTATTGAAATGTCCCTTTGCAAGGGAGAAGTTATGGGTAATGCATGGATTTAAACATCTCATACCAGTATTCATATTTTTTTCTTAACTATCTCAGATGATTTTGCCATGACGAGGGTTCAATTAACAAGTTAATTTCTCTCTTCAAAGACATGCGTACTTGGGGCATTGCGCCATGGAAATATGCTTAGCCCCGCCAGTTCCCTGCTGGTGCAGTTTACTCACATGAAAGCTGCACTGAGGGATGTCATTTCTTCTGGAAAGAAGTCTGTAAACATGAGGACTGCAGGAATGGGAAGAATCCTGAGATGCTTTCTTGCATTCATAATCAGAAGGCATCATGCAGATGCTCCTTAACAGTTTTTTTCCCTATAGTGCGAAACCATGGGAAGGGTGGAGGTGGCGGTGAATGACCCTCAATCTATTGGTCCCCTAAAAATCTCTGAATGAAGCATGGCAATTGTGTGATAAAAGCTTCATCTGAAAGCAGAAGCGTAGCTTACCTTGGCGGGGCCCCGTATAAAAATTGTTTGGGGGCCCTTTATATGCGGGGCGGAGCTAACGTCATGACATCATGACGTCGTGGGGGGAGCCAACGTCATGACGTCATGACGTCATGGGCGGGGCCAAAAATAAAAATAAATAAATAAATAAATAAAATAGAATAGAATTAAAATAAACAAACAAACACACACACACCTCAACCCACCCACCCACCCAAACAACCACAACACAAACCCGTAAATAACTTAAATAATTAAAATAAATAAAGAAATAAAATAAAAATTTAATAAAAATCCACCCACCCACCCAACACACACATAAACCACCCACCCACCCGAAACACAAAACCCTCACTTACCCTCCTGGGGCTGCATGGCAAGGTGCGCTGCCCCCGACTGCAGCCTCCTCCTCCTCCTCTTCGGGAGCCGCTTGCTGCTACTGCTGTCGCCGCCACCACCGCCGGACCCGGGTGGTGGAGCAAGGTGAGGGGAAGGGAAAGGAGCCAAGGCTTTGCCGCCCCTTTTGGAAAGCGCCGCTGGGGGCAACCGGCCCCCGTGGACCCCGCCTTCCTACGCTGCTGGACCGTGGCGCACTCTGCCAGGCGTCCCCAGGCCATGGGGGTTCGGCAGCAGCGGACAGCCCGGGCAGGCCTCAACCTGCCCGTGGGAGCTGGGCGGCCCCAGGGGAGGTGCCCTCCTCTGAGGGCCACCATCGGAGCCGCTCCGAAAAGCTACGGCTCCGACTCTGAATTTTTATTTTTTAAAATTGGAGCCAAAAATGGCTCCAATAAAGTGCGCATGCGCAGAAACTCAATCTGACGCATGCGCAATGCGTCAGATTGAGTTTCTGCGCATGCGCAGTAAATTTTTGCTCCTTTTTTTTTTTGCCATTGGGGGCCCCCGTAGCCCGGGCCCCCCGTATAATTGATATGGCTGATACGGCAGTAGCTACGCCTCTGTCTGAAAGCAACCCAAATTTGCAAGGCTGTTTTCAGACCATGCAGTTTCCAACTCACAATATAAGGGAATGGAACAAAGCTATGGAAACATTGTATGATTATTAAATAATGCTTTTAGTTGTCTTTGGAAACACAAATTAAAACAATTTACCTTTTTCAAGGTACAATAATTCCCTTTCTCTTCCCATGACTGCTTTTGATCCTCTTCTAATTTTTATGTAGTGGTGACATCTAGTGGAAACTATTTCTTAGGGTATACACTCAATATATTTTCTTCCAAAATGTCTCTTACTATTGATGTTTCACTTTCTCTTTGAACAGAGTTTTGTTGTTCAGTCGCACAGTCAGTTCCGACCCTCTGCGACCCCATGGACCATTGTCTGCCAGGCACTTCTGTCCTCCACCATCCTCAACTCGCTCAGTTCTGTGCCCATTCTTACATACAGCATATTGATTCTTCTTCTTTTGTGTCCCAATCAAACTCTGGACTGTCAAAATGAAGCCACTTTCTAAGTCCCTAAATGTATGACTAACATGCTTAAGTTGGGACTGGTGGCAGACAACAACACATGGTGTGAGTGCAGAGAGTTACAGAATCCAGTTCATTTACTGGCCTGCCGATTACTGCCAGAAGCATGCACCGATGAGGACTTAAGTTTGTCCAACGACAAATCCAAGAAAGTGGCTTCATTTTGGCAGTCCATTTTTTGATCAGACATGAAAGAAGAGGAAGAAAACCCTCATCCTATTCAGAGTTCTCCAAGTGACATAGGGGAGGTTGAGTTCCTTAGCTATCTCTTGATTAAATAAATAGATCTTGTGTAGTATTTCTGATCACCATCAGGACTGCCAAATACTCAGATCAAACCTAAGTGTTTTCAGAAGAAAGTTCCACTGTGCTCATGGGTTGCCACTAAAGCAGTGGCAGGGAAGAAGGCAGTATGGTAGCACCAGCTACAGGATTGTAATCTGTGCTTTGTGAATATCATGGGTAGAGGGGAGGTTAGCTATATTATTCTCCCTGAAAAGCCACAACGGATGTTGTGGCATCTAGAAGGCCAGAAGGTTTTACCGTGCATAAGCTTTTGCAAACTGCAGCCCATTCCAACACTGAAATGTGTGACTACAACCCATGGAAATGTATGCCACATAAAGCTGGTTAGTCTTTAAGGTGCCACTGGACTGTTTGTTGGTAATGCTTTATGAAGACATAAATTAACCATTGTTCTCTATGCCAACAGAGTACATACTAATCCCAGGGCCCATAAAATACTTAAATATTTCCCTTGTTGTGTCAAAGACAGTCTCCATTTGTCTGTCCCATTCACTGCCTGTGAGAGAGACTAATATAATTTCCTCCTGTTACTTGATACTTATATAATTTAATAACTAGAAACATGGAGTCCTGCCAAAGAAAGAAAGAAAGAAAACAATCAATCAATCAAACAAACAGTAACTTCAGAAGAATAAAGAAATGTGTCTTGCTAATAGCTATAGATAATGGCTGTTTATGGCCCTAGCCTAGAAGAAGGAAATGGTAACTCACTTCTGAGTACAATATTCTGTATTTATTTTATTTATTTACTTAGATTTGTATCCCGCTCTCCTTGGTAGCAACCGACTCAGAGCGGCTCACAAAGTCCCCTAGACTTTGCAATTCATTCTGTACCTAGAAAACCCTTTGTAAAGTATATGCTGCATGCTTTATTTTTTAAAATGTTCCCCAGTATTTCTAGTTTATTACTCACCTAGGGTATCTTCACAAAAGGAGAATGCAAATATTAACATAAATAAACAGCAGGTCATGACAGACACCTGCTAAGCACATGCTGTAATGGAGAGTTACAGGGGAGAAGGGTGCTGCCAGACACCCAGTCATCAAGGGGCCCGGCATATTTCACCTGGCTTTCCCTATCCCTTCATCTTGGTACAGTATTTGATAAAGGTTTTGACTGGAGAGAGTGCTAGAAGGATGGCAACACTAACTTTAAAGAGGTAAGCAGTCTCCATTTGCCTGTCCCACTCACTGTCCATGTGAGAGAGACCAATATAAAGTCTTGCGTGAGTTTGGGGCTTCAAAGAGGACTGGCATCCTTTATTGCCCCAAGCGAGAGAAAGGGCAGTAAAAGATGCCAGTCCTCTTTCAAGCTCCTGAGAGAAGACACAGGTGACAGATGGAAGGAAAGCTGGCACAAGTGAAAGGTGTGTCTGCTTTGCAAAGCATATAGACCAGTGGGTCCTAATGTGGGGCCCACACCCCACAGGGGGACTTTGATTCCCAGAAGCCTAAATCAGTATATTGGCTGATCAGTGTATTTTGGGGAATTGACTTAGGCTTCTGGGAATTGAAGTCCAAAAATCAAAGGTTGAGAAACACTGATATAGATAAATCATGTTCTGATGCTACATAAATCATGTTCTGATGCTACATAAATCATGTTCTGATGCTACACATTTTTGGAAACAAATTGCTGTAAGTTAATAAATCTACATAGACATTGCTTGCTGCATACTAAATCATGTGACACAGTATACAACAGAAAATACCTACAGAGATTTCTTAACTTATGACAATTTATCTCCAAATGTTATGTTGCTTGTGCAACTTGGCAACATGATTTTAGCCATGGTATTGTTAATTTATTATACATTCTTCTACTGAGAAAATGGTTACTTGTGGCTGCCTTTATTGTTTTTGAATGGTTATACAGTACTTATTTAATAGGTTGTGAGATGCTTGGGTACTATTAGTGTAAAAACTGATACAGATGATGATGATGATGATGATGATGATGATGATCATGATCATGATCATGATCATGAGAGTAGCTTCTTTGCTTCTTCAATCCACTGTATATTTCTTACTATCAGCCACATGATTGTTATGGTTCATATGGTTCCTGCTCCATTCTTCAACTTCACCTAGTATATTATGAACATTGCAGTGCTCAGCATAACTATGTTTGGTGGGCATCAGCCAGGGCTGTTTTTCTGAGCTGTGCAAAGCTTTCTTTACTAGGGTCCTGCAGTAAGGATGCTGTAGTGGTTTTATTGTGTGGTTTGCTGCCAAAGTCCATTGGATTTGCCTTGAAGTGGACTCTGATATTACAGCAGGTCAAGTTGACATAACTTCAGGTAAATATGTGTTGTTCACTGAGATTCTTTTCAGACTGGAGATACCAATGATGTGGACAGGTAATTCAGAATGGTGAGGTCTACCATTTGCTTATTGGGTCCTTGCCCTTTTCAGCTAATTGAATCTGGGAAGGTGGGACTGATATCATATTAACAGAGATGATAAATGTTTCCTTAAAGGAAGGGTCTGTCTAACAGAAGCCATTAGGAAAGCTCTGAAAGAAAATTGCCCTTGACCCAGATATTCTGGCTAATTGTAGGAAAGTCTCAAATTTTTACTTTTGGACTGAGGTCATTGAGAAGGCGATAGTATTGCAACTCCATACAGCCCTGGATAACACAGATTATCTGGATTCATTCTTGTCAGGGCATAGTCAAAAGGTAATATTGGCTGAGCACATTTCAACACAATAGATTTTGACATGTGGTACTCTTCAGGGCTATACCCCATCCCTTTTATTATTTCTTATTATGCTGACAATACCCAGCTCTTTTGTCTTTGTCACCTGGTGTAAAGGGAGAAATCAAGGTCCTTGAACCCTGTCTGAATTCAATAATAGATAATTGATAGTGAATGATGGTGAAGAAGCTGAAGTTATATCTTGGCTAGACAGAGGAACTGCTGGTCAATAAAAAAACCAGTTGGAGGCATTAGGATTCAATCTAATTCAGAAGGGACTATGTTCCTGCAGACAGGTCAGGTTCGGAGTCTAGAAGTACTCCTTCATTTTGTACTGTTCATGGATTCCCAGGTGGCAGCAGTGGAAAGAGTGTCTTTGCACAACTCTGCTTCATGTGCTGGCCAAAGGGAAGTGGGAGCAGCTGTTCTGCGGCCCCTGCAGCCATAAAACTGATGCCGACGCTCCAGACTCCTTCCCTCAGCTCAGTCAGCCAGAGGGAAGTGGGAGCAACTGTTATGTGACCCCCGCAGCAATAAAACCGCCACCACCTCTGCCATCGCTGCTCCCTCTCCTAGACTCCTTTCCTCGGCCCAACTGGCCAGAGGGAAGTGGGAGCAGCTGTTCCATGGCCCCCACGGCTAAAAAGCCAACAACACTGATGCTCCAGATTCCTCCCTCGGCCTGTCTGGCCTGGAGGGAAGTGGAATTAGTTGTAGGGGGTTGGATTTTTGAGTTTTTGTAAAATTATATACATTGTTTCTGATAATTTTTTTACTGTTATATTATTGTATTATTGTAAGGTGATTTAATTCTCTGTGATTTTTTGTCAGCTGCCCGGAGTTGCTGAAGTTGAAAAATTAAATTAAATTAAATTAAAATGACTAGCTTCTCCCCTAAAATAATGTGTGGAGAGTTTTTGGTATGTCATTTTAATTAATGTATGTAAATTTGTTCCCATGTTTCCCTGACACATTTTTGGACAGCAACCTCACCTGCTTCACAAAGGGGCAAATATATTTTGAAAACTGCATTTGAGATTGAGTGCTGTTTTTCTGACTGCTCTGTAAGCTGAAAAAACAGCTATGGAACTACAATGTCAACTTGGAGATAAAGTTCCACAGCCAGAACAATTCTAACACTCCTACAAAATACCTAAGGCTTATCTATGAATGATTTAACAATAAATTAATCAATAAACATGGTTTAGTAAATTCTTCCCTCTCTAAAAGCCATAGATTTTGAATAATAATGTAAGCTAAGAATCATTTTCATAGGTCTAGTACTGGACTCAATTGAAGTGGCTGATTCTAGAGCCATGATGGTGAACCTTGGCACTCCAGATGTTCTTGGACTTCAATTCCCAGCAGCCCAAGCCCCCGTGAATCCACACAAACGGGTTTGCTGCAATTCATCCAGCCAATGCCACACTGCCCTCGTTGCTCCTGGAAGCACAAGTAAAACGTGCCCGTATGGAGGCATGGGCCGGATGAATTGCAGCAAACCCATTCATGTGAATTCATGGGGACTTGGGCTTCTAGGAATTGAAGTTTAAGAACATCTGGAGTGCCAAGGTTCACCATCATGGTTCTAGAGTGTTTTCAAAGATTTCCAAAGCTACACCAGGTGAGTCTTTGAATATTATCTAGAAAGTTTCTGTGCAAATGGGGCTTTAGGACATTTTTGCAGAGGAAAAGTCCTACTATGCATGCCAACAAAATCTAGTTTGGCCCTGGGATGTACTCAGGGCCGTAGCCAGGGGATGGCCAGGGTGGGTGTTGCCCCCCTCAAACTCCCAGCTGTTTTTATATATGGCATATATATGTGACATTGTTGCCCATCCTGAAAAAATATTCACCCACCCACATCTAGAGTCCTGGCTATGGCCCTGTATGTACTCAGGATATACCTGAACAGATATGCCCCAATTCTGGAGACAAGAAGATTCTGATACTGTTCAGTAGACCCCATTCCAGACTCTATTTAGGAGCCTATACTACATCCTAGTCTGGACTCTGAAATCCATATCAGCATTTGATGCCTGAACATCTCCGTAATAGTCCTATAGACCTTTATAAACTTCCAAGGAAAACTAAGAAGCCTGTGTTCACCACAACTGGCATTTATCCTAATAAAGGGCTAATTCCAGAATGAAATCAGACGATCATTTCCAATTACAGTCAAACCTCACATAAAGAGCGACTCGCTTAAAGAGTAACTCGCTTAAAGAGCATAATTTTCTCAGAATGTTCGCTTCATTTAATATATAAAACCAACCAAAAACTCGCTTAACAAATAAATCGGGGTTCGCAAACCCCCCCCCCCACAATTGGTCACTTACAATGGTGTTTCACTTAAAGAGCAAACTCACTTAAAGAGCAATCCTGTGGAACGCATTATGCTCTTTAAGCGAGGCACAACTGTATATCAAAATTCATCCAGACATCAAGGCATAAATCCTTTCATTGTTGCAATAATTCCAGAAAACATCAGCCTGTCTATTTCTACAATCTTTATTTATCGTCATTGCTTCTATGTTTCATAAGCACAACAATATTTCAAAGGTATGAAAACATCGAAAAAATTGCACAGCTATGACAAAAACTGTAGGCACAAATGCTTAAAAATATATGAAAACTACCGTTGCAGGCGAACACTTATGTCAGAATTCAACCCAAAATACAAGAGCATAAAAAGAACAATTAAATATCAAAAATATTGTTCCAATTACATTCTAAAAATACAAGCAATTTTAGCCTAAAAATGGCACACTGAAGAAATGGAGAATTTTTCTTTTAATAAAACCATTTTAAATGGTAAAAAGCATTATAGCTTTAAGTAATCTTTTGCCTTTAGGCAAATTATAAGTGACACACAAAAATTATTCTAAGCACTCACCCAGCCAAGACAGTTTGAGTCTATAAAGGAAAATCCATGTCATCCTCATCTGCTGCTGTTGCTACATGGCTCCAGCATGCTATGGAGCTGTATTGATCCTATAACTGCCTATCTTTTCTATCTGTTATTTCACCTTCATCAACATCTTTTCTGCTGGGCCTAGAAGTACAGTGATGGGATTAACCAATAAAAATTGTTCCTGGCAAATAGAATGGGAAGAAATGGAAACATTGACTGACTACCTTCTTAGGATCCAAGATCACTGAATAACCTAACTGCAGCCATTAAATAAATAAATAAATAAATATTAATTCTTGAGAAGCAAGCTATGAGAAACCTAGGGAACATAATAAAAAGTAGATACATCACCCTGCCAACAAAAGTCCACATAGTTAAAGCAATGGTATTCCCAGTAGTAATGTATGGTTGCGAAAGCTGGACCATAAGGAAGGCTGAGTGCAGAAGAATAGACACCTTTGAGATGTGGTCCTGTGGGAGAATTTTGAGAGTACTGTGGACAGCAAAGAGATCAAATAAGTTGATCCTGAAGGAAATCAACCCTGACTGCTCCTTGGAAGAACAAATATTGAAGATGAAGCTAAAATACTTTGGTCACCAAATGAGGAGAGGACTTACTTGAGAAGGCCTTGATGCTTGGAAAGATTGAAGGCAAAAGGAAAAGGGGGTGGCAGAGGATGAGATGGCTAGATGGAATTGTTGATGCAGTGGGCGTAGAGCTGAGCAGGCTGCGGAGGATGGTGAAGGATGGGGTGCCTAGTGTGCAATGGTTCATGGGGTCACAAAGGGTCGGACTCGACTGTGCAACTGAACAACATTGTTTTTGCACCTCTTGTAAATGCAAGGGCTAGTAACACTGAATCAGGCAGTTATACATTACAACATTTCACCAGTTATTTCAATAAACTTGCAATTCTCCAATTTGTTTACAGCTATGTGGCCCAAGTGGCTAAGACGCTGACTGGAAGGCGTCAGGTCAGCAGTTCAATACCCGAATACTTCAGGACGGAATGAGCTCCCATCTTTGTCCCAGCTCCTGCCAACCTAGCAGTTTGAAAGGAAGACATTGCAAGTAGATAAAAAGGGACCATTTCGGTGGGAAGATAAACAGTTTAAAACAGTGTTCCGTGCACTCTAGTGTCTAGTCATGGCTGCTACATGACCATGGAAACATCTGCAGAAACAGACAGCGCTGGCTCTTCGGCTATGAAATAGATGAGCACTGAACTCTAGAGTAGGATACGACTGGCTTTCGAGCAAAGGTTACCTTTACCTTTATCTATCATTTGTAAAACACATTCAGTTGTTAGGCATAATATGATACAGTGAGCTTGCTTCTAGGCTTGGCTAGAGAGCTAATTGTTTTCTAGAAACTTTTTGTAAACTTCATTTTAAAAATACAATACATATTCAGGGTTGCTTTTTCTATACCTCTTAATCACTTTAGCACTCTAACTACAACGGATTTGTCATCTTGACAAATGACTTTACATCTGCTTTTGTTTGTGCCCTCTGCCCACTAGGAACCTTTTAAATTATTACAAGGTGTTAATGAAAACAAACTCGTTCACATGTACTGTGGAAAAATAATCTGCTGTAGTCTCTCAGTTTCTATTTGATATCAATTTTATCATTTTTGTCTATGCAGAGGTGACCTAGCACTAATGTATCAATGCAGTCATGAGATGATCCAACACTTCTTCTTTTGTGTTTAGGCCAGATGTGAAACTACCAAAATGAAGCCACTTTTGGGGAGTTAATTCTGCATAGTTTTCACCTGACTTAGTGTGAGAAAGATTAGCTGACACAACAAGTTGGCTATTGCCTGGGGTACACCCGTCTGTGGTTCAAAAATACTACAATCTTCAAGGAGGCTCTAACTGTGTACTGATGATCCAGCACTATAAAAATTGTGGGTTTTTTTTTAAAGAAATACTTTGGTGCAACTAGGGAGAAAGTTCACAGGGGGAGATATTCCCAATGTCCAACACATCATGCCCAGCTCAGTACTGTATGTCATTGGAATTCCACTTCCAATTAAATCCCATATTATTTTCCAGTGTAGTCACTGTCTTACTTAACTGTCCTAGTGAATACCAGCATATAAGACGCACCACATTTTAATACACATTTTAAAGGGAAAAAATAATTTGGCCCCTTCTTGCCTGACCTTTCTGTCTTCCTTTGGTTGTATTTTTTTAATCTTTGCCCCTTCATGTTCCTGGGCAACAAAGCAGCCTCTTGAGGCTGTGCTGCTTTTTCTGAAAAGTAGTTAGTTACAAACAGTTCTTCCTAGGCCAGGAAGCTTTGCAATCTGGCCTCATGTTTATGTCAAAAGTGGCCAGCTTTGAAATGCTATTTTGCTGTGGGTGAACATTTCTTAACAGCTGTAGAGTAGTCAGTGGACTTCGTCCTGTTTCTACAAACGGAAACTGCTGCAGTGGTTGCAAGTTCATCCTTGGTGTAATAGGCCTAACTCTTACTGTTTTACAGAATGAGCCGTTTTGACGCATAAAGGCTGAAAAGCATGAAGCTGATAAAGATCCAAAAACCGATATGAAGTTTTGTAACCCAGGTTGTCAATGTGTTTTGCATAAATATCAGTTGCAGCGAACAAGAAGATAATTTGTCTTTGGAGGACTTCGAGACTACCTCCCCCACCCCACCTCTTTTTTTTTTTAATGAAAACAAGTGGACTTAAGAAGAATGTCCACATTTCCCAACATGTTTTTCAAATTCTGTGAACAGGACATATAAACTAATGAACAAATCACCTAACTGCAAACCCAAACAACAGTATCACTCTTCTGAATGTATTTTAAAATGATAAAAGTAGCAACTGAAATGCTATTAGAAAACCTGACTAACATTTGAAATTGATTCTTTTCTTAGACATCATTGTGGCTAATTTGACCCTCGAGACAGGCGTTCTAAACATTAATGTTGTGCTGGATCCAAAACAGTCTTCCGGGTTCTTCAACAAATAAATACTTCTCCTTCCTCACTTATCCACCCATTTATTTTATCCTGAATGATCAGCTGTAACACTTTACTTTTTGTTTCTCAGTGAATAGCATGCTATTCTAGATTTTTTTTTTTTACATTTTATGATTCTTTAAATAATTTCTGGTCCTTATTCATCACATTTACTTCTTTATTGGTCGACCTCATGATCCTAGAAATTCTTTGCATCTTTCAAATAAACACCACTCAAATGTGGGATGCTTTTTTACACTATAAAACTGACTACAAGGAGGTCTCATTTTAGAGCAAAATGGCTTCAGTTTCACAGCAAATCAAAATGCACTGAAAACAATGAGTTCCTTCTTCACAAACAAGTCAAAATGGAACAAATACAAAAGGAGGAACAAAATTCAAAAGTCAAAATCCTTCTAGTTTTGTTTTTCCTGTTTGGTGCAGCAGATCCTAGACTGTTTTTATGTAGTATCAGTTAGGACACAGTCCTGCAATCCCTGAGAGAATAAACTGGGAGCGTAGGATTTTGTCATCTCCCTTTCCATTGATAGAAAGGAAAATTAACCCTTGGAAGATCCTTGTGGTGGTGGTGGTGGTGGAAAAGTCTGCTGCTTTTGCTCCTATGTTATCAGTGTGGCATCAGGGCAAAGCAAAGGCATTTGATGGTGATTCTGTGTGTGGTTTGGATCTATAGTTTGCCTTTTCTCCTTGTTTGTAACCACAATAATTATGGCTTCTGTGAAGAGCTTGGAGAGTTACTTTGAAGAAGAACAAATGCAAACCTATGCTAAACCTATCTATAACTCCTAAAGACTATCATTTTACAGTGGCTCAGAAGCAGTTGGATTCAGCATGTCATTACAGTTGTACCTCGCTTAAAGAGCATAATGTGTTCCACAGGATTGCTCTTTAAGCGAGTTTGCTCTTTTGAAACATCATTGGAAGTGAACAATTGTGTGTGGGGGGGGGATTGTGAACCCTGATTTATTTGTTAAGCGAGTTTTTGGTTGGTTTTATTTGTTAAGTGAAGCGAACATTCAGAGACAATTCTGCTCTTTAAGCGAGTTACTCTTTAAGCGAAATGCTCTTTATGCGAGGTTTGACTCGCATATATATTCTTCTTCTTTCCTTCTGCTTTTAATCCATCAGATGTCAAGGGAGTCCTTATATTCACTCCTCCTAAAAGCCACCTCTTGAGGAGAAAAGTGGGGTATAAATATTTTAAATGAATAAGTAATAAAATATCATCTTGAGTATTCTAAATATCTGACTAAACCAGAGGTGGCCAAACTTTTTGCACCATGGGCAGTCACATGGTTGAGTGGGTTGGTTATGACAGCCATGGATGCATTTACAACAGCATTTACAGCAGGCGCAGGCATGTTTACACATGCATGGGGACGTTTTATATCTGATGTATCAGAATATCACAACAAATGGTTTTCTCACCTATGTATCTTGCATTCAATATGTAAACCAGTGAATGGTTTGAAATATACAGTACTGTATATTCCATTTAATACCCAGTTGATGAGAATGACATAAAATCAGAATAATAAAATCAGAATAATGTAGCAACTCTGTTTTGTTCACTCTATCATCTCCAGATTTAGTTAGTAGTTTATTTATTTATTGGATTTATATAACTGCCTTTTTCACCTGAGCAACCCAAGGCGGCTCACAACATCAGCTAAAACCCATACCCGATACCAATTAAAACCAAATACTATAAAACTATTTAAAACATCCATAAAACCTCCCCAAACTCCTTAAAAAAGAAGGACACCTGGGCAGGAGTAAAAAAGAACCTTGGGCAGGGCTAAATAAGCCAGCAGGTCTGAGTTGTGGTACCAGTTGTACCCCACACCTGCTGGCATAACCAAGTTTTTGAGTTGAAGGAAAGCAATTCTGCCTGGAGGCGCAATTAAAGTGGCAGGAGGTTCCATAGGGCCAGAGCAGATACCGAGAAGGCTCTCCTCCTGGTCCCCATGAGATGTGCCTCTCTGGCTGATGGGACCACTAGGGAGCCCCTATGGCCTGCTCTAGCATGGATGGGTTGAAAACCTTGGGGTGATGCGGTCTCTTAAGCAGAAGAGTAGCGTGCCTTGGCGGGGCCCCGTATAAAAATTTGTTTGGGGGCCCTTAGGAAGGGTAAAGATTTGTTTTGCTTACGCACGTTGGGGGCCCCCGTGGCCCTGGGGCCCCGTATAATTGATACGGCAGATACGGCGGTAGCTACGCCTCTGCTCTTAAGTATCCTGGCCCACTACCATGAATGGCAAGTAGTTGTCTTCTTTGTTCAAGTCAGAAGCAATTCAATAATGTTTCTGGAATAGATTAGCTGACAAATTGCTGCTGTTGCCCAAGGGACACCCAAATGTGTTCACTGCCCTCACATTCTTTGGGGAGGCTTGTTTCATGTCCTGTACGTATTTGTATCAGTGTGCTGTGATTTAGTGCAGAATTCCACCACATCCATATTCCATTGTGGCTGAGTAGGTCAAACACGGATTGCTATGGCAGTGTTTTTAATTCTCCCTCTCCGTTAATTTCAATAGGTGAGATTTTCCTTGCCAAGGTGTTGTGACCACCTGAATACTCAGCTCCCAATTCAGTAACCAGGCCAGCAGGATTCTTTCAGTAGTGTTTATTGAATTTAAAAAGGTAGCTAGACTTCTCTCACCTAACGTAAGGGAGAGAAGTCTTGAACAAAACAGTTAGCCATTATTTATACCAGGAGTGTCCAAACTATGGCCTGCAGGCTGGATCCAACTCCCGATGCCAATTCATCCAGCCCACACTGCCCTCGCTGCTCCCGGAAGCAAAACACACATGTACAGGTGCATAACACACCCATGCGTGCACAGAATGCTGCCATAAATTACTGTATTGTGGCTGTTGTAAACGTGTTATGCGCCCAAACATGCACATTTTACTTCCGCTTCCAGTGGGAGGGCCCAAGTGACTGGCACGCTCAACCACGTAACCGGCCCACAGCCAAAAAAGTTTGGGCACCCCTGATTTATATGCTCTATAGTTACCATACATTATATAACTTGCCATTCCCATGCCCATATTTGTATTCTGGCAGTTAATTACATAACATGTGTGCATGACTTTACAGAAATACAAAATAGCTGAAACACACAAAACGGCTGAAATATAAAATGCAATCAGTTTGGTCCCATGCAAGGTCCACCATGACATAAAATTTTGTGGTTATTGGGGTCAGATTTGTGGCCTAAAACAGCATAGGACATTGCATGAATCTTCTCCCCTGTTTTTCCATGTGCTATCCATGCCTCCTCTAGGCTTTGGCTATTTGACCACAGCTTTGGAGGAGATGCTTAAGGGTATCTTAAGGGTAAGAGCAGAAGGACAGCTATGCTCAGTAGACAAAGCTTCTCTGCTTCAGCATTTTGACCCCACAGTGACCAGCCATTTGCATAACTGAAGCCCCAATATAGGACGTGGAAACAAACTCACTATCTGTGTCATATTCCCCAGCAACTGTTATACCAAGGGACAGGATATGTTACATGGTTCTGGCATAGTAGAGCTTTTGCTATAACATATAGCCCATCTGTCGGTGCAGTCGCAAGTAGAGGACTGTACTCTGAAGTTTTCAAATTTTTAACACTGGTGGTTAGGCATGTCCAGTGGTGGGATGTCAAAATTTTTACTACCCCACCGTGATGGCATCACATTGTGGGCGGAGCTAACATCATGATGTCATGATGTTGTGGGTGGGGCCAAAGGAAAAAAATTACAAAATAATAAAAATAAATAAAAATAAGTACACACACACACACACACACACACACACACACACACACACACACACACACCCCTCAGGCCTTTTTAGGAACTGTGGTAGTACATCAATATAGGTAAATGTATTAAATACACATTAAAATACACACAGACACACCACATCCAAAGGTGAGTCACTTACCTTGGGAGCAGGCTATAGGGAGCTTCAGGCTAGCAGCTTCTCTTCCTCCTCCCTGCTTGGGAGGACAGCAAGGAGGCCGTGTATACGCGCCAAGCACTGTAGGCGTGCATGCACACCAAGTGCTTGGCACACATGTACAGTGGGGGAACCAGTGAAATGGTAAGCCCCGAAGGTGGTTCCCCCCAAAAGATGCTACCCGTTCTCCGGGACACTGGGAAAAGTTACTACCGGTTCTGGCGAACTGGTGAGAACCTGTTACATCCCGTCTCTGGGCATGTCTATGTCACAGGTTAGAAATTTGCTTGAAAGCAATAGTCCCAATAATGTAATTTTGTATGCTGCTTGTAAACATATTCTGATATTTTGTTGGTACTGTATTGTGAATACTGTACTGATTTTCAGGTATGAGTTGTCCATTATCATGAAGCAGTTTTATTATAATTTTGTCCAATAGATGGCGATAGTAAATTATATAAATATAAGAAGTAGAAGGCTCATTGTGCTTTCTGAAAACAAGAAATGTTTACACCTGTATCACCCATTCTATAAATAGGGAAAAAAATTCCCTGCCTCTGTGAAATTACAGTGCATGCATGGAGTGAATGCCATTTTAGGTGACATATATTGAAACATATGTGAGTAAAACATGTACATTACAGGAAACACACAATTGGCATTGTATGTTGTTTTGTTGTTGATGATGTTGATCTTGTTACATGTATACTCACCTTGACTACAAGAGGTTCAAGGCACTGCACATGCTTCTCTGTTTTGCATTTTATCCTCATAAAAACTCTGTGAGGTGTAAGCTTCATGCCTGAGTAAGGTTTCCCTTGCTCGAAAGCCAGTTGTATCCGACTCTAGGGGACAGGGCTCATCTCTGTTTCAAACCTGAAGAGCCAGTGCTGTCTGTTTCTGCAAATGTTTCCATGGTCATGTGGCAGGCATGACTAGACACCAGAGTGCATGGAATGCTGTTGCCTTCCCACCAAAGTGGGAAACAGACAGCGCTGGCCCTATTTATCTACTTGTTATTTCTTGCTTTCGAACTGCTAGGTTGGCAGGAGCTGGGACAAAGATGGGAGCTCATTCCGTCCAGCAGTACTCGGGAATCGAATTGCTGACCTTCCGCCTCCCAGTCAGCGTCTTAGCCACTTGAGCCACTGCAGGCCCTCATGCCTGAGTAGTGATTTGAATTAAGGTGATTTCCAGTATTTATAAATATGTGGCTGAAGCAAGGGGGACTCTCAAACCAAATTTTTGAAATGACCCCATCTTGGACTAAGCTTACCCTTTTAAAAAGTACTTGTGTTCACTTAATCACAATGTTGCTGGCCACAAACCTTGCAGATCTTCAGCTGATGCTGGGTTGAGTTGGAGCTTCCAGCGCAGAATGTGATTTGGATCTTAACACCAAGAAGACTAAATAGTTTGTTATTAGCAGAGCACCAACTCACAGCAAGCTAATGGCATAAACACAGAGAGTGGATAAAAAGAGTGGATAAAATTGTCTATTTGGGCAGTATTTTTATTTGAAAATTGGGATCACAAAGTAGAAATTAGAATGCAAATAGAAAAAGCAAGCTCCACCTTCCTAAAAATGCGACATTTATTATGCAGTAAATAGAGATCTAACTCTCACTATGAAGATCCAAATAGTAAGATGTTACATATTCCCAGGGTTGCTACATGGAGGTATAACTTGGACAATGACTAAAGCATCTGAAGAGAAAAATGTAAGTTTTTGAAATGTGGATCTACAGAGCAGTGCTAAAGATATCATGGGATCGCCATGTGACTAATATAGAAGGGTTGTGCTGGATGGATAAAAAACAAGAACTGTTTAAGACTATTAAACAAAGGAAGCTCCAGTACTTGGCCATATCATGAGGAATGACATAAAGTATAGATCAGTGGTTTTTGGACTTCAATTCCCAGAAGCCTAAGTCAATTCCCCAAAGCACTGATCAGCCATTGTACTGACTCAGGCTTCTGGGAATTGAAGTCCCCCTATAAGGCGTGGGCCTCATGTTGGGAACCAGTGGTATAGATTACTCCAACACATTATGCAAGGGAAGATACTTGAGAAAAAAGGGCCCTGGATGTAGACAGACCTCATGGCTGAAGACCTGAGAGATTATGTGGAATGTCCTCAAAACTGTTCTGAGTAGTTAAGAAGATGTTAGTCAATATTCTGAAAGGATATAACACTTGAAGAAGTACTGCTTATACTGTACTCGAGTATTAGCTGGGTTTTTTAGCCCTGAAAATGAGCCCCAAAAAGGAGACTCGAGTCAATGACCATGAAGGTGCCAAGACCACATCGGTTTGAGATGTACTAACAATTTAATTATTTTTACCATATTTTCATGTATTTTGGTTATTGAAACTCACTAGCAGCTGCTGCATTTCCCACCCTCAGCTTATACGCCGGCCAATCTATTTTCCTGGGTTTTCAGGTCAAAATTAGGTTACTTCAGCTTATATTCAGGTCACCTTATACTCGATTATATACAGCAGATCACCTTATCACACTAAGTATATGAAAGAGTGTCAATGTATATCCTTGGGTTGCACACAGTGGTGGGCAGCAAAAATTCTCACTACCACACCGTGGACAGAGCCTATGTCATGGGTGGTGTCTAAGTCATAGGCAGAGCCTATGTCATGGTGTAGCCTACGTTGTGGGCGATCTAGTCATGCCTGCCATATGGCCATGTATACATCTGCAAACACAGGCAGCACTGGCTCTTTGGCTGTAAATGAAGATGAACACTGCACCCTAGAGTTGGATATGACTGGCTTTTGAGCAAGGGAGATCTTGAACCACTTGCAGAGACAAAACCTGATGGGGCAGGGAAGGGAGGTGGGCATGACCACCCAATTTCGCTACCCCCCTGCCTGAAGGCCACCCAATTTTGCCGCCATCCCCTGCCCAGAGGCCTCCCGGGGGGTGCAAACCTGTTGCTGCCCACCATTGATTGCACAGTGATTGCACAGGGTTAGGCCGGCAGGCAGGCAGGTGCAGTGGAGGCACAGCCTAGTCTGGCCTGGCCTGGCCCGGCAGCGTAGCGCAGCCTAGCCCAGCAGCGCGGCCTGGCCCAGCGGTGCACCAGGGAAAGGCCACCGCCACCGCTCTTCCAGGCACTGCCTATGCCCTTTCCAGGCAGCCAAAATATTTTTATGTAATTATTTATTTATTTAATGTATTTAATTTATTTATCGGTTTGTGTTGTGGGTGGGTGGGTGGGTGGGTTGAGGGGTGTGTGTGTGTGTATTTTTATTTTATTTTATTTTTTATTTGGCTCCGCCGACGATGTCATGGTGTCATGACGTCATGACGTTGGCTCCGCCCATGACATCATGATGTCATGATGTTGGCTCCACCCACACTGTGATGATGTCACGGTGTGGTAGCGAAAATTTTGACAACCCACCACTGCATATAACTCTTTATCTTGGACTATAATTGAGTCTGTTTAATTGATGCCTCTAACTAGGTAGTTATTACAGTTACATTTTGATGTCCTTATTTTTTTGTGTTTTATACTTAAAATTTTATTGCTTGGGACTCCTATAAATCTCTTTTAAAATTAATTAAAGAAGTGTCTGTCTCTCTCTACATGGAAAAATATAATTTCTCCACAAATTCATGAAACTATTTTTGATTATTTTTGCTTCAAAAGATATACAAGGAGCCACTTGATGTACAGTATTTATTATATTTATACTAGTGAAACAAACAAACAAAACAAACAAATAAATAGAAACCCTGCACCAGCCAAGGCAGTACCAGAAATAAATTAGAATGGCAAGAAGCTAACTCTAATATAAGGTAAAGGTAAAGGTTTCCCTTGCTCGAAAGCCAGTCGTATCCGACTCTAGGGGTCAGTGCTCATCTCTGTTTCTAAGCCGAAGAGCCAGCCTTGTCTGCTTCTGCAGACGTTTCCGTGGTCATGTTGCAGGCATGACTAGACACCGGAGTGCACGGAACGCTGTTACCTTCCCACCAAAGTGGTCCCTATTTATCTACTTGCAATTTCTTGCTTTCGAACTGCTAGGTTGGCAGGAGCTGGGACAGAGACGGGAGCTCATTCCGTCCAGCAGTACTCGGGAATTGAACTGCTGACCTTCCGCCTCCCAGACAGCGTCTTAGTGACTTACAGTACAACAAAGTCAGTGTGTTTGTTTAGTTTATATACATGTCTGCATGCTGATTTTGTTGTAAAATCGAGATTGTTTCTTGCCATTCAATGTGTGTTTCAGAGTTAGGAGCAATTGTGTAAATCAATTCCAAGAAAAAAGCAAGATTTGTGGCCTGTCCATACAGTACATATAGAGAAATCAAAAAGTGTGTTCACAGGAAGAGGTGAAATTTGACGAGCCTCTGAAAATGAACCTACAAAATCACTGTGTAATTAATGGCATTTCACAGCATAAGAAAATAGTTCCTACATATATTAGAAATAAGCTAGATATGACTTGAAATATAGTTCTGAGCCAAATATTCTTCCTCCCTTTTACGGAATTGTTCATTGCCTTGTGAATGTGTTGGGGAAGGGTTGACTTAAGGGAGAGGCCAGGGGGCGCTTCTTCCAAATCCTAGATTCCTTCAATGTACACAGATAGATTCAGTATTTTGTTGCTGCATGTGCTATTCACATGAATTGTGCTAGCATCATACTACCCTGCAGCATCCCCAAAAATTTCAACAGATACAATGAGGGGTAGGAGCCGGAGGTTTGAGAAAGAGATTGACAAATGGAAATTTATTTCAAGCGAGAGACAACAGAGGATTGTGATTTTTCTTTCTAAACACACAGATGTATTCCTGCTACTTCAAACACCTCTGCAACAGCCCAGTGCTGTTACCTTTTAAACATGAAAAGAACGACTTCTCCTCACAAAGCAATCCCAGCTTTTTTTTAAAAAAAAAAAAAAAGGGGGGGGGATATTCTGCTCAGAAATGCAGTAAAAAAAGGAAAATGTTATATTTCCTTTCTGTGTCTGATACTATTTATCACTCTCTCTGATTCTGCAATGTGTCTTTAAAGAAAGATGTGAAAATTAGATGAAAAGAGATGCTTTTACTATATACAGGATACTTAGTAAATATTATATACAAGTAAAGATGCCTACTAAAGCCCTACCATTTGAATAGTCAATTCTATCTCTATTTTTAGCTCTCTCTGTCTCTCTATCACCAGAGCAGAGAATTCACCCCACCCCTCTGCCCAGCAGCCTAATGGGAGCGCTTCCTTTCTCCACCCAGCATCGAGTTTGCCCCACCCCTCTGCCCAGTAGCCCAATGGGAGCACTTCCTCCCTCTCCCAACACAGCGCTCACCCCACACCTCAGATGTGCAGACAGCAGCCTGTTGAATTTTGGCACTGTAAAATAATAGAAATGGGGCTTGTGTTGTTTTTTTTTTTTAAAAAAAAAACCGGTAACATAGATTTCTGAATATTGTTCACACCAGAGGGAAGGAATGTGGCCTTCAAAGATGTTGCTGTGGGGAAACTGTGTGGTAGACATAATAATCCTGTATTCTGGGGAAACGAAACTTAAGTTTTGATGGACGTTTAATAATCCTTCAGAAGAAGGGCCAAAGGTGGAAATTGTCTGAAGAGATAAAAGGAAGGGGAAGAGAAAGAAGGAGTCTCTTTTTGCAATGCTGTGCTACCACTGACGCATTCTTAAATATATTCTAATTGGTCTATTTGCCAGACAATAACCCTTCGGATTCAGACTAGCCCATAAGCCGGGCAGAGAGTACCATGGCCACGCAAAGGAGTATGGGGAAGACAATGTGGTGTGGGGCAAAGAGGAATTAATCCTTCCAAAGTGGGGTTAACCTTTACAGGCACTCGGTCTCACTGGACTACGTTAAGGCAGACTACACATTAAATTGACTTTTGGAGGGTTGTACATACTTTTCAAAAAAAAGGAGATATGCTACACTACTGCAGCAAAAAACAAGTAAATGTTTCATACCATCTGATGAATTTTAACATAGTCTTTCATCAATTATAGCCCCCTCTCCAGAAAAAGTACAAATATATTTAACTAATCTTATTTATATTTTGCGACTGAGAATACAGAGACTGTAGTGAAGAGATAATATAATATAATATAATATAATATAATATAATATAATATAATATAATATAATATATGCACACTCTAAAACTCACAGATGTCTATTTATGTGTATAAATAAAAAGCTCAAAGGCTTTGCTTCCCAGACTACTTTAAAAGCTGATAAGAATAGTGTCTGATAGCATCAGACTCCAAAATTAGTCACCGACTTCATTAATAAGTTAAGGTGTCATTTG
This sequence comes from Furcifer pardalis, assembly GCA_030440675.1. NCBI lineage: Eukaryota > Metazoa > Chordata > Lepidosauria > Squamata > Chamaeleonidae > Furcifer > Furcifer pardalis. The sequence continues at coordinate 100,746,841 of CP126894.1, read as the reverse complement.
ATTTGCCATTACCTTTAGTTAAGTCATGCTTGAGAGACTTCCAGGTAACTCTTTCTTTTCTAAAGCTGGAGAGATAATTAATTTTTATTTATTTAAAATTGTGATTATGACATTTGCCACAAGTACCAGCATTGCTGGCAAGATAATAGCTGTGATAAATACTAAAAATGATAGCCATTTACATTTTTTGTGTTTGTCTGTGTGGAAAAAAGGAGCCACTATGATTTCTCCATAATCACATTACATTAAGTTTCAAAGCAATTTTGGGTTGCAATCCTATATCTACTTACCTGGGAGTAAACCCCACTGAACTCAATATCATTTACTTCTGAGTATACACTATTCATTTCCCCCATTAACACTTTGCATTCAATGTATACTATGGACAAATGAAAGTGATCACTGGACCTTGTGATCTTCCACAATGGGTGAAATGAAGCAGAAGGAAGGAAGAAATTCTCAGCCCTCCCCCAGCTTAATGCCATGCATCTGCCAGGCCTGAGCTCTATCCTTCCAAGCAGGGCAACTCTTCTGTCTCTCTAGCTTAGTTCTTCTTCTTTTTAATAAGGGAGAGTTGTGGAATTCACTATCTCATAGTCTTTAGGGTTTTTTTTTTTTTTTGCAAACATGACAGCTAAGCCTCCCAAGTCAATCTTTCAAGTACCAGCAACCACATGACTCATCAGACCAATCTATGCCATTGTTCTGAGATAAACTGAAGTAATGTTTTCAAAGGACAAAAAAATGAAAAAAGATAAAAGATAAAAAACAAACACAAAAACCCAAATAAAATGAAAAAAGACAAGAGATAAAAACCAAAATAAAAAAAGATAAGAGATAAAAACCTTGTAGTGTCTTATAGATTAACTGCTATATTTTAATATGAACTCTTGTGTATCAAGCCCACTTCTTCAGATATAGTAATTATTGCAAAATATGAAGTATTCTGTGCATTGCTGTGCAATTCTCACAGTACAGTTCACTCACTTTTTATGCAGGCATACTGAAGCATTACAAAAGCCAGACCACTTAGCATAATGTAAAACCAACAACTGATTATATTTTCATACTGCGGGAATTGGCTTCGAATTGGCCATCAAGGTTCTTAGGGGATCATTTTCAGGGTTTTTTGTGTGTTTTATGTGTACTTAGTAACCCTGCTCACAGGTAATAGGTCTAATACAAGGAACAAACATCCACCATGGCTGAGAAGATCTGAAATACTGTAGCTTTAAATTAGAGGAAAGATAAACATAGGCAAGAGGGTAGTAGAGAATGTGATGTGGTGATGCACACACCCAAAACTGAAAAAAAATTGGAACATTCTGAACAAGCATCTAACTTGACATGGGACTGACAAGTTTAGGATGTGTGCAACAAAGAAATAAAATGGGCAGGTGGTCAACCAAAATCACATGAAAAAATCTGCTTCTTATATAATATTTTATTGCTATCACAAGATAGGCATTTCTAGCTTTGGGTCTCAAGCACAAGTCATTGGAGGTGCAACCATATTTCAAACACTGTAGTTAGGCTGTAATTATTATTTTGGTGTGCTAATAACAGAAGAGATGGAGGTGCAGTACAACTCCAGTGATACTGTACTATTGGCTTTGGCCACACTAGCTGAGGCTGGTAGGAGCTAAAGTTCAACAGTATCCAGGGCAACACCCTGGATGACGTCATCCAGGGTAAAATATCTACTCACCCAAACTGAATTGCTTCTGGTAGTAATTAATTTATGGACACCTCTTTGTCCAGAACATAACTTATATTAATCAATTTGCATGAAATCATATAATCCAATTTTTTTAGCAGGTGTTACACATTATAAAAACCACTAAATCTCTGTATTTGACATAATCATACATCTTGATCATGCAGCCACATGCATTGCACAGTTGGATTTTCCACATTTTCTGTTTTGAACCATACTGGCTGAATTCATTATCCTGCATTTAAATGTATCAGTACTCAGCTCTGCCACCCAGAATTCACATCTGGCCTAGACATGGAAGAAGAAGAAGAAGCTAATACTGAGGACACATCAAAATACTTACAAATGCTTTAAAAAGCAGTAATAAGTAGTATTTTTTTGATATTCAGTCACACAGTCGATTCCGACCCTTTGCGACCCCATGGACCACTGTCTGCCAGGCACTCCTGTCTTCCACCAACCCCCTCAACTCGCTCAGCTCTGTGCCCACTGTGTCCACAATACCATCTAAGGTAAAGGTAAAGGTTTCCCTTGCTCGAAAGCCAGTCGTATCCGACTCTAGGGGTCAGTGCTCATCTCTGTTTCTAAGCCGAAGAGCCAGCGCTGTCTGCTTCTGCAGACGTTTCCATGGTCATGTGGCAGGCATGACTAGACACCGGAGCGCATGGAACGCTGTTACCTTCCCACCGAAGTGGTCCCTATTTATCTACTTGCAATTTCTTGCTTTCGAACTGCTAGGTTGGCAGGAGCTGGGACAGAGACGGGAGCTCATTCCGCCCTGCAGTACTCGGGAATCGAACTGCTGACCTTCCGCCTCCCAGTCAGCGTTTTAGTGACTTGAGCTACTGCAGTCATCTCATTTTTGGCCGCCCCCTTCTTCTTTTGCCCTCCGCCTTTCCAAGCATCAAGGCTTTCTCAAGTGAGTCTTCTCTTCTCATTTGATGTCCAAAGTACTTTAGCTTCATCTTTACTATTTGCTCTTCTAAGGAGCAGTCAGGGTTGATTTCTTCTAAGATTGACCTATTTGTTCTCCTCGCTGTCCAGGGGACTCTCAAAACTCTCCTCCAACACCATATCAAAAAGGCATCTATTCTTCTGCGCTCAGCTTTCCTAATGGTCCAGCTCTCACAACCATACATTGCCACAGGGAATACCATTGCTTTGACTAACTCCACTCTGGCTGTTGTTGTGGGCCCAGAGGAGGGGGCGAGGTCCTCAGCTGCCTGCCAGGTCATGGAATCTTCTCCCTCTGGCCGTTGTTGTGGGCCCAGAGGAGGGGGCGAGGTCCTCAGCCGCCTGCCAGGCCATGGAATCTTCTCCCTCAGGCCGCTGGAAAAAAAAGCCTTTTTCATCACATCCTGTGCCTGTCTGTTGTCAGGTGCATGTCTTATTCTGCACATGCCCATATCTGTACCTATGCAAATGCATATTTAAATAGCTGTTATATTTTTTTAAATAATAATAATTGATGGGTTGAAACAGAATAAAAGGTAAAAGTCACTATCATTATTTCATAATCATCCAACCAGAATCCAACCACCATAGCTAGCATGTTTTCCATGTTCTTTGACTTTATAACTGTATAGCCTGTAAGTCTATAGTCAGTGTATATATGTGGTTGGCTCAGCATTGCATGGGAACCAACAAATTGGCCTGGTTCATGTGTGGTTGTATACATGTGCTTCCTTGAAACTACTTCCACAAATTAGGTTGAGTAGAACAGACACAGCAAAATGGCAACAAGATAGTGGCTGGTTTGGAATATTTCAGAGGAAGGATTTGGGAAGTGAACATTGGCCTCTTCTGCAGGGTAGAATGAGAGTGACAAGGCACTTCCTTGGTCTCCTCTGTAGCATGAGTCTCTGTGCAACCAGATGAAACAAAAATGCCTCCATCATGTAAGCTTTAAGGGACAACACACCCACATTATCCGACTATCATGACTTGTTCCTCCTGCCGGAGACCTGCACCCATTCAGGAAGCCCACATAAACTTTTAGAGTATCTGTGGTCCTGCTCCAGGCTAGAGATATCTATAATAGGTTTTAATCACTGAGTATTTATGCTTACAAACCAACCAGATCAGGTAGGACATGCAGTGTGAATTAGCAAAATGTAGCATTGCCATAAAGAAATAAAGGAACTGGAAATCTCTCACCAGCTTATGCTCTATATAACAAGTACAATGTCTTCTGTTTCAAGATAGCTTTTATTTAAAAGAAAAATAGCTACAAGGTTCAGAATTATTTAAAAAGGCAGGTACAAAAATAAAAAGGAACATTTTCCCCTTTCCCAGGAAAAAACAAGAAAGGCATATCTAGCTATATTTCCTGGCCTAGCCTAGCCAGGAACATATTTGACTACATCAGTGATGGTGAACCTTTTAGAGACCAAGTGCCCAAACAGCAACCCAAAACCCACTTATTTATCACAAAGTGCCAGCACAGCAACAGGGGAGAAAGAAAACCCTCCCATTGGGGTACTGGGCAGAGGGGTGGGGTGAACTCTGTGCTGGAGGGAGGGAGGAAGTGCTCTCATTGGGCTGCTGGGCAGAGGGACAGAGTGAACTCTGTGCTGGGGGAGAGAGGAAATGCTCCCATTGGGCTGCTGGGTAGAGGGGCGAGGCAAACTCTGTGCTGGAGCAACCACATGGGTGCCCATAGAGAGGGCTCTGAGTGTCGCCTCTGGCACGTGTGCCATAGGTTCGCCACCACTGGACTACATCTTTCTACTGTTTGTTGTTGTTCAGTCGCACAGTTGATTCTGACCCTTTGCAACCCTATGAACCATTGTCCGCCAGGCACCTCTGTCTTCCACCATCCTCCTCAGCCTACCAAGCTCTGTGACAATTGCATCTACAATACCATCTAGCCATCTCATTTTTGGCCGCCCCCTTCTTTTTTTGTTCTCCACCTTTCCCAGCATCAAAGCTTTCTCAAGTGAATCCTCTCTTCTTATTTGATATCCAAATTACTCTAGCTTCATCATTACTATTTGACCTTCTAAGGAGCAGTCAAGGTTGATTTCTTCTAAGATCAACCTATTCGTTCTCCTCGCTGTCCAGGGCACTTATCTTTTCTAATGGTCCAGCTTTCACAACCATACATTACCACTGGGAATATCATTGCTTTGATTATGCAAATTTTTGTTTGCAATGTGATGTCTCTACTTTTCTCTATGTTCCCCAGGTTTCTCATCGTTTGCCTCCCAAGAATCAGTCGCCTTTTTATTTCATGGCTGCAATCACCTTCTGCAGTGAGCTTTGATCCTAAGAAAGTAAAATCTGTCACTGCTTCTACTTCTTCCTCATCTATTTTCCAGGGGCTGATAGGGCCTGTTGCCATGAGCTTGGTTTTCTTTATATTGAGTGTCAAGCCAGCTTTTGCACTTTCTTCTTTCAACCTAATCAGGAGCTTTTTTAAGTCCTCCTCACTTTCTGCCATTAGGGTGGTATCATCTGCATATCTCAAATTGTTAATGTTTCTTCCAGCAATTTTGATCCCAAATTGTGATTCCTCCATCCCTGCATTGCGCATTATGTGTTTTGTGTATAAGTTGAATAAGCAGGGTGACAAAATGCAGCCTTGTCTTACGCCTTTTCCTATTCCAAACCACTCCGTCATTCCATATTCTGTCCTAACTGTTGCTTCTTGATTCATGTACAGGTTTCTCATGAGGCATATAAGGTGTTCTGGTATTCCCATCTCTTTAATTACTTGCCACATTTTGTTGTGCTCCACACAGTCAAAGGCCTTAGTGTAGTCAATGAAACAGAAGTAGACTTGTTTCTGATATTCCTTTGTTTTTTCCATGATCCAACATATGTTGGCAATGTGGTCTCTAGTCCCCCTCCCTCTTCTGAACCCCGCCCGCACTTCTGGTAATTCTCTCTCCATGTGCTGCTGCAGTCTATCCTGTATTATCAATTAATAAACATTCATTCATTCATGTTGTTTTCTTCTATTTCTTTGCATTGTTCATTTAGGTAGGTTTCCTTATCTCTCCTTGCTTTTCTTTGAAATTCTGTATTCAAGTGATTGAATTTATCCTTTATCCTTTGTTTTTTGCGTTCCTACTACTGTTTACTCACAAGCAAGTATAAGCATGCTTCTTCTTCCTCTCCAGATAAGTACATGTGACAGCCATCATCATCATCATCATAATCATAGCGCTGCTTCTTCACATTTCAATACAGTATAACAAAACCCATTTTTCTCCTCTCATCCCACCCAGTGGTGGGATGTCAAAAATTTTACTACCCCACCGTGATGTCATCAGTGTGGGCAGAGCTAACATCATGATGTCATGATGTGGGTGGGGCCAAATAAAAAATTTAAAAATACAAAATAATAATAAAATAAAAATAAGCACACACACACACACACACACACACCTCAACCCAACCCACCCACCCACCTAAAACACAAACCCATAAATAAAATTTAAAAATACATTAAAATACACCCACCCAGTGGGGGAACCAGTGAAAAGATAAGTCCCGAAGGTGGTTCCCCCCAAAAGCTGCTACCGGTTCTCTGGGACACTGGGAAAAGTTACTACCGGTTCTGGTGAACTGGTGAGAAGCTGTTACGTCCCATCACTGATCCCACCACTTCCTGGATATTAACCAATAAAATCACAGCATACAAGGTCCATCATTCCTAATTCTGTTCTTACAGTTTCAGCCTGTTTTGACTATTTTCAAAAGTAAACTAATCAGCACCTGGCATGAAGGCCATTTCCCAAGTTTCTGTCACCCCCTGGCTCAGGGAACAAAGAACTCAATAACTACTTTAGTTCACTAAAGCAAAGGCTCCATTTTGATTCATTACACATCAGGGCCAGGGTCAGGTTCCCAAGTTGAGCAGCCCAGAGTAAACTGCCAGATGGCATATCCACTTCTATTCTGATTACCTCCCTGGTTAACGGTAAACAGGATAGCAAAAGGAGCCAATACGAAAGCCAACTAGTTTAAATTACCCACAATGGCCTGGAACAACATCCCATTGAGTATTTGGGGTCCTTGGCTATCTTTGTTCAGGATACTAACATTTTCTTTCCCTGGGTTGTCATTTTTCTGAGAAGCAATGTCCTTGAGAGAAAGGATGCATCAGGATTAGGCCATAATCCCAATCTCTAAAAACCATGCTGGACTCCAAACCTTCTGGCTCTGTGACCAACACATTAGTTGGAGAACAGCTGGCAGGCTGGTTGCATTGGACTAAGATGTTCTACATGGAAGATGTGGAGGAATGGTGGAAGACACTCACCAAGTGTCATGACATATTAGTGCAGGTTTGAGCACTTATGACTTGAAAGAGGCAGGTGGAAGATGATAGCAGCTCAGGCCACATTGCCATATAGAGATTGTCCTTGCATCCATTTGTCCATTTGCCTTAATACAATTCTCAGCCTAAGCACTAAACTGAGCTCATGTGTACCTTTATGTCACCCACAGAGGCAAGCAGAAAACTAGGAGGATCTGTCTCAGTGAATCTGACCTGGATTTCCCCTATGAAGAGTTCCTAGCTCCTGCCACTAGTCAGATTTTTAAAAAAATCAAAGCTTAACTAAGCAACACAAACAGCAGGTAGGCTACACTGTAGGGGAAACATAGAGAGGTACTGTACTGATAAAGCATAGTTGTGGCTCATGGCCAATGAAAACAGAGGACTTACAACTGAGAATATGGGCTAAAGGACTATGTCCAACAAGTTCTATGGCCTCTGAGTGGTATGTTTCAGATCTTAACAAGTCACCCTGTATGACCTTTGTGATATTTGCCAATGCCAACATTTTCCTCTAACAAGCTCACGTGTTATCATTTCAAAGTTCAACTCTTTTACCCACTGGAGCAATTGAAATATGACGCAGTAAACCTTGTATAACTTTGTGACTCTATCAAAGGGAACAGGACAGTTTTCTTATATTGACAGGAAAACCTAATAATGTAAATAGACAAACAAGGGCATAGGACAACTCCAGTACCTTTGACCTATATTCCTGAGCAAACGTTATAGTCTGCTTAATGCTTATCTACTTTCCAAACTGGTTATTAGAAAGCATGTTGCTATGGCAATATCCTAATTCTGCACTGTAATTGTCTATTGTAAGATAGGAAGGTAAGACATAGACGAAAAACGTTAATACTGTATGTTGGAAATTTTTATTGTGGTATTTTTACTAGTTAAGCAAGGGAAAACTAATGTACTTAAGAGAACAAATGCATTTATCTTCACTCTTTGCAACACAGGAGGTGTAAAGTCATCCAGAGTAAAATATCTACTCACCTAAGCTGAATTGCTTCTGGTAGTAATTAATTTATGGACACTTAAATTACTTTATGGAATTTCATCATGGGGCAATTGCTTATGTGGAATGATTGAAGTCATACTTCCTTGTAGATTAATAATTTCTATGGAAATCTTAAAGGAAGCATGAAGTTGATTTCTCAAGGTCAGTTCTTAGATAAAATATTATTCACACTGAAAGGCCTGGCTAATGGACAAGAGCTTTGCTCTGGTGTGATAGTGATATATTCCTGAAGGTGTGCAGGTTGAAATTTTGTCCCCCAAATTCATTCAGTGTATGTAAATGCTGAACGATCATATTCCTTTTAAGTTTAACAAATATACAGAAAATAATGCAGTGAAAATTGGAATGTTTGCTGACAAGGCCTTTAATATGCAAATATTCTGCCTCAGTTATGGAAATTCATGGAAGGTCCAGACAATGTTACTATCAAATTGCAGACTTCCCTATTTTCTCATTATTTCTTCCATAATTTTTTTTGTTATCAAACACTTTATAGAAGAATATCTGCCGCACATTGTTTCTGTTGTGAATGATAGGGATGCTCTGCCTCTAAGCACTCTTACTTAATAGTATGTCATATTGAAAGTAATAGACTGAGATCATGATGTTCAACAGAGTCCTATGAGAGTTGAATTGAAATCTCAAAGAGCACAACAGAAATGAGAAAGTAAGTGCAAGATGTAGTGTGACTTTCATATATGATGGCAAAAAAGAGAGGAAGCAATTGGTATCTAAAATGGAGTGTATGTGTACATCATTAAGAGCAGGGATTCTCAACCTGTGGCCCAGATGCGGCCCACAGTCACATTTCATGTGGCCCCCCACTGCCTCCACCACACCAGGAAGTGCCACGTGGTGGAGGAAGGGCAAAATGGCTATCCGGATCCCGAAACTATCTGAGGGAGCATGACCTGGCCCCCGGCTTAAAAAGGTTGAGAACTCTTGATTAAAAGGAAGAATACCCAAGTTGTCCACCCCACCCCACCCTTATTGCAGTGTGCATTCCTTTCCCTTGCTTTCCATTCATGGGGTTAAATCTGATTATTATTTTAAACTGAGAGTGAGACTAGAATTATTACCAGTTAATAAATTGGGAGTTGGTTTTGGGTTCTGAAAGTCAATTTAATGTCAGATAATCTTTGTGTTACCTCCTCATGGGACAACACATAGCCCCATTGAAAGCTCTATGATATATTGGTCCAGGGGACTACACAAGATTTTATTTCCTATCTTTATAAGTGATTTGGCATTTCAGGTTTCCATTTTTCCTTTTTTTGCCATTTCAAAAAACATGTTTTTATTCCACATGGGCATTGTATTGTGTGGTGCTTTATCTTGTGTAGCCAATTCTTTACTGTTGGTCTAAATTACCTTACAGAGGCTGTCAAAAACTGTATACATATTTTAAAGAGATATTATCTATGTCTTACTTCTTGAAGAAGAATTGAATTACGGTAGCAATGTAGAGTATGATGCTTACTCAAAAGAATGCTAGTATCACCATGTGACAGGCAGGACAGTCAAATAAAAGGGATGCAGTCAGGGAGATGATGGTAACCACTTTGAGTACCTCTTGTAACTGCACAAGTCAAACTGACTTGTATTCATCTTTTATCAGTATATATTGAATATTACAATGTTAATAGTTTTTCTTTCTTAAAACATGTATACAGTACATTTTGGCACCCCCTGTATTTAATAGTTGTAATGTTTTTACAATATACATTTTTTTTAATATATATTTTTTCAAAATGGCATAGCACTACGTTGTAGTTTCAAGCATTCAAACAATGCAACACTAATATTGAAGCAGGTTTTAAAAATATATGAGTTCAGACTGCAGTTTCCTGAAGTCTAAAATTTATTATCTGACCACTGAAAACTTGGCAAACTGCAAAGACACAATCTACTCCAACACAAGCAGTCACACATGTCAAAATGATTTTTTGAAAACTATAACTGGAATAGATTCTAAATAAACACCTTCCTGGAGATTAAAAAAAAAGAATTTTATGGTTAAAAAATGCCCATTTAGCTGTACATTGTATGGTTGGCAATTTTAAAATCAAATTCAAGTATGGCATATCTGACATAAAAACAGAAGTACTGTACAAGTTTCTTCCCCTCCTCCCATATCCATGGGGGATACAATCTGATCCCTTCCCTGGATACCTGAAAACACAGATAGCAGCTAACCCTGTATTTAATGCATATACAGTACCTGTGTCATAGAGACAGAGGAGGGGCTTCAAATGCTTCTGTCATTCTACATGAGACCTACCAAAATACGTATTTCCATTCCTTGTAAATGTTAGACTTTAGACAATGGTGTATAGTAGCTAGCTCTACTAGAAATGCACCATATGAATACATATGTATTTCAGGGATTGTTATTGAATATTTTTAGACCTGCGGATAACTGAAACCATGGATACTAAACCAATAAATATGGGGTGACCTGTATCAAGACATGTAGGTGAACCCTCATAGGCCAACTGAGTCACTGGCAACTTTCATATGTCAACACTAGTTGGGACTAGTGAATGGAATGCAGGTCATTAACTTGAAAATCAATTGTCTGTTTTCCTCTGTCTGTTTGGGGACATATGGGCACATGCATGCAATGTTGTTTGAACATAACATATACAATTGATCCAAGGGAGTTATTTTCTGTGTAGACTACCTCCTTCATTTTGGACGCATGGTTTTAAAACAATTTGCCTGACTTTTTATTTTCCTGCCAACAAGGGCTGTTGCTTGAATATTAAAATACAGACTCAACATGCCAGTGCAATTATAGAAATATATTTTAAATTAAGGCCTTTGTTTTATTACAGCTCAGTTGGCTTGCAGGCATAAAGCAATAAAGTAGGCATGACAAACTAAAGAAGAATTCAATTGTCTGTTTGAAACCAAATGAGAACAAAGTCCAAGATGTATTTATCAACCAAAGTACACATCCAAAACACAGAGGAATCAGCTTCACGTGTTTTATTGTGTTATTTTGATAGTTGTATGTACACCGCCCAGAGTGGGAACTTTTCCAAATGGGCAGTATAAAAATGCAATAAATAAATAAACAAATGAAACACTAAACAAGAGGTGGCTAAACTACGGCCCACGGGTGAGCCCCAGTCCACAACACCATTTCATGTGGCCCATGGTTGCCCTCGCTGCTCCCAGAAGTGGGTGCATTTACAACACGCCTGCACACGCAAACGTGTCTGCAGCTGTTGTAAACGCTGCCATAAATGTACCCATGGCTATCGTAAACGCATTTACAACACCCTCAGACGTGTTTTGCGGCGGGAGGAACCACGTGACAAGCCTACAACTTGGAAAGTTTGGGAACCACTGCACTAAACTAAGGTGGCAAGGGCCTTATCTTCCTCCATAAGAACAGAACCTTCTGCCTCTCCAATTCTCCTGCTGTTTCTAACCCAAATCTTGAATCAAATCCCCATTTCTTGTGCTGAATCATAGTCTATAGGAGTTATATCTTCTCTAGTTACAACTTACTGTAACTATACTAAACAATAGAACTTCAGCCAAAGTATCTCTGTCCAAGTGCACGTAATCAGGATAGTGCTCCTCTGACTTCAAATTCTGCTCTGAACACAATTCTGTATAGTACTTTGACTGCTGACATAAGGAACTGTCCATCTGAAAATACTCTCAAGTACAGTACTCTTCTGTTTTGGCACTATTGCACCATAATTTGGTATAATTCTTTTTTAAAAATCAAAATAAAATGGGTTTCAGCAGATATAACAGATGTGGGGATATGGTACAGAAGTGGTGCCTAGGAGAAAAGCTATTGCAGCATTTCAAAAATAAAAATTTAAGTTTGTACTGAAATGAATTCCATAGGTACAAACATAAAATTTCTTGAGCGTAATATAGGTGCAAAAATGTCATTTCTAGGCTAAATTAAAAGATCAATTAAAAACTGCAACATACTAATTAAATGGTATCAACAGAAAAGATACTGTAATAGTGAAAGTTTGCAAATTGTAGCCATACAGTACAGTCCTTAATTCACCTGCTTGGTAAATTAGCAAAATATGTCAAAATCACAGATCTTTTTAAAGACAGAAGAGGGCGCAGAGTAAGAATAGCTTAAACATTATGGTACTTATCTCAAAGAGAAGGTGGACTGGGGATACCAAATACTGTATACATAATTATTATAAAGCTTTTCAAATTAGAAATGCTGTAAAAATATTAATGAAGGAAGAAACAATCTGGGAGAAAATTGAGATAACAGAGTTATCTCAAGTAGGTAAGGCAATATTTTTAAATAAAGAGGGCAAAAAAGAAAAAGAAAAGAAAAAAGAAGGTATCCAAAATAAAAGGATAAAAACAACTTTGGAGGAGTGGAATAGAGTGAAGAAAGATCTTGTGCCAGAAATTTCATCGATTATAGAACTGGAGGACTTCAACACTTTCCCAATAAAAATTGATAGAAGGGTTAAGAATATATTAATAGAAAATGGGGTCTTAATGTTGAAAGATTGGGTTAAAATTTGTAGGGAGTATGATAAAAAATGGAGCTATTTTTGCAACTGGATTTAAATTGGTTTAAGATTCTCCAGATAAATAATTGGAATAATTTTTTTTTTACATGAAAGGAGTTTAGAAAGGGAGTTAACGGTATTTGAAGATCTCTTAAGTAAGTTAAGAAAAGGAGAGATGGGTATTAAAGGGATAGTAAGTAAAATATATAAGATTTTAAATAAAGGAGAAAAAGTACAGGAGATTTTGAAAAATATTTGGGAACAAGATTTGAATGTGACAATCTCAGAGGAAACGTGGCAGAAAAAATGGAAAAGAAGAATTATGAGAACTATGTCTGTAAGGGTTAAAGAGCATAATTATAAACTTTTATGGCGATGGTATCTGACCCCAATTAGGTTGCATCAAATAGATAACAAGAAAAGTAATATACAGTAAAACCTCATATAACACTAAAACCTGGTTCCACAAGTCTTGGTGTTATATGATTTTTAGTGTTATCTGATGCATGTTAAAATCCTATGGGATCCATAGAGATACATTGTAACCACACAGGCTTTAGCGGTTGTTATCTGAAGCATCCCATAGGATCTTAATGTTATCTGATGCAATTCTTCCCCCCAGATTCCTTAATGTTATGCGATTTTAGTGTTATTCGATACTAATGTTATATGAGGTATTACTTGTATGTTGGAAATGCAAACAGTCAACGGGAACATATACGCATATATGGTGGAGTTGTAATGTGTTGAAAGAATTCTGGGGAAAAGTAGAAAAGGAGATTACAAATATGTTTGGAATGCGATTAGAATTGGGGCCAGAAACAGTATTGTTAACGGATGTGGATAAATTTAAAATGTGTAATGATGAAAAAGAATTAATGACTGTGATATCAGCAGCCAGACAATTTATTGCAAAGAATTGGAGAAATGTATTATTAAAAGTAGAAGATTGGTATAAGGAAATGTGGCAATTAGCACTTAATGACAAGTTAACATGGGAATTGAATATTAGAAAAGGCATAGTTCATGTAAACAGATTCTGGAGAATTTGGCGACAATTTGTGGAATATGTAATGTAATAAAGGTATTAAGCCTGTACCAAATCAAATTAACTTTTGGAAGATATATGTTATAACCTCCCGGACAATGTATATAGCACAGTGGTGATTTACATTAGAAGACTGATGTTTAGAATATAAAAGAAGCATATAAGTGTACTATGTAACAATATGTTAGAAATTTAAATTTTATAAGCTTCTGTAGTAAATGTTTACTTTTATTTTTGTTTGTTATCTTTTATTTTTACCTTATTTCTTTATATATTATGTAGTCTTTGTTAATTTTCCTTGTAGATTTTCTGTTGTATTTTTTTTTGAAAATTCATAAATATTTTTTTTAAAAAAATAAAGACAGAAGAGAAAATGCTATCTATTTTACTGAAGAGATTGTGCAACTGTTTCATTCTTTCCCCCAAATGTGATTTTATGCAATCTAAAATCACTTTTGTGTATTCACTACCTACAAAACCCTGGAAATGGTTGCCATAAGTCAGAATTGACTTGACTGCACACAATTATTATTTTTTAATAATAGGAAGGGCCATGGAAAAATATAGGATGTTGACAATCATGATGATGTAGAAGTAAAGATACACCAGAGGATCCCCCTCTTGCAAAAAACAAACATGGAAAGCTTATGGTGTGTTATAGGATTATGTTGTTATGTGCCATCAAACGGCCTCCAATTTATGGTGATTCGATCAATGAGAGATCTTCAAAATGTCCTGTCCTGCTCAGCTCCTGTAAGTTATAGCACGTGGGTTCCTTTAGGAAGTCAATCCATCTTGCATTTGGTCTTCCTCTTTTCCTGCTACCTTCAAACTTTCCCAGCATGTCTCTTCCAGAATCTTGCCTTTTCATGATGGGATCAAAGTAGGACAAATAAATTCAGCTACATCATTTTGGCCTCCAAAGACAGTTCAGACTTGATTTGTTCTAGGAGTCGCTTGTTTTGTTTCTGGTACTGCAAAGCTCTCGTCCAGCACCATATTTATTTATTTACCGCCAAATGGCGCATATTTCTTAATAATCGAGTTAACCCCCTCTTCGCCTTCTTCCCTGTCCATGTCAAAGGAGACACAACTGATATTGGTTATAACTTGGTTAACTGAAAGGGGCTATAATTTGCTTTGGACTCTAGACGTTGACCCATTTCAGCGGTGCACCCAACTCTGCACGCCCGTCAACTTTGCTCTTTTGACAGTGAAGAAAAGACAACGGCGACTTTCCTCGGCTCCATTTCCCCTTCCGGGGTTAAAATCAATTATGCCGCCTTTGCACGTTCTTTACAAATGTTAGTGCATCATGCACCCTTGTACGAAAATATGGCACGTGAAGCACTCTGAAGCGTTGGGGACGAACATGACTGACAAGGAGGAGGGAAACGCTGCGGCCGTGCGCGGCTCACTCCACTGAGCAGAGCCCTGTTAACGCAGTGGCTAAACTGCTGTCCTGCAGCCAAAAGGTTGTGAGTTCGATCCTGACCAGCCGTCAAGATTGACTCAGCCTTCCATCCTTCCGAGGTCGGTAAAATGTGTACCCAGCATGTTGGGGGCAAAACGCTAAGTTGTGAACCGCCCAGAGAGTGCACCAAGCGCTATGGGGCAGTATGGAAGTGTGATTGCTAATATTGTATAAGAACGCGAGAAATATATAAGACAAAGAAATATACCCATCTATGTGTTAATTCATTTCATATTTTAAGGTATTATTGTCTTGTCTCAAGTATATATTGTAAGTAATGTAAAGTCATATATGTTTTTTTTCCTTTATTGTTATATGTGTTCCTTATTTGTATTTGTCTGTATGTTGTTTGTTTTTGTAATGTCAGTAAATTGAATAAAATTAAAAAAAAGAGTGTGATTGCTTTGGTTTTGCAGCGCGGAGCCGGAAGAAGACCGCACATTTTAATCCTCCCTCCTGGAGACCAAGGGGACGCCCTATTGATTTAAAGCAGTGGCCCTCCAGGTCGTTCCCCGTTAGCCGCCACGCCTCGCCTTCTTCTTCTTCCGTGCTGAGCTGGGGAAAGGAAGCAAAAGCCCGCCGGTCCCCCAAGAGAAGCTCCCAAGGCAGAGGAAAGCGCGCGTTGCGGGTGGCCAGGGTGGTTTGCAAGCGCCGCCTGCCTCTGCGCGCCCCCGGCCCCTCCCCGAGCGCGCCCCTGCCGCGCCCCCACGTTTCTTCTCGCCTCTCCTCCTCGTCGTTTGCCGGCACACTTTGTGCCCGCAGCCCAGACCCCGCCCGCCCAGCACGCCTTGCCCCTCGACAGCCGCGGAGGCGCAGCAGCCCAGTCCCCTCCGCTCCGCCTCTTGGCCAATCCAGAACTAGCCGGCAGCAGCGGCGGGGTGGCTGGGCTGCAGGGCGCTGCCTTGGTTGGTGCGCAACGGGTTCCCTCCTTGGCGCATTCTTCCTCTCGGTCGCCGGAGAGGAAGCGCCCTGCTCTCGCCTCCCCGGACAGCCGTAAGTGCCGTTCTTCCTTGCAGGCAGGCAAGTGGGGGAGGAGGGGTCCCCCTGCGAGGCTGAGGGGCGGCCGGGTAGGTGTGGGGTGTCGGGGGCTGGAGTGGGGTGTGCCGGTCTCCAAGAGAGGATAGCGGCAGGTGCGCGGGCGGCGGTGCCAAGAGCGCGCGTCGCCTCCCTGCGCCCGTCAGGAAACGTCTGGGAGGCGGCTGTCCCAGGGCTCCTCGGGAAGGAAGGAGCACCCCTTCGCCAGACGGAGTCCCGGGAACGGAACTGCCCTCTCACAGGAGGACGCCCCCCTCCCTCCCTTCCTCCTTGCTTGGCTTCTTAAAGGTTTCCTTTGCTCGAAAGCCAGTTGCATCCGACTATAGGGTTCAGTGCTCATCTCTGTTTCAAAGTCGAAGAGCCAGTGCTGTCTGCTTCCGCAGACGTTTCTGTGGTCATGTGGCAGGCATGACTAGACACCGGAGCCCCACGGGACGCTGTTTACCTTCCCCCTATTTATCTTGCTTTGGAACTGGGAGGAGGAGCTGGGACAACGACGGGAGTTCATTCCGCCCTGCAGTACTCGGGAATCGAACTGCTGACCTCCCGCCTTCCAGTCAGCGTCTTAGCCACTTGAGCCACTTACCAAGCCTCAAAAAGAGGCTTGCCCGAAAGCCACCGCAGGATCCGGACTCTACCCAGCTGGTTCACTGGCACCCGTTTGGGTTCGGCTCCAACCTCGCCTTTGGGCAGCCCTCGGTTGCCTTCCACCTGCCCAAGACTCCTCTCCGCTTGCCAGTGGTGTGACCAGAGACTGTGCTTTCAGTGTGAAAAAGTTCTAGGTCGAGTCGCCCGTTAAGAAGTGCGTTTTGCCTTCACGTTGCCAGGTAAAAGGAGACGTACAGTCTGCTTATCGCCGCTGCGCGGTGAAACGGGCCCTTTCCTTTGTCTACCAGTCCGAACAATTAAAGTTTGCAATCGAAAACTAGCTCCCCAACCTTCCTTACTGCATGAAGTGAGAGGCAGAGGGTTCCTCTGTGGCCTAAACTGTGGACCCTGGCTTGTATCTCTTCCCCTTCCCTTAACCACACCAGGCTTTTACGAATCTGAAACTTAGTGCTGCAGAGTTGTGCTCTGGGGTTGCAGAAAAATGCAGCCCTCCACATGGTGCTAGTCTCCCATCACACCAATGAATGTGGCCAATGACATCTGGAAATCCACAGCTGCTTCATATTTATTATAAAAACACGAATATGATAGTGTTGTTAGAGTTTCCGGTTTGTATTTGAAAATGAGCTGATGCCTTTATGTTTGCATGAAGCCATTGCAACTTTTTCTTAAAATATCCACATTTAAAATCCTTTGTGGCCATCTTCTGACAATATAATTTGTAGTGAAGAAGTCTTCTGAGGGGAATAATATTCTTACATTATCCAAATGGCATAGAGCCATAGTCCATTTATTTTCAGCATGTTGCAATAGTTACTGTTGGACTAGGTTTTGGGACTCTGCCAGCCATGAAGATCATTGGGTGACCTTTCACCAGTCACACACACTGCCTGGCCTACACCACTGGGCTATTGTGAATATATAATGAAATAATAATAATTTTTGTGTCAGAAATTATTCTGGGTTGAAAGGATTTTTGCTGGAGAAACTCCACTCAGGAAACGCCCAAATGAAGCTCCTTTCATGTCCCCAAGAGCTGGGGCAGAGATAGGCACTCAATCTGTCATGCAGTACCTGGGTGTTGAACTGCCGACTTGCCAGCCTTCCAGCTAACAAGGCAAGCTTCTTAACCACTGAGCCACCACAGCCCCTATAAAATGGAATGAGAGCCACATATGGGCTCAAGGTTGTCGTTAAAATGAGTACCAAGCATATCGAGGACAAAATACTATTTAATTTGTGAACTGCCCAGAGAGTGCACTAAGTGCTATGGGACAGTAGATAAGTGTAATTGCTATTGCTGTGTATTCTGCCTGAAGTTTCTTGGAAGAAAGGTAGAATATAAATTTAACAAATAAAACGAATATGAAGAAATGAAACTTTGTGTAAATTTAATTGCTTTCATTCTGAATAACTAATCAAGTAGAAAAGATTATTTAATATATGGGTTCCAAATTTGTGGGTCACTACCCCCAGGGGGTTGTAAAGTGTTTTCTGGGGTGTCACCTTGGTTATGTTACACTAATTTGACAAAGACAGTCTTGGCAGATGGAGTGGGAGCTTCGAGGGATGTTGCCATTTTGTAAGGTGTGTGACACAGCATGTAACCACAACATACCCTCCCCATTTTAAATGTATTTTCTTACCTGTTAAAATGCCTTTTTATGCAAATGTGGCATAAGTTTACATGGCTATTATGAAACTCAGAAAAGGTTGGGAAGCAGTGATATAATCAGTTCAAAGCTTAGTACCCAGGACATGCAAATATTACATTCCTTAAACACAGTTCCTCTTTGTTTATAATTGCCTCAGGACAAGCTCATATCTAAGTAAATACTGTAGATCACATAACTTCTGAATCTTTACCTTTTTGTTTCAAATCTTTTGGGAACAGTGAAGACCTGGGATGATAAGGGAAGATAAGATGGTATCATTGGGCATTGCATATACCAGTACCTATTGCTATCTGCTTTCTGGAAAGTGCTGGGATAATTTGAAGGCAGCAGGAAAAGACTGAATAGAAGATGGATTTATTTATTTTTTTAAAGGAAGCTACAGCCTTTAGTTTGTAAAACCTGAAAATGTTTTTTAATAAGATCTTTTGGAAGTGACCAATTCCTAGGGGCACTTGATGGCACATAAAGCATAAACTTTCTGCGGAAATTCCAGTATTTGTAGCTTTAAAGATGGCCAAGAAGATCCTGAGTCCTGCAGGAATGTGTAAATCAACACTTTATACTACAACCATAATCAGATGGTGTTATGCAAAATTTGAGATTAAGCAATGTTTTGATGTAGGTAGATGAAATTCTCCTTCAAAACGATCACTAGGTAGATCAGATGTGCTTATCAGCCATTTCTGAATATCTTCATTAAAACTTCATATTGTAACATCCTCTAATTTTGCCCTTTAGCTTTGGGGTAGATTGCCATAAATCCTGTGGTAGTTCTGGAGTAACTGGAATAGCTGGCTGGGTAGTAAACTGATCAGACTTTCCTTTGTTAAACTTTAAGCGGAAAATTAAAGAGTAGCTGCTTTGGCTATGAGACAAATTCCAGAATCTATGTTGTGGTAATACCTTTATTAGGCCAACAAAAAGGTATAACATTCTTAGCAAATTTTTGAGATAAGTTCCTTAAAGTAAGATGTTACAACAAGGCTTTAACACCAGCCCTCCCTGAAGTTTCCACATCTGTAGTATCCCTGCCTGTAGAAGAGAGCTGTTTCGTTGAAAGATTGCACAAAGTTTTAAAGTTTCTTTCTAGTTAGATTGATAGAAGTATTACTGCAGCATGTTCTTGTAAATTAAAGATGTCTTCAGTGTTTGTTAGAATTATACTAAATATCTTGAACACCCCCCCCCCGATATTGTATAGAGAGGGAGAAATTATAGTTAATTTAGATCAATTATGGGGAACCTTGGCACTCTAGGTGCTCTTGGACTTCAATTACCAAAAGCCCAAGTCAGCACTCCTGCTGGTCAGAGCTTCTGGGAATTGAAGTTCTGGAACACCTGGAGTGCCAAGATCTGCTATCACTGATTTAGATGTTATATATAGAGAATGTATTTTTTCTACCTCTAGGAATTTGGTATTGAGTTGAATGCAGTCTAAATAGTTGCAAAGAACTAACCTGGTATACTTCTAACACAGCATTCACAGTCCATACATATGAGCTTTTAACAAAGGTATTGCCAGATACTTTCTCTATACATGCACTTCCTCTGAAACATTTGAAAACAGGAAATAGTTTCTAGAGTGAATTAATTTTACAACTTTCAAGTTGTACTAGAGATTGCAATGTGAGTGCAAACTGCACAAAGGTATGTTTGTGTTTTCTACTTGTACAAACTAAAAAAATATTGAGATGTTAAAGTAGGGTGAAGAGAAAAATAATAATATCTAGAATAGTGGTCCCTATTTGTCTACTTTCAATTTCTTGCTTTCAACCTGTTAGGTTGGCAGGAGCTGGGACAGAGACAGGCGCTCAATCTGTCATGCTGTACCTGGGTATCGTACTGTCGACTTGTCGGCCTTCCAGCTAGCAAGGCAAGCTTCTTAACCACTGAGCCACTGCAGCCCTTTGACAATATTAATGTTATATAAATTAATCTTATAATTCTGTAAGAGTGAATAGAAGTGAAAACAATAAAAATGTAACCCATAAAAATATTTAGCAGTTTTACCAGGTAGTGAGTTTTAAAGAGTCACCTAATACTTGTGTTGCTTTGGTGTGGGAGCCATGGCAGCAGTATGACTGCATATGTTCATCATAAAGTAAATTAATAAATCCTGTAAAGGGAAGAATTCAGATTGGCAACTCTTCTCACTAGTACCAGCTCTTGAAGAACAAGGTTAACCTTGGCATGGGAGGTGCTGACCTGTTGGCTCTTCTTCAAACTGATCTTAAAAGACAGGAAGAAATACATGGTGGGGGTGTGCAGAACTTTGCCAAATTCTCCTCCCCGCAAGCATTGCTCAGTTCAGTAAGAACAAGCCTTGTCGTGGCTTCATTAATTATGATAAAATAAATATGATTAGATTGTATTAAAATACAGTTGAGATGTACAAGAAATATAAAGTTGGTAGCTGATGTTGGCTTTACTGCTTAGGAGGAAAATGTGAATACTGTACTGTATTTACCTATCAGTTTTGTACTGCTATAAGACAGAGGATCAGATTGGCTGCTGAACTGACTGAGTACAAAGCACTGGGTTTTGTTCTTCCTTTGGATTTACTTCTGTGCCTTTTGAGTGCCTTATTTAGTTCAGCCCACTTGGTAGTTTCCTTGGGATGCCACTGGCGCTTCTCATTTCATTAAGAACTGGGAGGCTGAACCAGACTCTGCAGTTTAGAGCGTGAAAGACAAACTGAGCTTTTGTAGTCAGAGTGGTGTGGTGTGCAGAAGCGTAACCTTTTGCCTACTTTTCTGAGTCTGTCATGTGATCTTTTCCCTGCGGTGGAGGAAGGGCGGGGTTTCAAGAACTACACTGCTTTTCCAAGTGCCTTTGAGATGACATTATCTCAGGACTCCATAAAGTGAGATGGGTGTGTGTGGCAAGATGAGAATGGGAAGGAACTAGAAAAAAGACGCATAGAAGTAATTATTGTTGGAATCCAAGTTTGGCCAAACATGTTTTCCTGGTTTACTCCAGATGGAAATAGGATTCATTTTTTTTTGCTGAATGCATTTCTTCTGGAAGATATTGAGTTGTACAAAATCAAAAATAACAATTCACGTTGTTAGACTTTTATTCCCAACTGCAATGGATAAGTATTTGTGAAGGTTTGTTATTTTTCTACACCAAAGTAGCGACTCTGGACAGATAAGCCCAGTAGTTCTTCTGTTCTTTGTTAGATGTGTTTTTCCCTTTCAGCAAATAGATCAGTATGTTCTTGGCAATATGATACTGATGCTTTTGCAGATGTTAGCTTCACAGGCTGCAGCATAGTAATCCTACTACTTTGTGAAGTAGCTCAATTTTTAATGGAGTAAGGCAAATTAAATGCTGACATAATGCCTCCTGTTTTGTAGGTGAAGTGCAAAATTGTCAGAACCAACCAGGTAGATCAGGATTGAGCTAACTTGCCAAAAGTAGAGTTTTCCCCAAATCTCTCATTCCTTCTGTTATATGTTTTTGCATTTCTTGACTTTCATAAATATTGGGTTATATAAAATGATCAGCTCCCCTGGTTGCTTAGTGGTTAAAGTGCTGAGCTTGGAGACTGTAAGGTTGGGGCTCAGTACTGGGTTGCACTTGGGGACATAAAAGGAGCCTCATTCTGGCGTCCCCTAAGCAGAGTTACTCCAGCAAAAATCCTTTCAACCCAGAGTAATCTCTGACATGAAATTTTTATTATCATGTAGGAACTAAATGCATGCACCCTGCTTGTGTGAGTCTAAATTTTGTATTTATGGAAAATAGGTTAGAGGAAATCTGCTTTGAAATGTAATTTAAATGACTAGCGTCTGATTTTTTAAAACTTGGTTTTGTAGTATGTAATGTGAGATCAGGTGCCCTGATTTTATTACATGAGGAAAGAAGAAATGATAATAAAGTGGGAAATAATTAACTATCGTGGTGAGTAAACTGTATTGATGCCATTCATAATATTAGGCTCTCAGTATGTGCGTAATTTTTACCCAATAGCTGGTTTAGACCTTAGTGAATTGCTTCCCACATCTGCACAGCTGTTTCAAACAGTGACTTGGCAATATGTGCAGTAATGAGACAATGCCCCATAAGAGCTTCTATGTCACAATCTTTTCTATGGAGTTTTCTTGTTGCATGTGACTTGGACCATGGAGTTCTGCTCTGACAGGTTATTTTGTAAACTACCATTTGCTCTTTCCCAGAAACACTCTGCAAATGGACAGTATTTAGATAATTCTTTACAAATATCACTATCAGTACTCTGGTGAATCCTATTGTCTGGAGTGCAGTAAATCAGGATTTGTAATCTCATTTTATGAGAAATTATCTCCTTTCTGTGATTGATTCACTGGCTGGCCTTCAGATTAACATTTATCTTCTCATCCCTAGGAGAAGAGCTAGATAACTTTGCTTCAGAAGTTATAAATGGGAGCTCTTCCCATGTAGCCTATCTCACCAGTTTTTATGAGGACTTTGGTTGCAGCCTTAAGCAAATTTGAGGAATAGTGGAATATCAAGTGAACCAAAAAGTAAATGTTATTTGATATAATTTCATGCTTTTATTGTATCTCAGTTGGTATGATCCATGTACTGAGTGAGGCAAGCTAAATGGGTAATGTATCTGTATTTTGAAGCATGCAGCAGGGGGCATGGGAGAAAAGAATGCTCTTTTCAGCAAAGGTGACATTACACTTTTGCTATTTATTAACCAATTGTCCTTGGGCAAGGCGTTTCTCTTATTGGTCTGGTGACAACTGTTACCTGACTTTGGTCCCAAAGTTTTGAACTGGAGATCTTCCTAAGAAGAGTACTAAACAACCTTGCCCCTAGAGTTGTAAATGGGAGATCTCCCCACGTAACCTACCTTGCAGGGTTAATGAGGGTACCAAGGGTGCTGCTTTCAACAACTTGGAGGAGAAGCAGAATATAAAATGAACCAAAATAAATGTTATGTCATCTCATGTAATTTTATTTCCTCTGCATTTATTGTATTATATTGTACTCCAGTTGGTCTCATCCGTGAATTGAGGAAGGCATGCCAAATGGAACTCCAGTGATAATCTTTGCTAACTTCTAGGCCCCTCGTTTTTTATTTCTAAAGGCAAAGAGACATCTTTTGAAGGACATCCAAGCAACATGTTCGTAGAGATTTTGCGCTTTTCTTCTTCTGGTTGCTTATCTCAAGGAAAGGGTCTGCAAATTCGAAGATAGCATTCTAGTTTCCCTTTATTGGAGCAGTGATGGCAACATTAGTTTACCTGAGAAGAATAAAGAGTATCTGTTTTTCCATTGTATATTTTGCACTTACTCACATTTTATGTTTCGCCATTTCATTAAGACCCAAACAGCCCTTGAAAATATTTTAACACAGCTACATTCTAGCTGTTCTTGGTTCTGCCCTCCCCCCACAACCATAGTGCTACAGATCATATCCTCATAGTCTGGGATTTTCTAGCATTGGGTAAGTCTACATGAGGGAAGTTGCTGTTGGAGAGGGAGAGGGAGAGGGAGAGGGAGAGGGAGAGGGAGAGGGAGAGAGTACGTGTAATTAGACTTCCTTTTTAAAAAGCCAGGAAATTCAGTTCTTTTTTTTAAAATAAATGTGGGATACTGTACTTCTCTACGATTCAGAACACCAGGAAATGGCCCAATATTGCCACACAGCATTGTGGTTACACTGCCCACAAGAAAAAGGATACTAAGCTTTAAATAACAAAGGACTTTCTGAAAGTTGATAATATCAGTTGTAGCAGTAAAGATGGTCTACAAGAGGAAAATCACTTTGTTTTCCCCTTGCTTAGTGTACCTTTGTGAATACAGTACTGTACTGTACAGAGAAGCCAGCTCCTTTCCCTCAGTTTACTACAGTAAAACCTCATATAACACTAAAACCTGGTTCCACAAGTCTTCGTGTTATATGATTTTTCGTGTTATCTGATCCTCTATGGGATCCATAGAGATACATTGTAACCACACAGGCTTTCGCGGTTGTTATCTGAAGCATCCCATAGGATCTTAATGTTATCTGATTCAATTCTTCCCCCCAGATTCCTTGATGTTATGCGATTTTCGTGTTATTCGATACTAATGTTATATGAGGTATTACTGTACTTCTAACCCAAATACAAAGTGATTCTCCTGGTTGTTGTTGGAAAAGTTTTCTTGGTATCAATTACTTAAATAACAAAGCAGTCAAAATGTCTAAAAGAAATCTGTCTTTCAGGTCAACTTTGTACACTGAAGTGCTTTTTAAACTTCCAGATGCTATTGGATGTTTAATCCCTGTGGAATTCATATGAATTTGGAGTGCCTGTACTCCTTATTACCTGGTGCACAACAATCCCAGCCACCTGTATTAGAAGTCTCAGCCAGATTCCTTTCTTGCTCTACTCAGTTCTGATGTTCTTTTATATAGAACACTGGTGCACGCCACATCCAAAAGGAAACATATACAGTACCGGTAAATCTTTGTTGCAAAACTTGGTTTTAAGTCACTCAGGTTTGTGCAGTTTGGATTTGCTTGAACCTTTGGAAAGGAAGTGGAAAGGCTTGACTAGCACTGGGTAATTAAGACATTTGCTTGGCTGTGTCTTTTGGATTGAGTTCAATACCTGCACTTTTGTTTGCTGATTTGCTATTCTGTGTCAAGATGAATGGAGCAACAAATAACGTCAAGTATTTTCCTATCCTCTTTCTCATATAACAATTTATGAATCATGTTGTGTTTGAAACATTGACAGCATTCCAATTTCATAAACAAGAGCAGTAAAAGATATCAAGTTTAGCCTGTACCATGTTTCATCATAAAGAAGGAAGGTTCTTAATTCAGATAGAAAAGAAGAGTTAACACCTCCATCCTCTGAAACTGCACTATCCAGAATCTGAAATGTGAAGTCAAATCGCTGCTTTCTGAACAATCTGACAATCAGTTTAATGACCAGTTAACACATAAGTATGATTAATTACAAGGATAAATATGCTTCTATCAGTTGGTCCTCCACAAGCAAAGGTTTCATACAGCTATTGAAAATCACCCATATTTTTCAAACAATAGATACATAGATAACTTTTTTTAAAAATAGCCATGATTGTTTTGGGGTGAAAGTGGTATTTTGGTGAAAAAGAAGTTGGCTTCAGTGATTTTCAATTGCTTGGTATCTCTTTGTGAATAATAAATAGTAAGCACAAAAGAATATCTTGTAGACCATCTTGGCTGCTGCCATTGGTGGTGTCAACCTTCAAACTGCCCTTTGCTATGTAAGTTTTGTCACCTTTTTTCCTGCTAGCAATGTGGGCAAAGCATTGCTCCATGAAATCAGGCCATTTCCTGGATTTTTTAATCATGGATAGTGAAGCATATTATCCCACTTTCATTAAACTGGAGGGTTTTCTGAAGAACTGAATAGCAATTCACCTTCCTTTCAAGGGATTCTGGGTGTGCTGTTGGGATTGTGCTGTAGCTTAGAGTTTAATGAGGAGCTGCTGTTCTTGTAATGAAAACTCCAGTGGCCTAGACTTGTCAGTACCAGTAAAACATCACATAAAGAGTGCCTCACTTAGAGACTAACTCGCTTAAAGGGCAGAATTTTCTCTGAATGCTCACCTCGCTTAACAACTAAAACCAACCAAAAACTCACTTAACAACTAAATTGGGGTTCGCAATCTCCTCTGCCAAAGTCACAATTGGTCACTTACAATGGTGTTTTGCTTAAAGAGCAATCCCGTGGAACACATTATGCTATTTAAGTGAGGTACCACTTGTATTTATGCTTGCAATAAAAGATAGATAGACCTTTTAAAAACAAGTGGTAGTCCTAGTCAGGTTTTAACATTTCACGTTTCTTACAGATTAGGGTAAAAATAGGGTACTTGATGGTTGTACAGAGATTTGTGTGCCTAATTTAGATTGTTGGTAGAAAAATGCAAGTGAACTAGCCCAATACCATTCTTCTTTGTTGATTTGTTCCCTTTTCCCTTGTCTTTTTTTACATTTTTGTTGTACTCTTGGTTTCTGTTTTCTTATGATACGAGCTGCAGGTTTGTGGACTGGTTGAAAGGTTGGTACATAATGTGTTAGGCTTTTGTTCTATTCCAGAAAAGCAAAATCAGGATTCAGGACTCTGTTCTCTGTCTTGGTTGTTCCTTTCTAATTACTGTATGATGTTCTTCTCTATTCTTTCTTTCTTGCTTTGTTCTGATTTACACATCTAGCTTCTACCTGGATTTTCATTCTTCTAGTTTGTCTAGATTTTACTTTCTTAGGATCAAAGCTCACTGCAGATGGAGATTGCAGCCATGAAATAAAAAGGCGACTGATTCTTGGGAGGCAAGCAATGAGAAACCTGAGGAGCATAGTGAAAAGTAGAGACATCAAATTGCAAACAAAAATTCGTATAGTCAAAGCAATGGTATTCCCTGTGGCAATGTATGGTTGTGAGAGCTGGACCATTAGGAAAGCTGAGCGCAGAAGAATAGATGCCTTTGAGATGTGGTGTTGGAGGAGAGTTTTGAGAGTCCACTGGACAGCGAAGAGAACAAATAGGTCAATCTTATTAGAAATTAACCCTGACTGCTCCTTAGAAGGTCAAATAGTAAAAATGAAGCTAAAGTACTTTGGACATCAAATGAGAAGAGAGGATTCGCTTGAGGAGCCTTGATGCTGGGAAGGGTGGAGGGCAAAAGAAGAAGGGGGTGGCCAAAAATGAGATGGCTAGATGGTATTGTAGACAAAATGGTCACAAAGCTGAGCGAGTTGAGGAGGATGGTGGAGGACAGAAGTGCCTGGTGGACAGTTGTCCATGGGGTCGCAAAGGGTTGGAATCGACTGTGTGACTGAACAACAACAACAAAAAGGTTGTCTTCAGCAATCTTGTGAATTAATACCCTGTGTCTTAGAAAATTCCCAAACATACTCATTCTTTTCAGATCCTATGCATTTTTCCTTTTCCTTTTATTCAACTTGTTGTACACCATACTTTGTTCAGAGTTATGGTTTTAAATAGCACATATTCTATGTATGTCTGGCCTTCAGTCATTCCATACTATCTGAAAGCATTGTATACAGACACAATAGGAATATAGGTAGTACAATATTATTAAAAATACAGTTGTACCTCGCTTAAAGAACATAATGCGTTCCATAGGATTGCTCTGTAAGTGAAACACCATTGTAAGTGACCAATTGTGACTTCTGGGGGGCGGAGAATGTGAACCCCGATTTATTTGTTAAGTGAGTTTTTGGTTGGTTTTTGTTGTTAAGCGAAGCAAACATTCAGGGAAAATTCTGCTCATTAAGCGAGACTGTATTCTCTAAGCGAAACGCTCTTTATGCGAGGTTTTACTGTATACGCAATTTTGCCATTAAATGTTATTAGTTTAAAAATATTGTAAACTTGTGTCCATTTTATTTCCTTCTGTGCATAGAGTTTAAAAGAGTATGTTTTGCATTCCAGAAATTGTAAAAAGTTTTGTTTATGCTGTATAACAGGCAAAGAGGGCAGGCAATGACTTTCATAGCAGTTTTATATAATTGGGTACCTGGATGAATTATTTGCACAGTATCTAATAGAAGAAATCATGATGTAGATTTAGAATATGCAGTACAGAAACTACTTTAAAATTTGCAGCTGTCAACAAAATGCTTTCTGACTCATGTTTTCATTAATGAGCATTATGATGCTGTTCTTCCAATTTGAGCCTAGACACAATGTTTACAGGTATTTCTTTCAAACATTTCCTCCAAATTTCCTAGCTCAAGGTTATTTTGACAGCTGGATACCTAAATAAAAGGAGAGAAGTTAAGTCTCAGATGGTGAAATAAATTAGCATAGTAACAGACTTCACACCTTGGTTTTGCTTTTTTTTATTTGCATATATATACCCACAATTATGGGTATATATGAAATCAAGGCAAAATTTCAAACAAATTAAATATGAACAAGATTAGACTATTTTTGACCAGAAGGGAGCTACTTCAATAACATTATCTCAGCCATTTACTAGAATAGAGTTGGAAACATGAGAGCATTACAAAATGGAAGTTACAAATTAATCATAGTTCTCTGCTTGAGGGACATTCTGAAGCATGGCTGCATCTTCCATTGTTGTAAACTTTTCCCAGTTGTCTTATTTGAAATTATACCTCCTATGGAATTGTATAGATTTGAAGAGAGGATTCACTTGAGAAGGCCTTGATGCTGGGAAAGGTGGAGGACAAAAGAAGAAGGGGGTGGCCAAATATGAGATGGCCAGATGGTATTGTAGATGTAATGGGCACAGAGCTGGGCGGGCTGAGGAAGATGGTGGAGGACAAAGGTACCTGGTGGGCAATGGTCCATATGGTCGCAAATGGTTGGAATTGACTGTGTGACTGAAAAACAACAACAAAATGCCATTGCTCAATGGATCCAGAAATGAGCCTGCAGCAATTTCCATTCTTTTAGGAGGCTTGTTCTAGAGGGCAGTGGTTACTAAATTTGAGACTTTGAAATTTTATGCTGTTTTAAACATGAATAGTTGTCTTCAGATTATGAATCTATTTGTCATGCAGCATTTGGATCAGAGACATACTAAGTTAAAAGGTCATAATTGCTAGCAAAAATGACATCAGAGTACTGTATTTACATGCATTATCAAAGGCTGGATATTTTGTTTTTCTTTCAGATGTAGTCTGTTTTGTTTCTCAGTTGCTGGTGTATTTTAGTCTGTATTGCAAATTGCCTATCTTGTTGTATTATAGCAAACATTATGGTTTTGCTGTTTTTTTGATCCAAAGGGCTAGAATGACAGAGTTTAGGAATCTGCTTTTACTTGCTACTTTAGCAGAGGTTGAACTTATTTCCTGTTTGAGATAATGGAATATTTGAATCTTTGTTCCAGAAAACATATAGTGTACTATACAGTAGTGTGGTTTGACATTGGGGTAAACCAGGAAATCTGGGAATGGTAGAGTATTCTCTACCTAGAAAGCCCTGGAAAGGGTCACAATAAATCAAGAGTTTGAGTAGAGGGCATGCAAGTATTATTTATGTAAATCCTTTACCAAAGTATACATCAACAACCAAACCAAATGTTTCCTCTAAGTAATTTCACATAGATTCTACATTCCTTGCAAATAAGAGATTGGTGTTTCTAAGCTGAGACGCATGCTCTGTAACTCGGTGCCCTTTTGCCTACTTTTCTGGACAAACATGTGACTCCCTCAAATATGTGGAGGCGGAGAAAGGCTCTACAGAGGCTATGAAAACCTCATCAGCAAGCAAAAGAATAGTCTTAGAAAAGCATATGAGGTAGAGTTAAGGTTTTTTCTGCTTCCCTTAAAAAAACCCAATAGTCTGCTTCTAATATTGAAAAACATTCCACTAATTCTGGTTGCTAAGTTCAAGTTTTTAAAAATCAGAAACACATCTTAGAATCAATATTGATATCTCTATAATTCAAGAACTGAATTAGTTATAAGTATCTTGTAATTATTTGTTTATAAAATGAAATATTTGTTTGGTTTTTTTCTTTGCTAGAGGTTCTCCCATTCTAAATTTCCCTGCTCTGTAGAATTAGCCTTACAGCAGTTCCAATCCTTGTTCATTGATCAACTTTAGCCATGTTGATCTTTCAAAGCTTTATATATGCACTTAATAAGTTTAATATGCTAAACTAGATTTTTTTTTATTTAAAAGCACAGTTGTTAAATATCAAACATGGAGACACTAATCTAGGATTGGGATGAAAAAAGGGGGTTGTGTGTGCTTTATTATTTTCCCTTTATTGGAGGGGCTTTCCCTGTTTGAGTCACTTGTTAAAATGTTATTTGTTTACTGTGTATTTTTCAATTTACACACACACACACACACACACACACACACACACACACACACACACACAGTGTATTGGTGTGGTTTTGAGGGGCTGATAGTTATTGTTGGTTGAACTGTTTCCTACTTTTGGATTTTAGATTGATTTTCGGCAGTTATTTTGCCTCTGCTTTGCATGTAATGAGTTTGCATGCTTGGGGGTGAGTTGTTTGCTCTGAGATAGTCTCATGTAGCCAGCTCTTCAGGTGTAATAGTATAATATAGGACGGTCAACCTGAGCACCATCATTTTAATCAGTGGTGCCCAAACTAAGGCCCGGGGTCCGGGCGCGGCCCCTAACGCCAATTCATCCGGCCCGCGAAAAAGCCCTCGTCGCTCCTGGAAGCGGAAGTAAAACGTGCCCATTACGGTTAAGACTCTTCTGGATTAACCCTTCCTCCGTACGGGCGCGTTTTGCTTCCACTTCCAGGAGCGATGAGGGCTTCGCGGGGCAGATGAATTGGCATCGGGGGCCGCACCCGGCCCCCAGGCCTTCATGACCGGCTCCCTGAACCACGTGATCGGCCTGCGGCCCAAAAAGTTTGGGCACCCCTGATTTTAATGATGCTTGGAAATAGAGCAAGAGCTGTTTGAACACAAGGGGTATGTGTTCTTTAGTAGTGTAGGAACCTCAGAGTCGCATGGAGGAGCTGTTTCCAGTTGTTTCATCTTCCTTAATATTGTATGGGAAGGTGCAATTGTGAAACAATCAACTGACTTTGTTTAATGATACCCTGGTGTGTATATTCAGTTAGGAAATAGCCTTTGCTTTTCATGGTACAGTACATGAAATATATTTACAATGCAGTTTGGAAGACAATGGAAGCAAGTGATTCAGTTGCAGTATTGGAGACCTGTAAAAACATTTATACTGTACTGTATGTTGTTAATGTTTGTGCACTATTCATTATGTGCCTGTTTGTAGTTAACTGTACTATCCTAAGTTAGTGGATATTACTTACATGTTTCAAATTATTTCATTTGACAGATATACTGTAGTTTTAACAATGGCAGAAGCACATCAAGCCGTTGCATTTCAGTTTACTGTAACCCCAGATGGAATTGATCTGCGTATGAGCCATGAAGCTCTCAGACAGATCTATCTGTCTGGTCTCTACTCTTGGAAGAAGAAGTTCATCAGGTTCAAGGTAAGTCATCCTGCAGACTGCGGTATGTACGTGGGGCAAAATTACATACACATAATGCAGCAAATGTAGGATTCTGAAAACCTGTGTTTACAGTATAAAGCTATTGGTGGTACTTAACTCTTCTCCCATAATCTTCTGTCTTTCCAGGAAGGATTAGAATCATCATGAAACAGTTATCTAGGTCACATTCCAGAAAAGGTCTAGACCAAGGGCAGTATACCAGTAGGTGTACTGACTTGGGCTTCTGGTAATTGAAGTCCAAAAGCACGGGAGAGCCACGTTTGCTGACCCCTGGTCTAGACAAACACTACAGTTAGGGCTAGCAAAAGCAGCCAAGAAGTCTAGCAAAGGCAATGGAGGTGCATCCTCTGTGTTTGGCTATAGGCACAAATTGTCTGCTAGATCAACCAAAGCTCCCTTAGCTTTTGGGAGTGCAGGCTAAAGTCAGTGTTTAGTCATGCACTCAAGTTTTTAAAATCCTGAAATGAATTAAAATTTGGTTAGACACAATGGGCACAGAGCTGAGCGAGTTGAGGAGGATGGTGGAGGACAGAAGTGCCTGGCGGACAGTGGTACATGGGGTCGCAGAGGGTCGGAATCAACTGTGCGACTGAACAACAATAAAAATTCAAGTGAAATTTTCTGAAAAGTTTCCCACACACTCTTGCTAAACCTTCTCTTAGAAAGCTGTAATTAAAAAGTGCGAAGGCAATAATTTAATTTAATTTTAATTTAATTTTCATACTTATATGCCACCCAATCAGGAAACCCGACTCAGGGCGGCTTACAAATAATTAGACAATATACCCAGTAACAACACAATAAATACACAATTAAATGATACAGTGACATGTAACAACAATACATAAGTCACAATGTCATGTCAGTAAATACACAGTAAATGACACAGTGACATGTAACAACAATACATAAGTCACAATGACATGTCAGTAAATACACAGTAAATGATAAAGTGACATGTAACAACAATACATAAGTCACAATGACATGTCAGTAAATACACAGTAAATGATAAAGTGACATGTAACAACAATACATAAGTCACAATGTCATTTTGTTGTTCAGTCGCACAGTCGATTCTGACCCTTTGCGACCCCATGGACCACTATCCGCCAGGCACTCCTGTCCTTCACCATCCCCCTCAACTCACTCAGCTCTGTGCCCATTGTGTCCACAATACCATCTAGCCATCTCATTTTTGGCCGCCCCCTTCTTTTGCCCTCAACCCTTCCCAGCATCAAGGCCTTCTCAAGTGAGTCCTCTCTTCTCATTTGATGTCCAAAGTACCTTAGTAATACGAGAAAGATCCTAAAAGCTGAGAACATTCATGCGGAAAGTTGTTGCCAAGTCATAAAGGGCTTTATATGTTATAACCAGTACTCTTATGTACTGATTTTGTGACATGTGACTCTGCAGCAGAGCTTTAGTCAGTAGGGGCCAACATGTTCCTTTCTAGTGCTCCAAAATTAACCCATTTGTACTATGTTTAAGAAGCATTTGTGATAATTTACAAAGTTCACTTATAATTATATGCCAATGGTGGCAAATCTCTGGCATGCATTCCAGAGGTGACACTTGGAGCCCTCTCTGTGGGCACCCGTACAGTCACCCCAGCACAGAGTTTGCCCCACCCCTCTGCCCAGCAGCCCAATGGAAGTGCTTCCTCCTTCCCCTAGCATAGAGTTCACTCTGCTCAGCAGCCCAATGGGAGAGCTTGCTCCTTCCCCCCAGCACAGAGTTCTCCCCACCCCTCTGCCCAGTATCCCATTGGGAGTGTTTCCTTCCTCCCCTGTTGCTGTTTTGGCAGTTTGTGATAAATAAGTGGGTTTTAGGTTGCAGTTTGGGCACGGTGTCTAAAAGGGTTGCCATCACTGTTACATGCAATGGTAATTTATAATTTATAAAGACAATGTAGTATATTAGTCTTCATGTGTGTAATCACTTATTTCTTTATGCTGAGATAATTCTTAGCACATTTCTTTCTGGAGGTATAGAATAGTGGCTTCAGAATTGAGAAAAATGACCGTGGAATTCTTGTCTTTCTAGAATGGTATCATAACAGGGGTCTATCCTGCTAGTCCATCCAGCTGGCTTATTGTAGTTGTAGGAGTTATGTCGACCATGTATGCTAAAATAGATCCTTCAATGGGATTGATAGCTAAAATCAACCGGACCCTTGATACAACGTAAGTAAACCTTTTTTCTTAATCTACTGTATCTTTTCAGTAAGTGCTTAGTGATGGTTGAAATGTTGCCTTTGCTGATAATGACTCAGACTAGGATGACCTATTATTAATAATAACCAGGGTAAGAAAAACCTGAATGAAATGTTATTTTTTATGTTGCATTCCATAATGCCTCCATCTCACCTGACCTTCCCATTTAATTTGCAACTGCTCCTTTGCCAATGGTGTTGAAGGAGAAGGAATGTTTATGTATGTATGTGTGTTTATATACACTTATATGTGTGTGTATACCCATACACATAATGCTTGGTTCGTGTTCAGCTGCAAATCAGCCAGGATCTTTAAGAAGTGGATTCTTGGAACCATTTGGTGGCACAGTGGTTAAACTGCTGTACTGCAGCCAGAAGGTTGTGAGTTCAATCCTGACAGTGACCCAAGGTTAACTCAGCCTTCCATCCTTCTGAGGTACCCAGCATGTTGGGGGCAAAATACTAATTAACTTGTGAACCACCCACAGAGTGCACTAAGCACTATGGGATGGTATATAAGTATAATGCTATTGCTATATTGGTGGTGGGGACGGGTCATAAATTTTCAGTTGGAGAATGCTGCAGGTCTCAGAGATGCTAAAGGAAAAGAATTTATGCCAGAGAAGAATTTAGGCTGTATGAGAGTTAAGGTTGATGGTGAGTATTTTGATGGATTTTTTATGGGAAGAAGAGCAGAGATAAAAATATTATTTTACTTCAGCAAAATTATTTTCAGCACCTTTTTCACACTGAATTGTAATTTTTTATGAGTGCCAGTCTGCAGTATTTAATACTCAGTGAATCCAAAGATGCAAATGGTTGTAGAAAATGTAGGCATTTTAAAAATTCCATATGTAATACAGTATGTCATTCAAGACAATTTGTTTGCTTTTGTAGTGTTCCTGGAAATTTGAGAGATCACTGGAAATGGATATTTAACAAAAATATTCAGTATTTTAACGACAATATACTGTAATTTGGGGTGGTAACATATAATTTAGGCATTTCTTTAGCTTTTCCAGTTAACTACTGTTCTTCCAGACAGTTGATGCTGTGCATTTATTTTGGGTTTTAAGATTTTTATCACTGATTTTGTCCACTCACTACTGTATGTTCCTTATCAGAGGAATAGATGAAATTTAAACTTTTAGAATATTGGTTCCACATTTGGGGTATGTGAAGAAATTCTAGGTGGCAAGAGAGAGTCTGAGGAGCATGCAATGGTGCTTATGGCCACGACTCAATTCCTGCTACTGCTGGAGTAACACCCCCTCCCCCTTTTTTTAATATTGAAAGAAAAATGGAAAGCAGTTGCCATAGCAAGATTTCCTTGTCCACTTTCTGGTATCCATTTAAGCTATTCCTTTGTTTCCACAGTCCCATTTAGTCTGCTCACTAACCAAGCACTGGTGGGTTTGAAGGATCGTTTCAACCTTGACACACACACACAGAGACATCCTCATAATTCTTTGACATGTTTCTCTTTCTCTTTTAATAGTGGTTATATGTCCAACCAAACACAAAATATTGTCAGTGGCATTCTTTTCGGGACAGGACTCTGGGTAATCCTTATTTTCTCAATGCGCTACACACTAAAGATGCTGCTTTCCTACCATGGGTGGATGTTTGCTGAACATGGCAAAATGTCTACAGGAACCAGGATATGGATGGTAAGATTAAATTACCATATTTTGAGTTTAAACTTGATGTAGCCCTGATAAGAGAATATCTATTGTCGGTAACTTTGGTTTTATGGGGGTTGCTTTCTACCTGTTCTTTCAGTTTTTTCACTTTGATTACATTTTCTGAGCTGGCAGAGTAGCCCTCTACTTAGATGAAGTTTCACTACATTTGCCTGCAATGTTTGGATAGTAGATAGTTCATTGCTAGACTTCCTCCCTGTAAACAAAGTTGTTTAAGACCACTATCTGATGACCATGTTGATTAGTTGTGCTTTATTTTATTTCATTTTACTTTGTTGGGAGAGGCAGTTCTGAGGAGAGCATTCCTTCTTGTTAAAGAGACATGGTCACTTAAAAGCTCATTTTGTTTTTGACCTTATTGTGCATTGCTGAGATAGGTATTAACTGCCATAGTCTTTCCAACCTTGACCTTGCTGGCTTCAAGATTCTGGGAATGTAGTCCCAGCACATCTGAAGAGCACCAAGTTAGGAAACAAATGTCTTATCTCCAAGAGTTTCTTGTGCTACTATAGTATGCTTCCTGCGTGTATTAGTTGATTCTAGAACAGTGTTTCCCAACCTTTGGTTTTTGGACTTCAATACCTAGAAGCCTAAGTCAATTCCCCAAAGCACTGATCAGCCAATGTACTGACTTAGGCTTCTGGGAATTGAAGTCCTTTGGGTTTGTGTGCCCCACTGCTCTAAAAGGAAATTAGCAAGAACATAATTACTAGTATGCCTGATATACTAGTATGGGATATAAGTACCAGTTGCAAGTGAAATGGCTGATAGTTTTCTTCCACTATGATTCCAAGGGATTTCCTTATGCGAATACAAGCTCTATTTGAGTGGTAAGGTACAGAGCATCATGTCAACTTGGCTTAACATTTTCCTTGGCTGGATTTTGGCATGTCCTGTAAATGCAACACTTCTGAATCTCTCTCTCTGTTTTTGTAATGCCAAACTTGAAGGGTGCAACTGGCTATTACTAATGTGTTTTGCCTGAATATTATGTCTAGATATCATCAGGAGATCATTTACCACTGTAACTCAACTGGCAAGCATGTTGAGAAGTACAACTAATATTGCTTCTCTTTGATGGGGACTTAATTTGAGATTTGATCTAACTGGCTTATTTAGGTTGCAGCATCACTAAATAGTGTTGACTTTTTTCTAAGCTTTTTTCTCACTTTCTTTCTTTTTTGTCTTTTGTTTCTTATGTATGCCTTTGTTTTCATTCTTAAAGAACTTTGAGACAGATACTCTTATGAACTACTGTGTTCGGCAAAGTTTTATAAAACTGAATACAGTAATACCTTGGATAACACTAAAATCGGATAACGTCGGGGAATTTGAGGCAAACATTTGCATCGTACAACGTTAACATAATGTGCGATGCAAATGTTTGCCTCAAATTCCCTGGTGTTGATCTCTGCCCCAAGCCCACAGGGCTGGAGACCAGGCTTGCAGGCTTTGGGGCAGAGATCTACCGAGGCAAACATCGCCAGTTTGGTTGGGGGGAAATTATGCATGCACACCTGATCACCCCCAACCAAACTGGTGCTATGAAACTCGCAGCAGTGGCATGGCTGAAAGCCGAACGGGGGCTCCCAGGTCGGCTTCCCAACCACACTGCCACTGCACCCTTGGCAGCGGTAGCGTGTTTGGGAAGGAGACCAGGGAGCCCCCATTCGGCTTCCCAAATGCGCTGCTGCTGTTATCGGTGCTTGGGTTGGGTGCGCGCACCCGGTTCTTTCCCCCAACCCAAGTGTCCATTGCAGCATGTGATGGCCGGCTGGGTGAGGGAAAGAACTGTGTGTGTACCGCCTTGCTTGTGGGAATGCGCGTTCCCTCCACAAACAAAGAGAGCGATCAGGATCACCCGGTTTGTTTGCAGTGGGAACGCGTGTTCCCCCTGCAAGCAAAACGAGTGATTGGGATTGCCTGCTTTGCTTGCGGGAGGAACATGCGTTCCCACCGCAAGCAAAGTGTTGTGCACCTGGTTCTTTCCCTCAGCCAGCTGGCCATTGTTCGGCTTCCCAAACACACCGCCGCTACCGAGGAGGGAATGTGTGTTCCCTCCCCAAGCAAAGCGGCGGTCCGGTCCCACTTTGGGACCGCCAGTTTGCTTGGGAAGGGAGGGCACTTTCTCTCTCCAAGCAAACCAGATTGACCCCCTATTCCCTGTCCTCTTCGGAAAGGGAACAGGGCTTTTTTTTAAATGTTGTGTGATCAATGCATCGCACATCGTTAAAAACCGGATAACATTAAGACTTGTGGAACCAAGTCTTAACGTTACCCGAGGTACTAGTGTATAGTCACTCCTGTGATAGAAGTGCTTTCAGGAAATAATTTGTGTATGCCATTCCATATTAGAGAGAATTTCTAGATGGGGAGTTTATGGGGAAGCCTGTTGAATTGGGGATTTATTGTTTTATACTTTGTCATTAATGTGTATTGAATCTTGGAACTATAGTGAGGTCCCTATTCCAGAGGTTTTACAGTGGAAACACAAGGATATGGGATGTAAGAAAGATGTTAAATGTATCTGAAGCTTGACTAAAAGCAAGAGGTTATGTGAAAAAGATGGATTTTGAGGTGGGATAACTTCTGTGGTATTTACAAGCTGAGTTAATAGTAGTAAAGAGATCCATGTTTGAACTGACCTTTTGACTATCATCTTTTGTTAAGTAGGTCCAAAGTTTTAAGTGCACATTTATGAAAGAGTTCAAACATGGCTTGTACTATTCTGCAGAATTTTATTTTCTTTTATTTTCTTGTCAGACACTGGTGAAGCTTTTCTCAGGTTGCAAACCAATGCTATACAGTTTCCAGACCTCTCTGCCACGTCTTCCAGTTCCAGCTGTGGAAAATACTGTAAATAGGGTATGTTGCTTATTTTGTAACTTCCTCTTCAAGACTTAAATTCAGATGAAATGCCAGCATTAACTTTACTTGTTCCAAACACATGCATCAGTAAAAACTGAGCATGGTGTCTGATTATCTCAATTCCAGATGAAAATTTGCCTCATCCATTTACAGTGAAGTCAGGAGTAGTCAAAGTGGCATGCTCTTGTTTTATCTTGCGTTTGTACCCCTGAAGGCAAGATATTCAGTGTCTTTAAATTATCATCTTTTTTATTTACATCTGCATTGTCTGGAATCTCTGAGTGGTTTGTAGTCCTTAGATTATTATTTTTTCTTGGCCTTCACTCTCAAATTTTCATTATTTAAAGCACCAATCAAATGATAGGGAGCAGCTATATGTTTGGAGAAGCAGGATTATCTTAGATATAAGAACAACAGCAGCAGTTTAAAATAATAAAAGGAAGGCAGCAGATAACATGTAATTTCAAAGATCTAGGAAATCTTGTAGTACTCTACAAGTAAAATTTGACACATAACAGACATGTTCTTTGATCCTGTCAGTGCAGCTTTGAGAATATCTGTGGAAAGTTGGTTATGCTTCTTTAAATATGGTCACTTGAGAAAAGCCGTATAATGTCCAAATGATACATTCCAATCTAAACTATTAGTGACTAAATTTGTGGAAATACAAGTTTCTGAAAGAGAGATGTGTCTCTTTTATCTTTGTAGTGGAATTTATTATAGGCTAAAATAGATATGAAAACAAAATACTCTAAGATTTTTTTTAAACTAGGGAAATGACTTACAATTAAGATCACTGCAATTATATGAAATATCGATGATACATTAGGTAGAGGTGAAGTCCTGATTGTTTGGAACTGGGAAGGAGACTCTTTTTCACCTTGTGGCTATTGTCTCGTGTGCCATTGCCAGTACTTTTCTTCCTAGTGTCTTGCAGAAGGATGGTGTAGATCTTCCTCAAATGCATTGTTTTAGTGGCTTTTTTGAAGTTCAGTGGTCTTACTGCTAGCTCCAGGTCTTCTAATCTATAATATAGTAAAACCTCACATAAAGAGTGCCTCTCTTACAAACTAACTCACTTAAAGAGCAGAATTTTCTCTGAATGGTCACTTCTCTTAACAAATAAAACCAACCAAAAACTTGCTTAACAACTAAATTGGGGTTCGCAATCCCCCACCACCAGAAGTCATAATTGGTCACTTACAATGGTGTTTTGTTTAAAGAGCAAACTTGATTAAAGAGCAATCCTGCTGGTTAATTTGAGCCCCCTCACCCTTTTAATCTTTTAATTTGGAAACTTTTTAGTTTTAATCTGGTATTAACTTTTTGAGCTTTTAAAATCTTTTTAACAATTTAACCTGAATTGCTGTAGATGTTTTTTATGTGATGTCAAACCGCCCTGAGTCATCTCGGTGAGGAGGGCAGTGTAAAAATTCAAATAAATAAATAAATAAAATCCTGGACTAAAGGTTGTCTGTTTTCCACTTGCAGCATGTCCACTTCTCCACAATGCACTGTTGGCTTGCAGTATAAAGTCATGCTCCTATGGCCTTGCCTTGTCATACCTTATGACAGTGGCTTTGCTGCTGCTGCCTTGTAAAATACTACTTCATCTGCTGTCTGTAGGCATGAATAGAATGAAGGACAGGAAAGAAGTGTCTTTGGTAGACTTTGTTGTATTGACATCAGGTGTTTCCTCTTTGTCGTTTCCAGTATTTGGAATCAGTTCGTCCACTTATGGACAATGAAAATTATAAGAGGATGGAATGTCTTGGCAAAGATTTTGCTGTAAATCTGGGACCAAAGCTACAGTGGTATTTGAAACTGAAATCCTGGTGGACTACAAACTATGTAAGTGGATGAATCAAGTGCTTCCAAAGAATGTTCCAGTTTAAACTTTTCAGATTCTTATCCCTGAATTTAGGTTTTCCAAAGCTAAAGAAAAGTTATTTTGCAAATACAAATATGTTTATTATTTTAGCATATTATTATTAGGAATTCTTATTTCCATTTTGACAGCAGAAGCTGGTGATAGGTAAGACCTGATAAGTTTATCTGTTGAAGGATCAAACTTTAAAGTAATCTCACTGTATTCAGCAGGTATCCAATCATCAACTGTGACATGTACTTTTTATACAACCAACACCAGCTTCCTGTAGCCAGAACAGCTCTGAATACTAGTACACGAGTACCTCCAATAACGTTAGGACTTGGTACAATAAGTCAAAACGTTATCCGATTTTTAATGTTGTGCGATGCATTGATCGCACAACCTTTAAAAAAAAGCCCTGTTCCCTTTCTGATGAGGAAAGGGAACAAGGGGGCGATCCTGTTTGTTTGGGGAGGGAACGTGTTCCCTCCCCAAGCAAACTGGCGGTCCCAGTGTGGGATTGCCTTTTGCTGGCATTGGTGCTGGGGAAAGAATGTGCTTGCACAGCAGTTCTTTCCCTCAACCCCTGGGCTGATCTTGGTGCTGGGGTTGGGGGAAAGAATGGGCTTAGTGATCCCGGGGGGAGAGCGTTCTGAAGAGAGGCTGGGGACCCTTTTCCCAGCCTCTCTTCAGAACTCCCCCCTCATGGGTAAGCCCCTTAGCAATCCAAATGGGTGGGCGGGTTTCTGAATAGAAGCTGGGAAAAGTTTTTCCAAGCCTCTGTTCAGAAACCTTCGCCTGGATCGCTAAGGGGCTTAGTGATCCGGCGGCATTCTGAAGAAAGGCTAGGGACCCTTTTCCCAGCCTCTCTTCAGAAGGGCACTCCCCATGGCTAAGCCCCTTAGCAATCCAGATGGGTGGGTTTCTGAATAGAAGCTGGGAAAAGTTTTTCCAAGCCTCTGTTCAGAAACTTCTGTTCAGAAAGTCTCCCGGACTTTTTTGGTTGCAGTGAAGTCTATGGGCTTTGCAGAATGCAAGCCACCCACCGCTATGGAATGCACAGTGGCACGTGTCTTCGGAAGCTGAAGGGAGTCAGCGTGGGATCAGCGCTTGGGTTTGGGCTTGAACTAGCGCGGGAGGGGGCATTATTTCCCCCAACCCAAGCGCTGATCCCAGTGTGGGATCAGTGCTTGGGTTGGGGGAAAGAACGTGCATGCGTGCCCATTCTTCACCCCAACCCAAGCGCAGATCGCAGCTGTTGGATAACGTCGGATGATGCTAAAATCAGAAAACGGGGAATTTGAGGCAAACATTTACATTGCATAATGTTATCTTAATGTTGCGATGCAAATTTTTGCCTCAAATTCTCTAATGTTATCTGATTTTAGCGTTATCCAATGCAAATGTTATCCGAGGTACCACTATATTATTATAAATGAGTTTTAGTAAATTGCTAATTTGAGTTTAGATGAGGCTTAATTATTTTAAATGATGAAACACATAGCTTTCTTTTCCTTGTTTCTTTTTGTGCTTGAGGTAAAAATAGGTAAAAAAAATTGTCCCACATACAGATTTATTTTTATTTTATTTATTTCTATGTGCTATTTTCCAATAAAAGATCTCAAGGCAGCTCACAATTAAAGTACAAGTAACGTAAAGATAAAAGGACAGTATAATTTTAAAAAACAATGAACTATATAATATGAAAATACCGTAATACCTCGGATAACGCTATGACTTGGTTCCACAAGTCTTGGTGTTATCCGATTTTCTCCTCCCCAGATTGCTTAACGTTATGCGATTGTAGCATTATCTGAGGTAAACGTTATCCGAGGTATTACTGTACTCTAAACACAGAAGACTCTTAAACAAATATCAAAATAACTAAAATTTCATGAATAATTTGACAATGAGATCCTTTATTTGACCTGATGGGCGAAAGGTGTAACTAGAGATAATCTGAGACTATTCACAGTTGCAATTAATTTTAAGGTTTATTTAAATTAGAAAAGATTAAATGGAGTAAGATCTATGAAATAAAGGCACAATATAAAAAAAGAAAATCAGTGAATTTTTAACAACACAGTGCAATGATGAAATGAAATGTATATAACAGAACAGTCTGGATTTAAGAATCAGGGGAAAATAATTGTACAAAATTAGCTACAGTTGTCCTTTTATAAAACACTATATTTACTCTAATCTTCTACCAGCCTTCTAGCTGAAGATGACTGTGTTCAGCAGTCTTTGGCTTAGAAGTTGAGAAAGATAGACTTGTGGCTCTCTGTTTGAAGGAAAGGTTCCTGAAGACTCAGGGGTATGTGCATTGACATCAAATAAATAAATAAATGTGTGAGATAATTGATCCAGGAGAATCCAGATGGGGAAAATCAGAAGGAAAAATATGAAATGAAATAGTGAAATCGTTAAGTGTGTATGTGTAAATATTTTTTGTTGTTCAGTCATACAGTCGATTCTGACCCTTTGCAACCCTAGGGACCATTGTCCTCCAGGCACCTCTGTCCTCCACCATCCTCTTCAGCCCGCCCAGCTCTGTGCCCACTGCATCCACAATACCATCTAGCCATCTCATTTTTGGCCGCCCCCTTCTTCTTTTGCCCTCCACCTTTCCCATCAAGGGCTTCTCAAGTGAATCTTCTCTTC
Organism: Furcifer pardalis; assembly: GCA_030440675.1. Taxonomy (NCBI): domain Eukaryota; kingdom Metazoa; phylum Chordata; class Lepidosauria; order Squamata; family Chamaeleonidae; genus Furcifer; species Furcifer pardalis. Next base: position 100,704,134 of record CP126894.1, on the reverse strand, counting down.
TCATTTGATGTCCAAAGTACTTCATCTTCATCTTTACTATTTGACCTTCTAGGGAGCAGTCAAGGTTGATTGCTTCTAAGACCAACCTATTTGTTCTCCTCGCTGCCCAGGGGACTCTCAAAACTCTCCTCCGACACCACATCTCAAAGACATCTATTCTTCTGCGCTCAGCTTTCCTAATGGCCCAGCTCTCACAACCATACATTGCCACCGGAAATACCAGTGCTTTGACTATATGAATCTTTGTTTTCAATGTGATGGCGCTACTTTTTTACTATGTTCCCAAGGTTTCTCATAGCTTGCCTCCCAAGAATTGGTTGACTTTTTATTTCATGGTTGCAATCACCATCTGCAGTGATCTTGGATCCTAGGAAAGTAAAATCTGTCACTGCTTCTACTTCTTCCCATCTATTCTGCAGGGACTGATAGGGCCTGTTGCCATTATCTTGGTTTTCTTGATATTGAGTATAAGTATAATAAAAGAAGACAGGTAGGTGTAAACTCTCCCAATAAGAGTAATTTAGCCCATTGTAGAACCTGAAACTTCTCTCAAAATCAAGGCAAACTAAGGCCCAACATTCTGTTCTGTGTTGGTAATTTAAATTTAATTTAATTTTCAAATTTATATCCTGCCCTACTCAGGCGAACTCGATTCAGGGCGGCTTACATAGTTATAAAGCAATACATACAATATAAACCATAATTTAAACAAAATTCAGTAACGAATATACACAGTGGATACAAAGTAATAAAAGAGCAAGTTGGAGGAAAAGTGCACTGCACCAATTTTCTTTTCCCCTAGAGACTAAATCATCTTATCAGTGACCATAGCATCTTATCAGGGTACATTCTGGGCCTAGCGTCACTGAAAGTATCCAACTTTGTAGCCTGTCCACACTGTTCCATTGTCTTCCAGCTTATCCCAGACCCTTGTTGCCACAGCATTTGTGTGTCTCTTTTTTTGCTCAGCCTTTTTAGCTAACAGGAAACAAGTCAGTCATACTGTTTATGAAACAAACCAAATATTTCCTTGATGCCATCCCATAGGCAGGCCACTGGTTGGTAATCCCATCCAAAAGACACATATCTGTACGCCAGGCTAGTGCACATGCCTTTCCCCTCACTGTATTCTTGTATTCTAAAAATAAGATCTGATTAACACAGTACAGCATCAATGTCCAATGTACTAATTAAAAGCCTGTTTAAGAAGAAACATCTTTATCTGTCACCAGAACCATAGGAACAGAGGATCAACCTAATCTCCCCCAAGAATGCCTGCTACAGCCTGGGAACAGCTAAAGACAAGATCCTCTCTCATATTCACATCAGATATGCTTGTGAATGTGGTGGGAGTGAGAGAAGAACCTCCCCTGAAGTTCTTAGTAGCCAAGAAGGCTTATATCAAGAAGTATCATGCTTCAGATAGCAGAAGCCCAAGCTGTATAGAGCTTTATAAGTCATAACTATAACTTTGAACTGGGCCTGGAAGGGGATTGGAAACCAGTGAAGCTGTTGTAATGGGAAGTGATATGCCGCAGCATCACACAGAGCTTGTTACAGTAATCCAAGCAGGATATAACTAGGGTATGTGTCAGCATAATCTAATCTGATATCTCTAGCTGGTGCACCAACTTTACCTGTTCAGAAGCACTCCCTGCCACTTCTGAGACCTCCATGTCTCTGCTCAGGGATGATTCGAGGAGTACACCAAAGCTACACACCTGAGTTGTCAGAAAAAGTATAACCCCATCCAGCAAAGATTGAATGCCATTTCCCTGATCTGTCTTTTGACTGACTAGGAGCATCTGTGTCTTGTGTAGCTTGAGTTTCAATCTGTTTGCCCTCATCCATTCCATTTACTAGGCGGCTGGCTAATTGTTATATCTGTATAGAATAATTGCACCAGGAATCAGAAACCAAGAAGCCTTTTGATGATGTGAAGAGGTTAAAGAAACAATTTAAAGATCTCTAGTGGTAGTTTCATTTTTATTGGCTCCCAAATTCTTGATGAAATCTTAATACAGTAAAACCTCAGGTTAAGAACGCTCCGGGTAATGTTTGCCCCAGTTTATGATGGGAAATCCTATGGAAATACCATCCCAGCTTATTAATTTTGAATCTTTTTTTTGTTGTTGTTCCGACTATCAATTCGGGACCATTTTTTAATTTCTCAATGCATCCCTATGAATGCTTCAAGTTACGATTTTTTTTGCGTTACAACGGAGGCTGTTGGAACAGACCTCCGTCGCAACCCGAGGTTTTATTGTACATTTAAAAACTTTTTGAGAAATTGTCCAGGTGACCCTTTGCTTAAACCCAAGTTCTCTTGTCTTATTTCCCAGTCGTCAAAGATCAAAATGGTTTTAATACATAATTTTCTGCAATTACTGTAAAAATTGTTAGCAACTGCCCATCTGACATGTTTTATGCTTTGTGAATCAGCCAAACTTTTCTGCTTTCCTTTATTTTAATGCTATTACAAGCATGCCAAGTGGCTAACTTGGTTCTGTACTTTGAAACTTCAAGTGTAGATGATAGCTGAGTGCTGATTGTTGCCTCTTCCCTTGTTCCAGAAGTAGGAGGAAAGTTGTTAAGCAATGGAAACCATTGTGAGAACAAACCAGCATCCCTAGCATATTTTCCTTTTATTTGAATGGGAAATTCATACCAGGAGATGCCTTGATTGTTGCTCAGCAGTATGCTCCCCACCTCTCTTTCTCAGATGATTTGAAGAGATACCCTTGGATAGTGCTAAGTAAATATGCTTGTCTGCTCAGCCAGCAAGGAATAGAGAAGAACCAGGTTATTTAATTCATATCTAACCTAATCACCAACAAAACTGTAGCCCTTAGGTTCCATGTTGTTTTCGTTTTCAAATATGAAAGTCTCTTTCATAAAAGTGAAACTATTTACATGTGTGTGTCTGTTGATCTAGTGAATTTTGTAGATTAATAAATTTGATCCTGCTTGTTTGTCTAGGTTAGTGATTGGTGGGAAGAGTATATTTATCTTCGCAGTCGTGGACCTATTATGGTGAACAGTAATTACTTTGCAATGGTGAGTAAACGGAGCAATTCTGACAGTTTTTTCACATCTATCACAGACCCAATTTCTCTATAGCAAGGATGGGCAAGTTGTTGGTTATGCTGGCAAGGAATGATGGAAGTTGCTATTCAACAATATATGGAGAGTTAGAGGTTGATTGCTCCTCAGTTCAACAGAAATCTATAGGTTTGAGCACATTAAGAAACCATGTGATAATAATGTATGAACATGATCCAACCAAGTAGAAAGAATTATAAGTAAAACTGGGTGCTTTTGTATTGTGAATTATATACAATGAAGATGTGCGCATGTAAAGTTCACATTTGGCATGCAGAAATGGGATCATGTACATCTGTTATAGCTTTGATTGTGGGTACACTACTATTCTGCTAATGTCTGATCATATCTCTTTCCCTTAGGACTTCCTGTATTTTACTCCCACCTCTGTGCAGGCAGCTAGAGCTGGCAATGCTATCCATGCTCTCTTGCTGTACAGAAGAAAACTGGACAGACAACAAATCCAACCGGTAAGTCATTTTTCTTGAAGTAGGGTGCATGTATGGTGTTGAAGGAAACCAATAGGGTTGAATACTGTCAAATGTTTGCAAGATGTGAATATCCTTTTCATAACAGATTAAAAAAAGAGAAGGTTGTTGAAATCTATGGGGTCACATTATTGAAAATAAGAAGTGGCTATAATGGCAAATCACTGGGACTTGTTTAGCCAATCCCAGTGATTTGTCTCACCACGACTTCTGAGTCTGTCTTATGATGCCAAAGAGTTATCATCTTGTAGTTAACAAACTCTTTGAAAGCTTCGGGGATGGGCTTAGCACAGTTTGGATATGCTCAGTCGGTTCACCTGTTTACTGCAAGCCATACAGCACATTCACATACTCTGTTTCAAACCGTGGATCTATTCATGTGTTGGCCATGAGAACTGTGAGATGTGCACAGGAGTACAGAGTAAACAGCAATGTTGACAGCTGAAACGTCTATACTATATTTTGGAAGAAGGCAGTTTCCTGAACTCAAGCCGAAGTGTAGTGGTGTTTCTGTGCAGACATACCTCTTCTACAAATCTAGTTCTTCAGCACATTCCTTAAAAAAAAAACAAAGTCTTTTACCCCAAATTAATAAGTTTAATTTGAGAACTGGAGGGATAAAAACTGGTTCTTATAATAATTACTAAAGGTGGTTAGAACTATTTTAAAATTGGAATTGCCCATCTGAATGTATCAAAACCAAAGATCTGTGATTCCTGCATGTATTTCCCTTAAATCCTGAGATGACATTGCCTATGAAAGCTCTACTGTAGCCCTTCCTGCTGGGCCATATTTTTCCTATACTTTAGAGATCTTGAAACTGCCTAATTTTCATAAGTACTGTATTGTAGAACATCTCCCAGCCACCCAGAGCAGGTGGCCTTAGGTCTGTGGTCAGAAGGGTGGTAATGATCAAATTGCTATCACATTCTATTCTTAATGCTGACAGAACTCAGTTGAGCCCACATCATCAATTATATGTGATTTTGCTTGAATAAGCGCAGCGATGGGATGACAAAATTTCTACTACCACGCCATGACGTCACGGACGTCATGGGTGTGGCCAATGTCATTATCTCATGACGTTATTAACAAAACCGTTAATAAATTAAATAAATAAAATAAATAAATAAAATAATAATTAAATAAAAATCCACCCACCCACCCCAAACACAAACCCCACTTACAATGCAGACCGTTGGGGCCGACGAGCCACCCTGACTGTGCCCTCCTCTTCTTCTGGGCCACCACCCGCGGCCTCCACTGAGCGCCCAGGTTCGGGGCTGCCTGCGGATGGTTGCGGCTGGGAGGCCCTGGGCTGCCCGGCTAGGTGCGCCATCGCTGGGCGCCAAGGCTCAGGGCCGCCCATGGAGGGTTGCAGTCGGGAGGCCCTGGGCCGCCCGGCTATATGTGCCGCCGCCGGGCGCTGAGGATCTTGGCTGCCCATGGACGGTTGCAGCCGGGTGGCTCTGGGCCGCTCGGCTAGATGTTTAGGCGCCGAGGCTCAGGGTTGCCCACGGAGGGTTGTGGCCAGGAGGCCCTGGGCCGCCTGGCTAGGCGCGCCGCCTCCAGGCGCCGAGGGTCAGGGCTGCCCATGGAGGGTTGCGGCCAGGAGGCCCTTGGCCGCCCTGCTAGGCGTGCCACCTCTTCCTAAGCCCTCCGCCGCTGCCGGAGCCACTCCAAAATGGTCTGACTCTGGCAAAAACAAGCGTGCATGCGCAGAAACAGAATCTGATGCATGTGCAATTCAAAATTGCACCGCGCATGCGTCAGATTGACTTCTGCCCATGTGCACTAAATTGGATTTTAATTTTTTTTCCTTTTTTTGAGGCATCGGAACCAGACACCTCAAAAAAAAAAAAAACCCGACTACCCTCCCGGGGAACTCTCCGGGATTGTTCCTACCAGTTCTGGGGAACCAGTTGGAACCGGCATCATCCCAGCACTGAATAGGAGTATCTTATAATCATAAATTTATGGATTAAATGCTGATTACTAAAAATAACACCACTAATTCCAGTTATTACTGAAATTTACACTCTGTTTCCCAAAGTAATTTTATGTGTTAATTATTTACCCACTCTTCTCCCAGTCTCTTGAACTTCTTTTTTAAATATATAATTTAAATTAATTTAAAAATAATTTGGAAGTTTGTTCCGGAGAATTGCTGAGCAGAAGAATGATGTAACTTCAAACTATAGGGTTATGGTATATGTGCACGTTTCTAAATTAAAATACCTTTCATGTTACCTATTGTGCCTCTGAACCATGTGTTTCCTTATTTCAGTAATGGCATTCAGTTAAAAACTGAATGTTTTGAGCAGGACTGAGGCATGTTTAGTACCATTTTCATTTCAAGTTAGTATCTCTGAACTGGCTATCCTAAAATTTAAGCTGCCTTTTTTTCTTCCTTGGTTTCTGTATTTCTTTCATGGAATATATTTTAGTAGACTTTTTTGGGACAAGCAAAGTGGGCTTCTGTCCTGCAAAATATTTCTTGAAAATGTCCTCTGGTGGAGGAAATGATGTTATGCAAGGAAAAAGAAATTTAAGTAGTAGCCCAACTCTAGCTAATGCAGTATTTTATCTTGGAGGAGAGAATGAATAAGGAAGAAATCTGGAATGTGTTTGACAGCAGGATTCTGCTGTTGATAGAGCAGAAAGTGGTTTTGGAAGAAAAAATATATAAAAAGAGATTTTGGAAGCTTACATTCTGAAAGGTGCTTCTACAAGGAGGCCACATTGCCTATGCTTAAGAGAATGCCGTATTACGTGTTAAGGACAGGTCAAAAACCATGTAGCCGTTTCCCTGCTTTTCTCTCTCGGAAATGACTTATGCGAGGAAAACTTCCCCTAGTGTGAAATGGCCATAAGAATCTGCAAATCTCCTGACCATCTTTCTAACTTTCACATGTATTTTTCTCTTCACTTACTAACATGTATCTATAAAACACATTTGTAACACACCTTTGCGGCATAGATTCTTCTGATGGGATCCACTGTTCCACTCTGCTCAGCTCAGTGGGAGAGACTATTTAATACCTCCCGTATTCCAGGAGAGGAAAGAGGTAAGAAGAACCAGCAGAAGAAAAGAACATCAGAAAACCCAAAGAGCATTCAAAACTGCAATGATTTTCTCTTGAATATATAGTGCTGATAACAAATGTTCTTATTGACATTACATGTAGGCTGAGGAAAATGGACTGGATTGTACAGCTTAAATGTGTAATAAATTGCTGGGATAAAATCTGCAACCATGTTTAAAATAGCTTGGAAAATGAACAATTTCAACTTGTGTTCTGATATGTTTAACCTATTTCTTTCCTTTAAAAAACAAAACAAATGACAACAAAAAGCACATGGGAAATGATTTCCTACCCAGTATGACTTTTCTTTTGTGTGTGATCACTCCCTCTTTTGATTCTATTCTTTTGGGGGTCCTCTTGGTTTTCATTGCTTCTTTATTCTGTATGGGGAATTCACACTTTCCACACAACCTCATTGTTCAAAATCTTTGTGTAGGGTTTGTTGGGGTTATTTTGACTCTCTGTTCTTCCTTTCAGCTTATGATTTACAATACCATCCCAATGTGCTCTGCTCAATATGAACGTTTGTTCAACACTAGTCGTATACCGGGCACAGAGACAGGTATAGTGTTAGTCCTGTCAATACATTGGGCCCTGTTTTGCATTGTAATATTTTGTAAACATAACGCAGATTACTTCAACCTGTAACATTTGTACATTTGGTGAAGGCTGTGATTCTTTCAGCCAAAAAGACATTGTAATTCTGACATGTGCTATAAGGACCAGTTCTTGGAGGTTATGAACCATTTCAGTGTGAATTTTTTTAAAAAGAATTTATACACAGCAGTAGACGGAGCAGATTAATAAATTGCTATAGTTTGACTTAGCAAGTTTTCCAAGTCTTATACTTTCCACTCTAGCCCAGCAATTAAATTCTCCACATGTGTTTAGAAATATAACAAAATAGTTATTTTACTTAAAGTTGATTCAGATTGATAAGCAAACATGTTTTGCTTGATAAAAAGTTCTTTACAGTAATTTTTCATCTTAGACATGCTTTGCTTGTAAGGCAAAATATTAATAATAGGAGAGAAAGTGCAAAAACAGTGGAAGAATAACGAACAACACACTGAATAACAAACCCAAGCAACAAGCAGCTTAATACATGTCAGGTGACCCTAGATGCAGGAAACTAGAATACTCTTCTTATTGGTTGGTTAGAGATATAATTTACATTAACAACCCATTTCATGGTGTGGTTGCTCTAATATACTCAAGAGAAATAATTACTGAATTGAGTGGATTGGTTCAACATAATGATGGGTGGTTTCCATTCATTATATCCAGTGGTGGGCTCAAAAAAAATTTACAACCACACTGTAGGCATGGTATGGTGGGTGTGGCCAAGGGGAAAGCCCTGAGTTGTACCCGAATTAGGACTACTTTCTTTCAAAACTTAGATAGGCTGGGCCAGCCAGAATTTCTGCTACCAGTTCTGGTGAACTGGTGTGAATCGGCTGATGCCCACCACTGATTATATCTTCCCAGAAAATTCTTGTGTGTGTTAAATAATTTAAATCTGCTTGTCTCCCCCCCCCCTTTATAAAATCACTTCTGTCAAAGCTGCATACAAAAGGTTATAGATATATATCATATAATAAAAACACTAAAGAGGTAAAAAGCAAAACAACTTACAGTATAATATGAAAGAAAGTAATGTTGAAATATGAGTAAAGCCATTCTAAAGAGTCAAGTTTGGAGCAGCAAGACAGAAGGAAGACATTAGTATCACAGTATTAGTGATAATAAAGCTTGTGAACCACCCGGAGAGTGCACTGTGGGGCGGTATATAAGTGTGATTGTTTTTCTTTATTGTGTTCTCTGATGTCAAAGAATTGATTATAGAACATCATTATTAAAAGCAGACTGAAATGGTTCATAATACAACATGAAGTGGACCTTGCACTTACTTCATGGAGTAACTCATAACATAGCTATTAATTTTTTGGACTAAATCTTCAAGATTTTGCAAATTTTCATTTTTTCTTAATTTTACTTTTGGACACTTTCCCAGTTAACAAAAATCAGTACTAATGTTCTTTGTTCTTTCATGTTTAATTTCTTTTAAATTTTGCTGGGCATGTTATTCTTGTGCTAATAGGAAAATAATGATCAAATTTTAATACTAAATTCAAATTTCAAAAGCAAAATTTCACTTCTTTGAAAACATAGGGTTTTTTTAATGATATTTGGCTTACATTTTATTTTTCTGCTTCTTGCTGAAGCATTTAACATCTACTGATTGGTTCTTTTGCAAGAATACGGTTGCATTTCTTTGTTTAAACATTGGGTGAAATCCTATTGGTGTTGTAAGGTTTATGTGACCTGGCGTGGCTAATTCTTACTAATTAACAAGTTGCTAGGATGCATCTCAATTTTGCAGTCAGGCACATTCTCTGGCACAGCATCAATTAACTAAGATTAGCCATGATGAATTCTACAGGCCTTATGTGAACACCTACAAGATTCTTGTTGCAGGATATTAAATTATTAGAATATAAATTGTTTTACCTCCAGTGATATTTAAATGTACATCATTCTCTGCTTCAAACCTTACTAAGACAAAGAAGAATGTAAATCTAGCTGTCTGTCTAAACTTGAAAAAATTGATTTGTGCACAGTTTTGATACAATATCATTTCCAAGTTACTTACTAAAAAAAAATCATGTACGTAGTTCCTTGAGAGAACTGTAAACCTCTCAGTCAGTGAATGCTTGAAACTTCCCCACAAAATGTAAAAAGAAGTAACATGGGAATTTCAAAACTAACTATATACATGTACTTCTGAACCACAGTTGGCCTGCCATTTGAGCAAAGGGAAGCCCCTTATCTACTCCTGCAGATTAAAGTACTCCTGGTGCATAGACCATTGGACACCAATGTTCAGGGCTGTTTGTTCACATGAGAACTTCTGTAGTATGATCTGCACTTTGCAAGTATTATTTGGGTAGACTTCATTATTGAACCCACTCAGCTGCTTGTTTCAAGAAGCAGTTTTAGTTGACCAGGTCAAGGTATGCAAAATAAAGCTGTATATATGTATGTAAGAGTTTTAAACAAAGAAACGTGCAGCATATTTTTAATATTGATGTATTTAAGTTCATGCTCAAAGATATTCTTGTCCGTCTATAAACTAGTTAATGTTACAGCAAATGGACTGACATGGTTTGACAAGGGATATTGTTTGGAGCTGAGCATTATTCTGGTTTAAAGTGGCACATGAAAATTCTGGTTGATTTTCAAGCGTTTGTTTGCAATTCTAGACACTATCCAGCACATAAAGGACATCAAACACATTGTTGTGTACCATAAGGGATGCTATTACAAAGTATGGTTGTACTATGATGGCAGACTATTGAAACCCCGGGAGATTGAACAGCAAATGCAGTGGGTTCTAGATGACAAATCCACGCCCCAGCCTGGTGAGGAACAGTTGGCTGCTCTTACTGCAGGAGACAGGTATGAAATTGTGAAAGCTGTTGGAAAATTACTTTGGGTCTGCATTCAGCTGTAAGCATCTTTTGCCTGTACATTTTCCCTAATATTTTTGTATCTTCCTGTAAATGTTAAAAGAAGTATCCTGTATAGCCCATCCCACATAAAGTACTTTGTCACTTCTAGTGCTTTCAGTAAATTGTAAGATGTACTGGCTAATATATATAATTATTCCTTCTTAACAGCGTGTAACATTTCTACTGAAAGTTTGATATATCTACAATTACATTGAAACGATTCTGCATTTGTTGTAATCTACAAATTATTTTAAATTGATAAAATGAGTTATAAAAATTGAATGTAGATTAAGTGGGAATACCCAATAAAAATTATATGGCAGAGGAGGAAAATAATATGTTAAATTTAGGTGCACATTTTTATTCTTCCAGAGGCTTGTTTTAGATCTTTCCATCAATGTCAGATTAGTTTGTTATAGCAAAAGCAACAAGGAAGATTATTGTGACACCTTAAAGAGGGGTTGCCCAAACTACAGCCCACAGGCCAGATCTGGCCCTGACACCAATTCATCTGGACCACAATGCTCTTGCTGCTTCTGGAAGCGGAAGTAAAACATGCCCATAATGACGTGTTTTACTTCTACTTCCAGGAGCAGCAAGGGAGGCATGGGCTGGATGAATTGGTGTCGGGGCCCGTATCTGCCGCACAGGCTGTAGTTTGGGCACCCCTGGTTTAAGCTGAGAAAATTGCAGTCTAAAAATCTATCTCATCCTGTTGCAAAACAGATTGCAAGGTGTGTTCTACTTCTGGTGGGAGGAACCACATGACTGGCCCACTGAACCATGTGACTGGCCCGCAGCTTGAAAAGTTTGGGCAACAATGCCTTAAAGGGTCACAGATTTTTATTACCATATATCAGTAGTTCTCAACCTTTTTTAAGCCAGGTCACACTCACTCAGATAGCTTCGGAGGCTGAATGGCCATTTTGCCCTTCCTCTACCATATGGCACTTCCTGGTGTGGAGGTGGGCCACATGAAATGGTGCTATGGGCCGCACCTAGCCCATGAGCTGAAGGTTGAGAATCTTTGTCATGTACACTAGTACCCTGAATAACGTTATGACTTGGTTCCACAAGTCCCGTCGTTATCCGGTTTTTAACGTTGTGCGATACATTGAACACACAATGTTAAAAAAAGCCCTGTTTCCCTGGAGGCTGCAGGAAGCCAGAACGTCGGGATTTGAATCCTGACATTTTGGCTTGCTGCTGCCTCCAGGGAGGTGGGGGAACTTTGGAAACAGCTTGGAGCGGGTTTCCCCACCTCCCTGGACCCGGCCGGGGGGGGGGGGGCAGAGACCCCAAAATTGGTAAAAAAAAAAAGTCAGTTGTTTTTTTTTTACCAATTTTGGGGTTTCTGACCCCCCCCCCCGCCGGGTCCAGGGAGGTGGGCAGACCTGATCCAAGGTGTTTCTGGGCTTCCCCGACGTCCTGAGCCAATGCAGCAAGCCAGAATGTCAGAGTTCGAATCCTGACATTCTGGCTTGCTGCACTGGCTCAGGACGTCAGGGAAGCCCAGAAACACCTTGGATCGGGTCCCCACACCTCCCTGGACCCAGCGGGGGGGTCAGAAACCCCAAAATTGGTAAAAAAAGGACGTTTTTTTTTTACCAATTTTGGGGTCTCTGACCCCCCCCCCGCCGGGTCCAGGGAGGTGTGGGGGCCCACTCCAAGCTGTTTCCAAAGTTCTCCCACCTCCCTGGAGGCTGCAGCAAGGCAAAATGTCAGGATTCGAATCCCGACATTCTGGCTTGCTGCAGCCTAAAAGAGGGTGGGGGAAGTTCAAAATTAGCGCGCATCAGCTCTAGGGAGGTCGGGAGACCCGATGCGGGCTAATTTTCCACCCACCCTGCTGCTAAGAACAACTGTATCGTATAACGTTAAAATCGCATTATTTGAAACAAGATTTTTCCAAAAATCTTGTCACGTTATACGGTTTTAGCGCTATATGATACTCACGTTATACAGGGTATTACTGTACTTTCATGGACTGCATCAGGTTGCTCCTCAGTATTTCATGGACATTGGGAATAAGATTATGGATGAATACTTAGAAGCACGAGAGAGATGGAAATGACATTAGTACCCTAAGAATGACAGTCAAAGGTTAGGAAAGGTGGCACAAGTCAGAGCAGGAAAGGACAGTCTAGGTGGTGAATCTATGGCATGCGTGCCAGAGGTGGCACTCAGAGCCATCTTTGTGGGCACTCATGCAGTCACCCCAGCACAGAGTTCACCCTGCCCCTATGTCCAGCAGCCCAGTGGAAGTGTTTCCCTCCTCCCCTGTTCCTATGTTGGCACTTTGCGATAAATAAGTGGGTTTTGGGTTGCAGTTTGGGCACTCAGTCTGTAAAAGGTTCACCATCACTGGTCTAGGAAATCTGTGTAGGATATTCTCTCTCAAACTCATCTTCCTCCCCATGTAAAGGCATGCAAATGTCTGAGTTGTACACCATCACCTTTAATGTACATGGTGTTCTGTGCCCATTTAAGACTGAAATCTGCTGTTAATCTTGTTGCAGGCACAGGTTTCAGGATTATGGATAATCTGAATTTACCAAAGTTTGCACCATTGAATAATTATTTTGTGCTAGGATAGGTGCTTTTTGTCAAGGGCTACCTGCAGGCAGTAGGCAGGGCTAAAGCTGTGATACACTTCCCTTCCACAAGTGCATTAGTTTGTTTGGATATTCTCACTGCCATACAATATTTATCCATACACTTTCATATGCATTCATTAATACATCTCCATACCTTGCTTGATCTTTTTCTCTCAAATTTATTGCATTCATTCAATAAACAATCCAGCCATCCATTTCCCCGTCTATTTGTTCTTTTCCATCTGCCAGTGTGTTCATCTGGCTATTTCTCTGGACATCCATTCTCTGCCTTCCAATATTCAGTGATATAAAAGCTAGGATTGTTTCTCACCTAACATAAAAATTCAATTCCATCAAATCAGTTTAATTATGGCAATCTTTTCCAGGGGTTTCTAGGTTTAAAATACCCAGCAGTGGTTTACCATTTTCTTCTTCTGGGGACACCTTGGGTCTATGCAGCTTTCCTGGGGCTATGTGAATTAACTCTTCTGGGAAGCACAGTTTGGAATCAAACTGGTAGCCTTGCAGTCCACAGCCCAGAAACCTAACTCCCTTCTTAGCTTTAACAGATGAAGACAAATGTGACACAAAAGAACACACAGGGCAAGAAAGCCGTGCTCTGCAGATAATTTAAAAAACAATAGCAGTTATCTGAGCACAGGGCACCAGGTTGTGACAAATAGTTTAATATAAAACCCATTTAAGGTGGTGCACAACTGCTGTCCTGCAACCAAAAGTTTATGAGTTTGATCCTGACCAGGGCTCAAGGTTGAGTCAGCCTTCCATCCTTCAGAGGTCGATAAAATGAGGACCCAGCATGTTTGGGAACAAAAGCTAATTTACTTGTAAACTGCCCAGAGAATTCACTAAGTGCTATGGGGTGGTATATAAGTATGATTGTTTTGCTTTTTTTGCTTTAATCCTGATTTGAACGGGGATGACTTTGAAGCTAATGATACTCTGTTACACTTGACATGTCTTTATGTTCTTGCGGCAGAGTTCCATGGGCTAAAGCACGCCAGATGTATTTTGCACGTGGAAGAAACAAGCAGTCTTTAGATGCTGTTGAAAAAGCAGCTTTCTTTGTGACTTTGGATGATACAGCTCAGGGTTACAAGGAAGAAGATCCAGTAACATCAATGGAAAATTATGCGAAGTCGCTTCTGCATGGAAAATGCTATGACAGGTATATTGCATAGGTTAAAATATGTCCTTTCACTTTTTTTATTTGAGGATACCAACTTCCCTTTTAGTAGATAAAGTAGGTGGCTATATCCTTTGTATCTGAAATCAGTATGATACATAAAAGAGTTTCTTTTTTAAGGCTAGCGATACTTTTCTCCTATGTGTAGGTAGTGCCATTTTGGGAATTAAGATTGCTATGAATGTGCATGATAAGAAATGTATAAACTCTATGGTAACCTTTTATGTTTTATAGGTGGTTTGACAAGTCATTCAATCTAATAGTATTCAGGAATGGCAAAATGGGCCTGAATGCTGAACATTCATGGGCAGATGCTCCTATTGTTGGACATCTTTGGGAGGTGAGTGTCTGTATTCATCAATTAAACCAGGTTTTTTTAGTAGACTTGGGCAGGTATATTTGAATGTTTCTTTTAATTTTGCTCTAAAACGTGGTTTCTAAACTTTTCTGTGCCAAACCACTCACAGTTCTAAGAGCAGGAAAGGCTTTTCATGGCTCTGCTAATAACTAAAAGTACTGAAAGCATGAAAGATAATCATTTGATATCTGCTTTACTATCCCTACTATGACATATTGTCAGTTTTCAGCATAATGATATTGCAGTATCATTGCAGTTCTATTGCAATAAATCAGAAGTTATCTAAGGAAGCGATTGAACAGGTATTTCTTCCTGCTATTTATGCCTTGTTCCTCACTGATATGTATACAGTAATACCTCAGATAACGCTAAGACTTGGTTCCACAAGTCTTGGTGTTATCCGATTTTTAGTGTTATCCGATGCATGTTAAAATCCTATGGGATGGATCGGATAATGTTAAAGCTCCATAGAGATACCGCTTTAGCGGTTGTTATCTGATCCATCCCATAGGACCTTAACGTTATTCGATCCAATTCTTCTTCCCAGATTACTTAATGTTATGCGATTTTAGCGTTATCCGAGGAAAACATTATCCGAGGTATTACTTTACTGGCAACTATATACATTAGTACTGATCATGAGTCTTGAAAACAGGTGATGTTTTGACGTGCCCATGCAGTATGTTTTGTTCAGCTGCAGGAATTGGTTCTTTTTTTTTTTTTTGCAGGGGCAGGATTTAACATAACCACTCACATTATATTCTGCTTTTGGCTTGAGTGATTGCCTATATCTGTCCCTTGGTGCTCTTATTGTGATTTGAAATGTAATACTGTTGCAATTAAAATTGCAGCAAAGCCAGATCTTTCTGATATAGCTTCAAAGTATAATCACACTCTGAAATATTCAAATTTCCAGCTGTTTGATAAAATTGATACACGCTGATACAATGATACCTCGCTTAATGAGCAAAATGCATTCCACACAGTTGCTCGTTAAGCGAGTTCTCAAAAGCAGCAGGGCTTTTGAGAACAAGGACGGGGCGAGTTAACAGGGCATTGCAGCGCGAGTTAACAGGGCATTTGGGAAGGGTACGGGGAACTCATCCGAAGGTCAAACCCCCCACACACACACACACATTGCCTAGGGCTTCGGCGATCCTGGCGGAGGGGCTTTGGAGGGGCTTGGACAATCCTCCTCTTCCAAAGCCCTCCCCCAACCTGGATTGTCAAAGCCCTTGGCGATCCAAGGGGGGCTTCGAAAGAGTTCCCTGTACCCTTCCCAAATGCCCCGTTGACGAGCCCATGCACGCCTGCCTTCTGCGAAAGGGAGGTGGTGGGATCCCAAGCTCTGGATCACCTCCTCCCTTGGGCAGAAGGCAGGCAACCCCTTGCAGGTGCCTGCCTTCTGGGAAAGGGAGGGGTAGGATCCCAAGCTTGGGATCACCCCCTCCCTTGGGCAGAAGGCGGGAAGCCCCACATGCGTGCCTGCCTTCTGGGAAAGGGAGGGGGTGGGATCCCAAGCTCAGGATCACCCCCCTCCCTTGGGCAGAAGGCAGGCAGCCCTGCGCTTGTGTCTGCCTTCTTGGAAAGGGAGGGAGTGGGATCACCTCCTCCCTTGGGCAAAAGCCCTGCTGCTGTGGAGCACGTGTCAGTGGGGCATTTGGGAAGGGTACCAGGAAGATCCCCTGGCCCGTGCGTATCATTATTCTGGCCCACAATAGTCACCCCTCCACCTCTAGGACTGCCCCGTCCACTGCCTGACATCACTGTACATCACTTATGATGGTGGTGGTGACCACCACCATACTTTCTCCCTGATGTTCTGAGACAGGCTTTGCTTGTCCCCAGGGCTGCAGAAGCTTTTACAGAGGTGGATCACAGTGTTTTAAAATTTGTTCGCTCCTTCTGTACTTTGTAATCCGCAGCACTAGTAGAGGTCCCTTGGCCGCACAGCAATAACGTCAGCGCCATGGGGACTCTCCCAGTGTCACACGTCAAGGCTGACATCGGTGCATGCCAAGGGACCTCTCCTAGCGCTGCCAATTACAAAGCAGGGAAGCAACGACTTCTGCTGCCCTGGGGACCAATGAAGCCTGTTCCAGAACAGCAGAGAAAGCGCGACCACGGTTGCGTGGTGCCGATGATGATGGACATCTAAGTCCAGGGACCAGACATGCCTCCGGCCCCAGGCAGGTCTGGCCCATGGTGGGAAAACGTTGAGAACGCCTGACATAGCAGATGAATATACCATTTTTAGCACGTGTTTGCTGAGGTGACTTTAGCCCTAAGTGGTTAAACACATTTATCTTATTTTCTACAATAATGTACCTACAGTGTTTTTAATGATGTGTTTGTCTCCAGAATGTCATGTTTTCTGACTGTCTTGAGCTGGGATACACAGAAGATGGCCATTGCAAAGGAGAAACCTCTCCAGGCATTCCTATGCCCTCCAGACTGCAATGGGACATTCCTGAAGAAGTGAGTGTATAACTATTTCCAAATCAATGTTATGGACTGTCTCCATTTAGTGTCCTTCCACAGATTGAAAAGAATCACTTTTTAATAACTGTCATCCGTTAAACCCTTACATTGACAAATAACAATATTTAAACATCTGAAGTTTATAGATACTTTTTGTAAAACCATTAGAAGTAACAGTTCAGTAGCAATAGGTAGAAATTGTTTTGAGTTGGATTAGAAGCAGATGTTTTTAGTGACATAAACATAATGCTCAGAACAATCAATTACTCTTCATGGACTCTTATTAGCATTTTAATGATTGACAGCAAAGTTCTATTTATGTAAGTTTCAAGTATTGTTCCTTCTGAAAAATAAACTTCAAATATAAACTATAATATACTTGCCAAGTCAAAATACAGTTGTACTTCGCTTAAAGAGCATAATGCGTTCTACAGGATTGCTCTTTAAGCGAGTTTGTTCTTTTAGCGAAACACCATTGTAAATTACCAATTCGGGGAAGGGGGGGATTGCGAACCCTGATTTATTTGTTAAGCGAGTTTTTGGTTGGTTTTATTTGTTAAGCGAAGCGAACATTCAGAGAAAATTCTGCTCTTAAGCGAGGCATTCTTTAAGCAAGGCTTTACTGTATATAATTTTCATCTTCTAATATTACAGTAGTACAGTATTTGTATAATTTGTTACTTAATCACCATTGTTCTAGTGCCAAGAGGTGATCGAGAGCTCTCTGGCCGTTGCAAGGCCCCTTGCTGATGATGTGGATTTCCATTCATTCCCTTTTGACACATTTGGAAAAGGATTAATGAAGAAGACAAAAACAAGTCCTGATGCTTTTGTGCAAATTGCACTGCAGCTTGCTCATTACCGGGTAAGTATTTAGGCATATTCTGTTTTAGATATTTTGTAAAAGAGTTATAAGAGATTTAATTGAATATTGAATAAAACTAAGATTCGGAGAAAGTTTTGTTCAAACCTGTGGCACTTACTATTTCAGTTGTGCTTTCCCATCTAAAATTGACAGGTTGGTGCAACAGTTTTATATTGGTGGATTTAAAAAAAATAAATTCTGATATTTTAAATAGGGCTGGAAAAGAGTCAGAACAATCTAGAAATGCAGTTATTTGGTAAGAGCATCTGGATGCTCCTTTAGAAATTGATGAACAAAGGATGCCAATTTTATATAAATAACCTTGTCTGGAAACAGAATCAAAAGCCTGCACATGTTTTCCCCTCAGCACCCAGTTTGCAAGATGACACAGAGCTCCACTTTCACAATAATAAAGTTTATTTATTTGTTTATTTATTAGTTACACTTACACCCTGTCCTTCTAGGAAAAAATGAATCCCTACATGAGGTGGCTGCCATCCCAAATTTTATTTCTATACAACAGACATAGGGGGTGTTCCTATTATAAGAAGTATACAGAGGTACCTCAGTTTACAAATTTAATGCATTCTCCAGGACATTTTGTATTGTGAAAAATTTGTAAACCGAAGTGTGCTTCCCACAGACTCCAGCATGCACAGGGGCGGTGCTATAAACCTCCCTGGTGCATTATTATTATTATTATTATTGTTGTTGTTGTTGTTGTTGTTGTTGTTGTTGTTGTTGTTGTTGTTGTTATTATTATTATTATTATTATTATTATTATTATTATTATTATTATTATTATTATTATTATTATTATTATTATTATTATTATTATTATTATTATTATTATTATTTCAAATTTATATTGCTGCCAACCCGCCGTAGCGATTCAGGGCGGCTTACAAACAATACATTACATTACAATACAATATGTTGATGAGGGCTCAGGGAGAGGGGCGGCGAAGTCCTCAACCTGCCCTGGCTTCTTCTTCCCCTGGCCTTTGGCATTGTATCCTGGGGAAACTTGCTTCATATTCTGAAAAAAAAATGTAAACCAGTCTGCTTTAAATGAGTCTGTGGCCATCGTAAGGGTGTTTATGGCAGCTGTGGACTCATTTACAGCAGCTGTAAATGGCTGGGGGACAATCAGTTTGGGGCCCCCAACTGTTTGAGAGAACGTGACCTGGCCCCCAACTTGAAAAGGTTGAGAACCCCTGCCTTAACCCATTTCATGATACTGTTAAAGTGACAGCAAATTGACAGCTGCCTGGAATGGACCAAATGGAGTTCCATGAGGTCTGTTGGCATTCTGGATGTCTGGATTGCACCAAATGGCATATTGGTCCTCCCAGCAACCCTGTTTTTTGTGAGCCAGTTCACTCCATTGAGACAGTGTAGAAAAGTCTTTTGTTAATTTGATACATGATTTGAAAAGTGCCCAGTAATTTTACTGACTTGGCATCTGCTCCTTGCATATAAATCTCTCTGCATTTTTCCTTAAGGACATGGGGAAATTTTGTTTAACTTATGAAGCATCTATGACTCGCCTCTTCAGAGAAGGTAGAACGGAAACAGTTCGTTCATGTACAATTGAGTCGTGCAAATTTGTGCAAGCTATGGTTGACTCATCTGAAACTGTAAGTCTAATATGGCGATAAAAACATTACCTTTGCTATTTCTATATTTATTTGTGTGGCTGTTTGTGGTCTCTTAATATTTTTGCAGCTTTCTTTTTCAATATACTAGTAGAATCATGTGTAATGTGACTGCTAAATAAACTTTAGCCTTTCCTTAAAATATATAAAAATAGATATAAGTGCCATCAAGCAGTAGACAGCATTAGGAGAAACTGCTAAGACTTGGAAAGAAAACAAGTATTTTTACTACTGCAAATCTAACCTCTTAATTTTTCTAAATATAAACCCTTTGCTTCCTTGCACTTCCACTGATGAGACAAATGGGATTCTAGAGTTTTCTCACTACATCTACTACAAGGTACCAGGAATTCTCCCAGTCAAAATTCTGGCCCTTGGAGACAAAAAAACCAAGTCCTCTGTAGGATTTAAGCTCATGCACCTGAGGCCAAACATGTTTTTCTCTTCAGCCATTGTAAAGGGAGAGAGTGGGTGGGACTTGCTAAACTCCATAGAAACTAAAAGAAGTTGTCAAGGGCAAAAGTATGACACTCAAACAAATTCTTTAGAGCAGACTTTCTCAATGTTTTTGGGTCGTGGACTTGACCATGCCTTCCGGGCAGCTGAACAGGCCAGAAGTGGAAGTAAAACGTGTGTTGCACATGCGCAGAATGTGGCGCACAGTTTTTTCCACTTCCAGGTTTGGCAAGGGCACCGTGGGCCTGATGAAATGGCTTTTGTGGTCGGGTCTGCCACATGGGATTGAGAATGCCTGCTTTAGAGCACTATAGAAAACAAAGGGAAAGTGGAAACAGTTTACTGATGACCTATACAGAAGTGATAAAAAGATGACACACCTTTAAAGAGGAATCATATGATGAAAAACCTGCAATTCTAGAAACTTAAACGAAAGCTGCTTTGAAAGCAGTGGGAAGAAATATATTACCAGGGGTAGATGGAATACCAATATAACTTTTCAAATCTCAAAAATATGCCAACAAATATGGAAAACAAATGTTGACCAACAAGCTGGTACTGTTCAATATATATTCCAGTCTTCAAGAAAGAAGATGCCAAGGAGTTTAGTGACAGTAGGACCATTGTTTTAATTTCCCATGCAAGCAAAGTGATGTTTCAAGTCTTATGTGAAGCAAGAAATATTTGATGTTCAAGCTGGATTCCAAAAAGGAAGAAGCACTAGAGATCATATTGCTTGCAATTTTTAATCTTTCTGATGGGGTCTGTGGTGGCTCAGTGTTTAAGAAGTTCACCTGGTTAGCTTGAAGGCTGGCAAGTCAGCAGTTCAAGACCCAGGTACTGCATGACGGATAGAGCGCCTGTCTCTGTCCCAACTCTTGGGGACATGAAAGGAGCCTAATTTGGGGAGCCACTGAGTGGAGTTTCTCCAGCAAAAATCCTTTCAACCCAGAATAATTTCTGACATGAAGTTATTATCTTTCTGATCAAAGTGTCACCAACACTTTGTGTTGAAGGACCTTAATGCTTTTTTTAATAACTATAGTGTTGGTGTTTAACATCTACATAGTAACTTTAATCAATGGATAGAATAACTGCTTACCAAAAAAACACCCAGTTAGAAATAATCTAACTAGCTATTTCCAAAATAGCAATGTGCACAATTTTGTAAGAAGGAGAGAGAGAAACTTCATTATAGCTTCCTACTGCAGCATGTGAATCTCAAGAAAATTACATACATATCCTCAGAAGTTTAATGAGCATTTACCATTCATTTGGGGTGTTGGAATGCAACAGGTGGGGTATGTTCAGGGAAACCCTGTATGTTCTATGGCTTATAAAGGGGCTTTATAGGGTTGTTGCCATGCTCTGGCTGTTGATAGGATTTCAAAATACTTTTAAGGTTATTTTAGAATAAAAATCTTTGATTTCTCCCTTTAATTAGATTGAAAAGAAGATTGCACTATTCAAAGTAGCAGCTGCTCGTCATCAGCATTTGTATCGTCTTTCCATGACTGGTGCTGGCATTGATCGCCACCTTTTCTGCCTTTATGTGGTGTCCAAATACCTTGCTGTTGAGTCACCTTTCCTTAAAGAAGTAAGTGTCCAAGTAATATTTATAACTCAAATAAGTGAGTATAGGTTCCTAAACATTTGAAAAACTGAATAAAGATATTTTCTGGAGATTAAAAAAAAGTCACATGGGGTGGAGAATGTCTGCGTAAAGTGTTTTATGCCCATGATATATCAATGCAATATGGAGAAATATGAATAAATAAATAAATAAATAAAGTAAAGGTTTCCCTTGCTCGAAAGCCAGTCATATCCAACTCTAGGGGTCAGTGCTCATCTCTGTTTCTAAGCCGAAGAGCCAGCGCTGTCTGCTTCTGCTGACGTTTCCATGGTCATGTGGCAGGCATGACTAGACACCGGAGCGCATGGAACGCTGTTACCTTCCCACTGAAGTGGTCCCTATTTATCTACTTGCAATTTCTTGCTTTCGAACTGCTAGGTTGGCAGGAGCTGGGACAGAGACGGGAGCTCATTCCGTCCTGCAGTACTTGGGAATCGAACTGCTGACTTTCCGCCTCCCAGTCAGCGTCTTAGTGAATAAATAAATAAAAATTCAAAGATGAACAAATAGCCTGATCGGGGGTGGGGGGTAATTTTCAAAACATTGAGAAATCCAGAGGGATTTTCAACAAGATTCCTCAGGGAAATAAATCTCACACAGAGATCTCTTGTTGGACATCTCGTGGCGCAGTGGTTAATCTGTTGTATTGCAGCTAAAAACTGCTGACATTGTGAGTTGCATAGTTATTTATTGTCACCTGCAGTAACAAGTTCCCTCCTCTTGGCAGTTTGCAACATAATAAATAGATATATAGACATTATTAAATACCATATGATAAAATCAAACATACATAATTAAATAATAAGACTAAGAATAAAAAACATACAAACAGTACAAAAACACATCGGCGGTGGATGGATTGCAACTAAATACCAATCAAATGGATTTAAAGATCGCCATGTAACAAAATCAATTCAAACAAGCCAAACTAACAAAAATGAGCCATTAAAAGCCTCATTATATTGTAGGTTTCTAAGCCATTTTTAAACGCTGTTTAGGGGGAAGCTTGACTCAGCTCTGCAGGTAGTTTATTCCATATAGTGGTTGCCACCACCAAGAAGGCCCTCCTGGTTACCATCTTCTTGGCCACTGTATTCGCCACGGTGAGTGGGCAGCAATATAAATTTGAACTAATAAATAATAATAATAATACATTCTTTTTTGATCACTTATCCTAAAAAACATGGGCTCAGAAAGCA
Source organism: Furcifer pardalis (assembly GCA_030440675.1). NCBI lineage: Eukaryota > Metazoa > Chordata > Lepidosauria > Squamata > Chamaeleonidae > Furcifer > Furcifer pardalis. The sequence continues at coordinate 100,681,495 of CP126894.1, read as the reverse complement.
CAACTTAATGAACTGCATTTGCTACTGCTGGTACTGTGGAAATCTAAGCCAATTGTCTTGCTTTTGGCAGGGAGCATTGAAAGGTCCTGCAGCCCGCCAGATATTGCTGATGTCCATTTCCCATTCATTCCAACATAATATGCATAAATGTGTAGTGCTAGTAATATTGCTTTCTGAGTAACTTCAACTAGTAACATTTTTATGATTTTCTCAAATATCTGCAGTTGTAGAAATTTCCTTCTTTAAGTGCCATATCTGATTCTGAATATTGGCTATCATCATGGCGATCAACCATGATGATTGTCCTGAGAATATAATGCAGTGGCCTTTCATTTGCCTTCTGCATCACAGCATGACATCTATCACTGATCAGTTCTGAGAGTCACTTTCTGGTCCTCAGCCCTTTTGGCACACAAAGTCCTCATCAGCCCCAGACTAGGATTCATGAAGCTGCTGTCCTCCATCAAGATGTGGACTTCGGCACCCAAAGCTGTTAGTCCTCAGGGTTGTCAGGTTAGTTAACCGCCACCTGACAATCTGCATTGAGTTGCTGGCTGTAGGTTCTACTCTATTACCATAGCAGGGTAACCTGGCCAGATAAATTCCCAGAGAAGGGAAACTGTTTCCAGCAGTAGAAGAGGGTTCTGACTTCAAAACAGTAGGTTATATGCTATTTCTTATACTTTTTCACATTCTTCACATTCTTAGGTTTTGTCAGAGCCGTGGAGACTTTCAACAAGTCAGACGCCACAACAGCATATTGATCTGAGTAAGAATCCTGGGATGGAGTCCAGTGGTGGAGGCTTTGGACCTGTAAGTTGAATTATATCTATTTTTAAGAGAAGCCAGCCAAATTTATTTGTTTTTGCAGTATACCTGTCTAGTGTCCTGGTAACACTGTCATAGCACCATCATGTTCTGTGGCTGCCACAGCATACAATCTTTTAAGCATTATATACTGACAAAACAGGTTACAGAATCATTTTCCCTGTAAATATTAAGTTTTCATGTCTGAGAAGATAGAGTTAAGTCGTTCTTTTGCTCATATACAATTGTATGACTTGCTGAGTTTCCAATTTAAAAAATAAGCTGCTAGCTGAAGAATTCCAAATTCTAAATATTACCTTAGCCATCGGCTGTCAGGTTCTAGATAAACTTCTTTTTTTAAAAAATCACAAGAAGTAGCTCCATTTTAAATATAATAATATTAGAGATATCAGTACTTGACCACAATAAGGTGATAATTTCAAATATAATGGGTAGTTTGAAATTAACATTTTCTGTAAACGGAATGGGTTCCATCAGAATACCACAAAGATGATCCCCCACACACCCTCAAGATGTCTTACTGTAGTTGGCTAATTCTCCGGAGTATATTTCAGGAATGATATGGGAGCTGCAGTGAAAAAGAGGGGAAACAGATACAAAGTTGTTTGTGTGGTATAACTTTTTGGTAGCCATAGGTTCGCCACCACTAACATAGGGGAACTTTGATAGTACAACTACCTTCAATCATTTCTTGCCAGGGATAATCTGATCATAGTGGTTATCCTTATAAATGCTATGTGAGGCTACTCTTGAAGAAACAGAATCTGTGGTTTGTGTAAAATTCACAACTAGATTGTTTTGCAGAGCATCATATGGAAAACCATTTTACAGAGGAGGAATTGCACTCCTTGACAATATACTTTCTATGCCATTTCATAGTAGTTGTAACATCTTTCCTCACCTGAAGTGGCTTGGGACATTGATAGTTATAGATCTTAGAAGCCATTCTGATTTTCCACTCTTAGAAGCAGAACATTGTATAGTATAAGGCCTTCTTACTGTAGTAACCGAATTATGGAATTCTCTTTGTTTGGAGGTCCAGAATGGTGCTAAAATTGACCTCATTCACCCAACTTTTGATGCTTAATTGATTGTGGCTTGCTTTTTTTTATCTATTCTGAGTTTTATTTTTTTTTAATTTCATTGTTTTGAATTGTACCAGTTTTTTTAACATTGTTTCAAATTGTTGTTTTAATCCATACTACCCTGAAATCTTCAGACACAGGGCAGTTTACAACTTTTAATAAATAAAATAAAAATATGTGAATTTGATTCCAATCTAAACCATTCTAAATGTATCTTCTGCAGGTTGCTGATGATGGTTATGGTGTATCTTATATAATTGTGGGTGAAAATCTTCTCAATTTTCATGTATCCAGCAAATGCTCTTGCCCTGCAACGGTAAGTTTTTTATTGAATTTAAAATGTTTTATTCTGTTCTGTAAGCACATATAACAGGTCCATCTTTGTTAGAAAATTAATTACTTTTTTAAATATTGGAATGTTCTGTTCCTAATAAATATATGCATATTTTCTTGAGCAGAACTGCTCACATGGACTTGTATATAGTTAATGTTACACAATTCACAGTACTATTTAATCTTTTAGTATTATATGTATTTCTATATTTTTATATTTAATTTAAGAACTGAACATTTGTTATTTTACTGAGAAGAGAATGTCTTAAGTTACATTATCCTGAAATCTTGTCTGTAAACTCACATGTTTATGTATATTATCTGAATTGAGCTGTCACAACCTACTCAGTGTTACTACCATTAATATGTTTTATCTTACCATCAGTGAGTAAGATTAGTTTTGGTTTTAGCAAAAATGCTCTTTATCTGTCCTTGCTTTGTAGTTGTTAATAGCTGCTCAACTTTAAATGTTGGCCTTTTCTTAGCTATTCTAACATTGACAGATTGTTGCTACTAATTGTATTTTGTTATGCTTACTACACTTTCACAATGGGTGAAATAGTACAGTATAATATAAATGCTTACTAAAATTTAGATTTGTTTTTCCCCATATCAATTTTGTTTAAAATTTTATTTTCTTCATACTTGGGATTTTTTAAAATTCTGAGTTCTTTATTCTGTATATAAGTACTGTTGTCACTGGAGAGCAATGGTTTTAATAAAACACTGCTTAGCTACACTGACTGAAATCGTTTTGCTTAATACAGTAAGAGGCAACTAGAGTAGACCCACTGAGTCAGTGGAACTTATGGAAAGGTTTACTCACCATATCCCCAGCCAGTGACTGAAATCCAACAATGTTGCAAGTAGAATAGGCTCATTGAATCAATGGAACATACAAAGGAGCTGACTCTTCAGATCACTGCTGGTTCAGTTGGCCTACCCTAATTGTAACTTTCTACCTGGATTTTAGTCAATGACTTATTTTGAACCAACACATTAATCTCATTAGGCCTTTGGTACCTCATGGAGTAGAACAGGATTAGAGATCTTCCATTTAATTTTTAGTGCAAATGCGTTCCTATCTTTTCTCATAAGTAATGCAGGAGGGACTGCAGTGGCTCAAGTCACTAAGACACTGACTGGGAGGCGGAAGGTCAGCAGTTCGATTCCCGACTACTGCAGGACAGAATGAGCTCCCGTCTCTGTCCCAGCTCCTGCCAACCTAGCAGTTCGAAAGCAAGAAATTGCAAGTAGATAAATAGGGACCACTTCGGTGGGAAGGTAACAGCATTCCGTGCGCTCCGGTGTCTAGTCATGCCTGCCACATGACCACAGAAACGTCTGCAGAAGCAGACAGCGCTGGCTGTTAAGCTTAGAAACAGAGATGAGCACTGACCCCTAGAATCAGATACGACTGGCTTTCGAGCAAGGGAAACCTTTACCTGATGCAGCAATATAATTGAGATTGGTTTTTAAAAAATCCTTATGAGTGCTAATGAAGTTGCTCTGCATGTGAGACCACAGCAGCAAAATATTTTCTTATAAAGGTGGAGTTTGCAGGCAGCTGTTATGTGGATGGTGGGGCAATACAGAAGCATTTCCTTATAAAACTGGCATGCCAGATGATACGGTGAACTCATTTAAAAAAAAAAAATCTCCATTATTGCTGCATTGCACAAGAACCTAATACTACTTTAAAAATTATTCTAAAATATATCTTACAGGTATTTAGTACACACACACACACACACACACACACACACACACACACACACACACACACACACACACACACACACACACACACACACACACACACACACACACACACACACACACACACACACACACACACACACACACACACAAAATCCTAGAGATTCTCAGGGAGTTTGCTTGCTTGTCTGTTCACTCTTTCTCATTCTGTCAAAGCTGGTTGCATATGCAATAACTAGTCAAAATAATTTGTGATCAGAGTCAGTTTAGAAAATAAACAGCGTTTGTCAAGCTATTTAAAACATTCTCCTTTCTAGTTAAAAAAAAATCATGCCTAATTCTGTGTCATGTGGTTTCTAATCTTTCAATCAATTTGCACTTTGGGAAACATGACACAACTACAGGAGTATATTAACAAGCCTTTATACGCTGTTGTGTCTGACCTTGGAGGGAGAGAACAAAAAACCTCAGGGTAATTAATTGAACACTTGCTATTCTCCCCGATTTATTTCTGTGTGTGTATGCATGTATATATTATGTACAACATCAGAGCATCTGATTATGAGTTTGAATTTCCAACACTTCTTCTTTTACTTCTTAGGATTCCCACCGGTTTGGGAGAAACATCAGACAAGCATTGTGTGACATCCGTGATTTGTTTAGCATTAATAAAAACTGTACCAAGTGATTCCCTTAAAACTGATCAATTGGTTATTCACTCTACGTTGAAGGCGAGACCCCTTCTGATGAATGACTGAAAAGGCATGCCAAACAACAATTCATTCCGGGATATTTAAATACATTTTATTCTTAGAGGACCATGGTTCATCACTGTACTTGTTGAGAAGAGTTTTCTTTTCCATAAGTTATGACATTGCCATTTTCTTTGTGAGCTACAACATTTATTTTAGCCTTGTCTTATTTTGGTGAACACTTGATCTTTTCTTCCTTTAAGATGTGTCTAATTATATTCTGTAAGTGAAAGGATGAAAAATGTGTACTCCTGTCTCCTAACAACAGCAAATCTGACTTGAAATGTATCGGTAGTGGACTATCAGTAAACTTACTTGCTGCTCTTTTTATGAATTAGTGACAACTTGAGGCATTCACTTTACATAATGACATTTCATTGAGTTTAATATAAAAACATATTTAGAAAAATAATGTAATATGCTTAGTGCAGAAAAATGCTTTGCTACTTGGAACTAAGTTTAAATACGGTAGTTATAGGTCAGTAATAAAATATTTGGTGCACCTAAAATGGTAGTTAACATTTATTTATATTAATTTATGATTATTAAATTTGAACAGCAGAATTATTGAACTGAGAAGATAAGAGTTACAGAGATTGCAGTAATTTGTGGAGGCATAATATAACTGTAAAAGTAAGCACATTTCTACACTATGTAGTATATGAGGTTGCACAGGAAATCTTTTGTATCAATCCTAATGAAACCTACTTTTTGCTAAGAAATAATAATTTCAACCTGGATGGAAACCCTGTTGGACAACCCACAATAGAAATAAAACTCGGCCTACCTGATTCATTACAGCTTTATCACACTCAAGCCGTAAGCAACTCCTTACTCATGTGCAATCAGAAAATGGAGCCTTTAATAAGTATCTGACATGTAAAGCAGTCATGGAATAGTTTGGAGAACCAAACTCAAATATGAATTTTAGAAGCAGAGAGTTTGGAGAATTGTGTTACCAGCAAGTTTGTGGCTGAAACTGGAAGGATATGGGAGTTTATGTCTTGTAGAAAATGCATCATAGAGCTTGAATATGTTGACTTAACAAAAATGAAGCAGTGAAGTCTTCTACACAATCTTTGGCTATGAAAAATCGTGATGTTTCAAAAAAAAAAATTAATAACTAGAACAAGAGGTATAGGTGGGGGAGTGTACTTCCATTATGAGGCTGGAGAATATAAACTTTTTTGTTAGTAAATATCTTGACTTGAAGTATATGTAGATCAGACCCATTTCTGTAAATAAATATTGGAATACAAAGTCACTACAGGAATAACTAAAACATGTTTTCTCTGATAAGGTACAGTAATTAGGCAAGAAAAATAGGGAGAAAAATGAAAATATTGGATGCCATGATCCATGGAATTCATATTTCATCAGCAAGTTTGGAGCTTTATACATACACTCTTCATATTGACCACTGACCAATGTACTATTAATTTTAAGACTGATATTATTTGTTAAGTGCATACTTAGGTTTGACTCAGGTCTTAGAAGTTTCAGATGTAATCATGGTTAATTAGTGAATTAATGCAATATTTTTTTCCATTTTTAAGGGAATGTAAATGTAATTGGCAGAGGACAACGTGGTTTTTATTTCATGTGTTTGGAAAGTGTCATGTAGTTTGTTTGACACAATATCTACACTTGTTTCTATTCTCTTAGAATATCAACTGTGTGTAAATAATGTTTCTTCGTTTGTAAATCTATGCACAGTAAATATAGGCTGTCTTAAAGGAGTTGCTATTCTAATGTTTGATTTTTTTATCTCACAGACATAATACAGTATTTAGCTTGTATGGCTTTCATAGCAACTGCAAAAGAACTGTTAAATATTATGTAAAGGAACAGAGCTGGTTTTTAATTTAAAATTTGTTAATCCTATTTTGTATTCTAATATATAAAGGTAAAAGTCTCCCTTGCTTGAAAGCCAGTCATGTCCAACTAGGAGGTGGTGTTCATCTCCATTTACAGCCAAAGAGCCAGCGTTGTCTGCATCAGCAGATGTTTCCATAGTTATGTGGCAGGCATGACAAGCTGCCAGAGCACACCAAATACTGTTACTTTTCCTGCTGAAGCAGTACCTATTTATGTACTTGAAATTTCTTGCTTTTAAACTGCTAGGTTGACAAGAGCTGGGACACATGACGGGCCCTCACTTTGTCACACAATACTCGGGTCTTGAACTGCTGACCTGCCGACCTTTCAAGCATCAAGCTCAGCATCTTAACCACTAACCCACTGCAGCCTTCATTCTAAGTATACAAGACAGCAAAAAGTCAGCAATAAGCAAGGATGTTTTTTTTTTGTTCAGTCGCACAGTCAATTCCAACCCTTTGCGACCCCATGGACCACCGTCCGCCAGGCACTCCACCATCCTCTTCAACTCGCTCAGCTCTGTGCCCATTGTGTCTACAATACCATCTAGCCATCTCATTTTTGGCCACCCCCTTCTTTTGCCCACCACCCTTCCCAGCATCAAGGCTTTCTCAAGTGAATCCTCTCTTCTCATTTGATGTCCAAAGTACTTTAGCTTCATCTTTACTATTTGACCTTCTAAGGAGCAGTCAGGGTTAATCTAAGATTGACCTATTGTCTAGGGGGACTCTCAAAACTCTCCTCCCAACACCACATCTCAAAGGCATCTATTCTTCTGCGCTCAGCTTCCCTTATGGTCCAGCTCTCACAACCATACATTACCACTGGGAATACCATTGTTTTGACTGTACGAATTTTTGTTTGCAATGTGATGTCTCTACTTTTAACTATGTTCCCCAGGTTTCTCATCACTTGCCTCCCAAGAATCGGTCACGTTTTTATTTCATGGCTGCAATCACCCATCTGCTGTGAGCTTTGATCCTAAGAAAGTAAAATCTGTCACTGCTTCTACTTCCCCATCTATTTTCCAGGGCCTGAAAGGGCCTGTTGCCATTATCTTGGTTTTCTTTATATTGAGTCTCAAGCCAGCTCTTGCACTTTCTTCCTTCAACCTAATCGGGTACTTTTTATGTCCTCACTTTCTGCCATTAGGGTGGTATCATCTGCATGATAACTGGATGATATGAAAGGCAAAATAGTTGTCCATATGTGTGCAAAATGAGAAAGCAAAAAGTCAACAATAAACATGAGTGATAGGAAAAATTAAGTAGTTCAGACATGTATACAAATCATAAGATCTTTTTGCAGTTGTCCTATTTCTTTTGTTTTTCTTTGAATATAGAATTAATATTGGTTAGTAAGTACATTTTGTTCCTTAAAATTAACTACTGCATTATTAATATATACAAATCACACAGTTCAAAAATTAAAAACCCACTTTGAATTGTCTATGTGTAAAATTTATTTGCCTCAATTTATTTTGCAAATGTGTGGCTTGTAGATATCTAGCATTTCATTGTAGAAGCTGGGATATTTTGAACCATAGATACAGAAACAGTATTTCACATTCATAAACTGGAGGGTTTTTTTTTTCTGAATTGAATTTCCTATCTTTTAAAACCGAAGCTTAAGAATAAATACACACAACGCAAAAATTACAACAGCAATTTTCCCTCATGTAGAAATACCCGGTGCTAGAGGGTCACAGAAGTTGAGCACATGATCTGTACGATGGTTACTGGTAGAGGGCAGAAAAATTACAGCTTGGATGTGGCTGTAGTAGTCGCTCTGTGCCAAAATACTTTGAAGGGCTTTTTTCGACTTAATGAAAAGGTATGAGTGAATGCAGCACATACAAAAGAGCACATACACCCTTTAACTTCCCAGGTAAACTAGTTACTATGCCCACTCTGCAGAATGCACACTAGAAAGCTATCTTATTTCCAAACATTTTCCTTGGGGGAAAAAGCTATATCTGACCTATGTACTACGACCATGTTTGCACATTTTCCAAAAGATACCCTCTCCCCTTTTTAAATAAAAAAAGTAAGAGTTAAGATTCATCAATTCATTGATGGGACCAACTGAGATGTTACAATACAATAAATTTAGAGGAAATGAAATGACATTTGCTTTTTGGTTCATTTTATATCCTATTTCTCCGAGTTGCTCGATTTAAAAATAATATAGGATTTTGGGGAAGGAGAAGTCTCATGAAAGGAGGAATGCTCAGATGGCACTTGTCTCAATAATACAGGAAGGCTGCTGCAAGTTTAAGCCCGGCTTGTTTCGCTAGAAAACGCTTCCTTGTGATTGAGGGAGTAACTCTCGCCTCACAAATATAGTAAAGATGCAAAAAAAAAAAAAACACACACACACACACAACAAAGAATCTCGGAGAATCTGAAAAGTATCGAGTTTTATTTGCCGTACATTTTAGAGGCTCACTAAAACCTGAGCTGGGGGGAGCGGGAATCTATCTCCTCCCCTTCAATATACATCAGAGTTTCTTCCATGAAAAGTCTACTATGCCCGCTACCCGTGAACGTTACTGCCCCGTTGGCGCGCGAACCAGCTGCGAGGAATCCCCTCAAGGATCCTCGCGCTCAGGAGAGCTATTTAACAGAAAAAGGAGGTTGCGCGCGCCCTTGCAACTCTCGCCTCGGTAATAAGGCTGCGCAACACCCCCCCCCCCTCCAACGGCTTTCCGGGGAAATGCGCCTCAGAGGCGCACCTCATAATGATGGAAGGGGAAAGGCGGGAAGCGGAGGCAGGGGAAGGTGAGGGAGCCCTGGCGTAGCGGGAACAGCCTTGCGACTATATTGTTGCCCACGCCCACAGAGAATGGGTGGGGTGGGTCGGAAGGTGACTCTACCAAGGTGCTTGAGAAGGTTGCATGAGGGCTGATTTAACATGAAGGGATTGTCGAACTTATATCCTGAGTTAGAATGCACTTGGGGTTTTTTCTGCAGCAGGCACATTAAAACATGCAGGTGCACCACAGAATGTCATGACAATCGCGGGGAGTGGCTGGAATACACTGTGACAGTTCAGAGAATCATAATACTCAGTCTATATGTGTCTACATGTGACAAAAAGCAGACCAGCTCCAATTTCATATACAGTACTGTACTTTCATTATAACCTAATAAATTGTCATCCTATTTAAATCCGGGATGGATAACTGGGTCATGCACCAGATGTTGTATTCCATGTCCCATTGCTGTTGTAACCTGCATAGCCAGTAGGGAAGCTGCAAGCAAATTTGGGAAGGCCACAGTTGCCAAACCCTGGCAGGTTTTAGTGAGCCTCTAAAATTCATGGCAAATAAAACTTGTTAATTCTCAGACTCCCTGAGATTCTTTATTCTTTTTAACCCCAATAAATGTAGACTTTTGGAAATTCATGCACAATGCAAATTGATAATCTGAAGAAACTACACAAACCTACATTATATATTGTGATTAGTTTTGTATGTGTGAAGACAAATTGATGTGTGTAATTTATCAAGCATTAAGTGTAAACAGAACAACACACATTGAAGGCATATGTGGATCACTTAAATTTATTATGCCTTAATGGCATTAAACCAGCATCCATCTGGTAAAAGTTTCCCTTGCTCAAAAACCAGTCGTATCCAACTCTAGGGTTCAGTGCTCATCTTTGTTTCAAAGCCGAAGAGCCAGCACTGTCTGCTTCTGCAGACGTTTCCGTGGTCATGTGGCAGGCATGACTAGACATGAGAGTGTACAGAACACTGTTTACCTTCTCACTGAAGTGGTCCCTGTTTATCTACTTCCAATTTCCTGCTTTCAAACTGTTAGGTTGTCAGGAGCTGGGACAAAGATGGGAGCTCTGTCCTGCAGTACTCAGGTATCAAACTGCTGACCTAGAAGTGGTGCAAAAGAAGAGACAGCCACTTGGCCTAATAAATTTATTTTCATTCTTTGAAGGAAAGTTTATATATCAAAAGAGAATTTTAGGGTTTGTCTACAAGACTCTTTTCACATGGGCTGATGTAGGCTAAAAGGGATCATTGGGGGTTGAGTAGAGGTGTGATCTTTGCATCCAAATGGCATATCAGAGATCAAGCAACCCTATAAGAAAGTCACTTTAGAGGAAGAACAAAAATAAAAAAGATTATTAGGGCAGTGACACTTACACTTTTTTAAAAAAAATATATATTTTTTGTCTTGTCTTAAAGAGCTGGTTGAGAAAGTGTCTGCAGCCAAATCCACCAGCAGCCCCACAGCATGCCAAACAGCAGGCTAAATGCCTGTCTGATCAAATCCATATTATGTTTTATTGATGGCATAATGGTTATAATCAAGGAATGGTTTATACTTTGGATTCACACCAGATACAAGGGTCAGATCTTGTATCAGACATATGTGGACAGTAACAATTATGATTCACTTGGGATTGAATTCTTATGTTGGATATTTACTTGCTTATTTCTGTTTATTTTGAAGCTGGAACACCTACCAAGATGAAAATGGGCTTAGGACAATTAGATATTTCCATGGAAGTCAACTATACCCAATCTGAAAGTGTAAAAGTTTCTGTGGACAATCATATAACTCTTAGTAGAGTTTCAAGAATGGACAATGGACTTGTGAATGCATTTAGTACTGAAAACCTTAGTATAAATGACTTAATTAACAAGCCAAGTGATGATGGATTCAATTCCTGTCAAGACACCTGCTTAAGATCTGTGGGGGAAACTACAGTTGATCTCCCAAAATATACACTTAATACAGAAAATGAAAATGAAGTTCCTGAGGTAAAAATGCAGCCATGTACACAAGATTGTTATGATGAAGTTCTTGGAAAATATCAGAGTTTACCAGAAGATACTTCTTTGGAAGAGGAAACATGTGCATATTTACCACAATTGCAATTCCATTCGTACAATAGCCACATTTCATCTTCTTTAATAACACAGCACAGAAATTCTGTGCTATCTATTGGAACCACCACTCCCAATGGAGCAGTCACAACAAATGTAGAAAAGAGCACAGTAAGAACATGTTTTTATTTACCAATTATCAAATTATGTGATCAGAATATTTGTGTCTTAAATTATTATATTCTAACTGACAAAAATTTAGACAAAAATAATACCTACATTGTTAAATATAAGACTAATTAGGAGTAATCAATTATGTTGCATAGCATATATAGTAATACTGTATGTTCAATCTAACAGGATTTATTTTTAATGTCTTTATAGTGAAATCATTATTTTTAGCTAACATATATTTCTCAAATAGTTTTTAATTACGTAAAAAGAAGATTAATAGATTGGATTCATTCTAATAGCAGCAGCTGATGTGTAAAATTAGGATTCCTTGTTGTTCAAGATCAAAAACCAACTCCTAGGATGAAGGAAATCTGTTGTGTGTGTTTCCTTCCTATTAATACAGAAATAGGAATGTTTAATTTTGATAGCCAAGAGCCTAATATTTTCTTACAAGTTAATTTTATCAAGCTTTTCATTTTCCATTAGGTAATTGCATGGGCAAAAGGTACGCACCAATGAGCTACTGGAAAGTAATACAGTAGACTATCTCTCTGTTTCTGAAACCAAATGCAAGTCTGTGAAGTCTGTCCAAGACCAATAGTTGCCAAGCAGATGAGATAAAATGTCTCAAAAATAAATAAACACCAGACTACATCAGTTCCTCATGATACAATTAATAGAAACTTAGAAACATACAAAAAGGGAATACTAAAATATTGGAGGCTTTTTAGTTTTGAAGACTGAATAATCAATAAAGCCACGACAGAAATTCCTAAAATAATTTATGTTGCACAGAGCAAATGAAGTTTTTCTTTATCTCAAACCATACAGCTCTATATCCTATAATTAAAAGTCATAAGAGATATTGAACTTTGTAGAGTTCATACTCCACAAAAGATTTCAAGGTTAATCCTTGTCATCTTATAAGTAGGATAAGGAAAAGTTCCCACCTGAAACCCTAGAGAACTGCTGAACATCGGTTGGCACTATTGAGCTACATGAACCAATATTCTTGTTTAAGATATCCTATGGAGTTGTTTGACAGAAAATTCAAGACAAATTTAGATTATTTTAAGAGGGAAAATTAGCTACACCTCTTGAAAAGAAGATATTGTGGACCTCAATGTTTTAATTATGATAATGATGATGAAAATCTGAGATAAAGAAGGATTCACTCACTTTTAATAGCTGGATACAATTCTGGCATGATAGGTTTGGGTGGGCAAAAGAGGGAGGGACGGAGGCATACACGGAGCCCTCTTTGCCTGCCTGCCCATCCTACCTGCTGCTTCAGCACAGGTAGGAAGAGGAAGGCATCAGTGTGACTGCACCTTTGCTTTGCAGAACAGGATGTGTTTTCATATGCTTAATGTGAAGGGTGGGGTACACAGAAAGAGACTCTTCAAATATTGTGGTATTTTTGAACCACAATCTGGTGTGCCCTGGTAACAGAAACCTTGTGTTGCTAATCTTTCTCACACTAAGTCAGGCAAAAGGAACTGCAGAATGAACTCACTAAAAGGTGCCTTCATTTTTGCAGTTTCACGTCTGGCCTAGACAAGGAAGAAGAAAAAGAAGAATTTGAAGGTCTGCAAAAAAAAAAAGTTATATGTTCAGCTGAAAGCACTTACAGTGCTCCCATTATCAGGAGTCTTGCCTTACCAGAGTTCTCAGTCATTAGAACACTGTTCAATTAAAAGTGATTTTAACTCATCACCAAACTTTCTCATTAAACACATGAAAGTCTTGCTGATGTTTGAGTGGTGTGAGTACATGAGGTTTACACAGTGGTGGGATGTCAAATTTTTTACTACCCCACCGTGATGTCATCACAGTGTGGGTGGAGCTAATGTCATGACATCATGGGCAGAGCCAATATCATGACATCATGATTTGTGGGTGGGGCCAAATAAAAAAAATTAAAAAATAAAAAATAATAAAATAAAAATAAGCACACACACACACCCTCAACCCACCCACCCACCCACAACACAAACCCATAAAATAAATAAATAAATAAATAATACATTAAAATACACCTACCCACCCAAACACCTGCCCACCCACCCCAAACACAAATCAACCAGAGCTTTTAAACCAATGTTTAAAGCTTATTTTGGTTAATCTTTCTCACACTAGGTCAGATGGAAGGAACTACAGAATGAACTCACCACAATGTGGCTTCATTTTGGCACTTTTCAACTTTTCAACAGTTAAAGAAGTTAGGTACTAAGTCTTTGCCTAACTAGTTCTCTATGATATATATGCCTTAATGTAAATGTAAAACAGCTGTACCTCCTTAAGGAACAGCAATTGGAACAGCACAGGTGTAGCTTATTGATGAGGTAACTCCAAGACTTTGCTTAAAAACCCCAAGCCAGGCCACCAGGCCTTTTTAGGAACTGTGGTAGTACGTCAATATAGGTAAAGGTATTAAATACACATTAAAATACACACAGACACACCACATCCAAAGGTGAGTCACTTACCCTGGGGAGCAGGCTATAGGGAGCTTCAGGCTAGCAGCTTCTCTTCCTCCTTCCTACTTGGGAGGACAGCAAGGAGGCCGTGCATATGCGCCAAGCACTGTAGGCATGCATGCACACCAAGTGTTTGGCACGCATGCGCACTGGGGGAACCAGTGAAAAGGTAACCCCCAAAGATGGTTCCCCAAAAAAGCTGCTACTGGTTCTCCAGGACCCTGGGAAAAGTTACTACCGGTTCTGGCGAACTGGTAAAAACCTATTACATCCCATCACTGGGTTTACATTCTCACTGCCCATTTAGACCTCTAGGTTTCAGCCATAAATCCGTTTGTACTGTACTTTGAAACCAATACATTGAATAAGTAACATTTGGTTAATTTTTAGTTCTAAATTTTTAGTAATTGCAAGTACAGTATATTTTATTTAAAAGAAATAAGGAAAATAAATAATAGTGTATTTGTTTATCTAAAAATATTTTCTTTCTAATATCTAAAGAAATAAGGATGAAATATAGAGGATACAGATGAAATAAATCTTATTATCTTAGTTATCATTGCCCTATTAAATCATTCTTATTTAACTCTTCACATTAAACTATGTTGTGTCCATTGTGTGATTTTTGCCTCAGTCAGGCCATCTGGTTGTTGCTTTTCTCAGCATGCACATAACCATCATGGCTCTCTTAAAACAAACTGCTCCTCTAGATTTGGAAGAACCTCTGGGATATAATTGAATCTAGGACAATGGATATTTAAATTTAATTTATACAATTAGCAACTAAGGCAAAACCACAATTCAGTTCAATCCTAATATTTTTGGTAGTGTTACTAAGTACTTTGTCTATTAGGTTTCAACAGTATGTTTGTTTTCCTAGGTATTAAGACCATTATTAACTGCAGATGCAAATAACTGTATTTCCCATGATGAAGTTAAAGGACTTATTAATAGTGCTACAATGTCACAACAATTATTAGGTTATACTGGTGGTAAGTGTTATTTAAATATCACTTCTTTTACTTTTGCATTATTTGGGTTAGATCCAGAGCACCCATTCCACAGACATTTCCATGGGACTGAAGTTCAAATTACCCATATGCCAAATACATAGCATGCATTTCTATCCCATTTCCTTTTACACTGGAGTAACTATCCCTGTTACTGATCTGGAATGAAGCCAGTATAGAAAAGGTTTAAACCTTTCCTCAATCTGTTTTTAATTTTAAAATCTTCACATCACCAAGGGCTTCATTAGTGCCAAGGGAAGATCTCTCCCTTTAATCCACTGAGACCTACTTTTAAAATGGAAACCTTTATAAAATGGAATTAATGTAGTTTGTAGTTTAATCCTGAGATCTAGCTGAGACTCCCATTAGAACAAGGATCTGACTCCTTGTGATCTTTATGCAATCAGCCTGCTGTTTTGCAATTCTCTGGAGCCCTCCTGCCTTTTGTGTTCCCTTCCCCACAGAAATCAGTAGTGGACTTTCAGCACTTCAGAATATTTTGGTTCTCTCAGTAGTGTAAAGGGATTAAAAGAGAGCTGTCCACTTTACTTGTACATAAGCAAAATCATGCCAGTCCTCTTGTTTTTGCCTTGTATTTTCATGGTGACTATGGGGGAAAAACTTTTGGCTTCAGATAGTTTCCAGCTCTAACTTGTTTTCATTGTCTCCCAGTAAAGGATGTCACTTGGATGTAGCACTACGTTCTTCTTTGTAATTTCTCCAATCCAAATAATTATCCAGCTTCCATACAGACCAATTATTTGACTGTCTTCAGAATTTAGCAGTTTTTAAAGTGCTACAGTGGTTTTTATTTTGTTTTGTTTTGTTTTCTGATATTCAGAATTTAGAGCGGTGTTTCCCAACCTTTGGTTTTTGGATTTCAATTCCCAGAAGCTTAAGTAAATTCCCCAAAGTACAGCCAATGTACTGACGTAAGCTTCTGGGAATTGAAGTCCCCATTTGGGGTGTGGGTCCCATATTGGGAACCACTGATCTAGAGCTAAAAGAAAAAATAATAAGGAAGCTAACAAACTGCAACAAATTCTGATGAGGGCAACAAAAATGATCACATAACTAGAAATTAAGTCCTATGCGGAAATATTGAAAGACTTGGGCATGTTTAGCCTTGAGAAAAGAAGACATAGATATGATAACATTTTTCAAATACTTGAAAGATTAAATCTTCATATTTAGACTTCACTTAAACTTCTCAGTGTAAGTATGCTGGCTGTCTTGATACATATACATCCATTATATATATACTGCATATGTTTCTTTGTAGAAGTAAAATATCCTCCACTTAAAAATCCTAGATTTTTTTTAGATACTGTACTTCAAATAATTTATTATCTAATCCAGCAAAGGAACTATGTACAAAAACAAACCTCTGTACATGCAGTTGTTATCTGAAATAATATTTTTCTGCTTTCATGCATACTTCCCAGTCTGGTGCCACATATTTCCATGCAAAAGCTGTTCAAATAGAGTATACAATCAATGAGTTCTACTGTAGTAAAAAATTAGTTATGGTACATTTAGAACATTGCATAAGTTTTTCAGCTGTATTTCCAATTCTCTTTTCTTTTTTGACTTGATTGATTAAAGTCAAGCTGTAAATAACATATAAGATCTAATATTGTCCATATAATTTTTCTTCAACTTTGTTTGTATAATAGAATCTTGCAATGGTATCAGTGCTTCATCTCAGGATACTGCTCTTGTTTCTGATGAACTTGTAAGTAAAGACTAGATTTTTAATTTCACTATGGAAGTCCATCCACTTGTTACCAAAAATCTGTGTTACTATACATGTATTTATAATGCCTCTTTGGTAAGGGACTTTTTAAAAAAGATTTTAAGAATTCCAAGTACAGGTATGACTACTAAATTATGATGCAGTCCTCCTTTAAGAGGTTCCAAAGCCAAGGCCTTCTGCCAATCAGGCCTTTTAAATAAAATGTAGTTGAGACATTGGAGAGGCACTAAGAAAAACGTCCCCAGAAGATCTTAGTGATCTGGGAGACATACAATGGAAGGGTCTTATACTGTCTGACCCCAAGACCTTTAGGAATTTAATCATAAGTAGCACTTGGGCTTGGTTTGAGAATGAAACTACAGTTGTACCTCGCTTAAAGAGCATAATGTGTTCCACAGGATTGCTCTTTAAGCAAGTTTGCTCTTTAAGCGAAACACCATTGTAAGTGACCAATTGTGACTTCTGGTGGGGGGGATTGCGAACCCTGATTTATTTGTCAAGCGAGTTTTTGGTAGGTTTTATTTGTTAAGTGAAGCGAACATTCAGAGAAAATTCTGCTCTTTAAACGAGTTACTCTTTAAGCGATGCACTCTTTATGCGACATTTTACTGTACTCCTAATGATGCTGTTGTAATAGCTTCAAATTTCCCCCAGTGGCTTAGTGTTTAAGTTGCTGAGCTGGAAACTGAAAGGTCAGGTTTTGGTAACCAAGAGCTGCACTTGGGGACATGAAAGGAACCTCATTCGGGTGTCCCCAAGAAATCCTTTCAACCCAGAGTAATATCTGACATGAAATTGTTATTATAACATATTCCCAAGAAACAGGTCCTACTAGCAGTTTCGTTGCATCATTCTGGATCATCTGAAATTCTGAAAGATACTTCAAAGGTAATTCCATAAAGAGCATATTGCACTAAGTCAATTGTGATCTAACTCACTATGGCCAGTAGGGATTTCCTTGCCAAAGGAGGAAGTTGTCATCAAAGTTGTATTATCACATTTAGGGCCATCTTGTTACTTTGTGTTTTCATCCCTATGTTTATGTTTACATGTGTGTACACATGAGTCAGATGTAAAAAGGTTTTAATTTGGAGTCACAACATGTTATAACAAATTGGGTAGCTACCAATGTGTGAGGAAAAGCAGTAGGTATACCCAGAACTGGGATCTCCATTAGGACAGAATTAGCTAGACCAGAATGAGAAATCAGAAAGATCAAATAGACTGTTTATTACAAGAAATAAATATGTATGTATATATGTTTGTTTGTTTGTTTCAACTTGTATGCCGCCCACTCTCAATGCGACTCAGGGCGGCTGACAAAGAATCACAAAGTATCACAATTGCCATAATATAACCAAAAAAGTTACAGATTATCACATTTCCATAATACAATAAAGCATTTCAAAGACAATGCACAAAAACAATGCATAAAATATTGCAAAAAACATAAAGTCCAACAGCTACGTCTGCTTCCCTCCAGGCTGAGCAGGCCGAGGGAAGGAGTCTTGGGGTGGTGGCAGTGCCATTCTTGAAGCCACCGGGCTGCAGCAGTTGTTCCCACTTCCCTCCAGGCCGGACAGCCCAAGGGAAGGAGTCCAGTGACTGTGGCAGTGCTGTTCTTGAAGCCGCCAAGCTGCTGCAGCTGCTCCCACTTTCCTCCAGGCTGGACAGGGCAAGGGAAGGAGTCTGGTGTTGGCAGCAACACCATTCTTGAAGCCGGCAGGCTACAGCAGCTGCTCCCACTTCCCTCCAACAATTACCTGGGACTGATACCTCTTTTGCTAATAGCAAATTTGAAATACTGTGACACATGTTTGGGGTGGCAAAGACTGAAAGAATCAATATTTGCAAAGACAAAAGAAAATATCAAGAAGAAAATAAAGTGCAAGTACGACTCAGAGTTTGGCTAGAGCAAGGTCACCCTTGCTCGAAAGGCAGTTGTATCTGACTCTAGGGTTCAGTGCTCATCTCTGTTTGCAGCCAAAGAGCCAGTGCTGCCAGTGTTTGCAGATGCTTCCATGAACATGTGCCAAGCATGCCTCAACACTGAAGTGCATGAAACGCTGTTTACCTTCTCACTGAAGTGGTACCTTTTTATCTACCTGTACATGCAATTTTTTGCTTTTGCATTGCTTGGTTGGCAGAAGCTGGGACGGAGATGGGAGCTCATTTTGTTGTGCAGCACTCAGGTCTCAAACTGCTGAACTGCCAACCTTCTAGTCATCAAGTTCAGCATCTTAACCACTAAACAGTCCCAGACAGCTCAATTAGACAATTAGATCAGGTTGAATTGGCTAAATGGGAATGCTTACAATTTCATAGAGGTCCAATACACCATTAGGAATTTGGTGTGATTCTTGCATCCACATAGCATATGTACCTCAAGCAGTGGTGGGCTCAAAAAAAATTACTACAACACTGTGGGTGTGGCCTACTCTGTGGGCATGGCCTACTCTGTGGGTATGACCATGTGACTGGGTGGACAATCTAGTCATGCCTGCCACATGATCATGAAAACGTCTGCAAATACAGACAGCACGGGCTCTTTGGCTGTAAATGGAAATGAGCACTGCACCCTAAAATAATATACAACTGGCTTTTGAGCAAGGGTGTTCTTTACCTTTACTAACCACTTGCAACTAAACAGGGCCAAACTTCACAGCAAATTTGAATACCAATCAGCGATCTTCTGTTATTAGGTAAAAGTAAAGGTTGCCCTTATTCAAAAGCCAGTCATATCCAACTCTAGGCTTCAGTGCTCATCTCTGTTTATAGTCAAACGCCAGTGATGTCTGGGTCTGCAGAGGTTTCCATGGACATGTGGCTGGCATGCCTCAACACCTGAGTGAACAGAACACTGTTCCTATTTATCTACTTCCAATTTCTTGATTTCAAACTGCAGCTGGGACAGAAATGGGAGCTCACTCCATCATGCAGTACTCAGGTCTTGAACTGCTGGCCCTCCGACTTTCCAGTCATCAAGTTCAGTGTCTTAACCACTAACCCAAGTAGACTTAAAAGTTACCTAAGACCTTTACTTATGAAGGGGAAAGTAAGCTTCCCTTAGAGAAAGGGTGCCAGGACTGGCCTAGAAAGGCAAGGGACCCACCTGGAGGCACACCCACACCTTTTTCTGCCCACCCTTGTTCTGAGGGGGTGACGTGGCCTGGGCCCCACTTTCAGCCACCTTCTCTCGAGGCTGGGCCAGCAGCAGCTCCTTGTCCTGCTCTGTCTCCACTCCCTCTTCCTTGGCTGGTTGGGGCAGCATTGTCAAGCCGGCCTTAGGCTTCTTCTTGCCACTGCCGCCACTGCACCCTTGCCATAGCTGGAGAAGTAGCTGCCGCTGATGGTGCACCTGGCACAATGGAGCGCAGTCACGCTTGTGCAAGGGTGAAGGGAGGGAAATGGGCATGGGGAATTTCTACTACCCCCCTGCACGAACTGGTGCAAATCGGTAGATGCTTACCACTGACCCCAAGTGACTCTATATGGCTCATTTCCCTTCAGCAAACAAAAATGAAATCACATCACTATCTCCTCTTTCTGGAAGGAAGCTTTCAGTTTTTTCGATTTTTCTATAAGATACAGCATATCAGCTCTGCTCTAAAGGAATTCTTAAAAACATTTTTTCTTCCCATGCCCCTCCACAGAAAAGCAGAAGAATCTTTCAGTTTCCCAGTATTTATCATGGCTAAGCTGTCTTCTTAAACCACTTAATGATTTTTGGAAATTGAAAGTGGAAGGGAAATTTAAAGCAGCAAGCAAGGCTTCGATTAGATTTCAGCAATTCAACAAGCAGGTTCCTTGACAGGGTCATTTCTCCCCTGAACTGTCATTTTTGGCACATTCTTCATTTTCCCATTGAAGATAATGTTGTTAGGGACTACATTATGTAGTAAGACTACCACTGCCCTTTGGCATCCCTCAGAAGAAGAATTAGGGTCCAATATCTTCATCCCCTGTTCAAGTAAGTAACTCCATACTTTCAGAACATTCACATCTGTTAATATAATCTGTTATATATATATTGTATATGTGTATATATATATCTGTGTATGTGTATATATGCACATATTGAGATGTGGTGCTGGAGGAGAGTTTTGAGAGTCCCCTGGACAGCGAGGAGAACAAATAGGTCAATCTTAGAAGAAATCAACCCTGACTGCTCCCTTGAAGGTCAAATAGTAAAGATGAAGCTAAAGTACTTTGGACATCAAATGAGAAGAGAGGATTCACTTGAGAAAACCTTGATGCTGGGAAAGGTGGGGGGCAAAAGAAAGAGGGGGCGGCCAAAAATGAGATGGCTAGATGCTATTGTAGAGACAATGGGCACAGAACTGAGCGAGTTGAGGAGGAAGATGGAGGACAGAAGTGCCTGGTGGACAGTGGTCCATGGTGTCGCAAAGGGTCGGAATCGACTGTGCAACTGAACAACAAAAATATATGCACAAATATATAGTATATAAATATATATAAATCCCGGGAAAGGCCCGCAGCCTTCTCCTCTTTCATATCTAAAACAGATGTGAAACTGCCAAAATGAAGATACTTTTTGGTGAGTTCATTCTGCTGTTCCTTTCACCTAACAACAACAACAACAACAAACAATTTTGTGTCAGAAATTATTCTGGGTTGAAAGGATTTTTGCAGAAGAAACTCTGCTCAGAGAATGCCCAAAGGAGGCTCCTTTTATGTCCCCAAGAGTTGTGACAGAGACAGGTGCTCAATCTGTCATGTAGTACCTGGGTCTTGAACTGCTGACTTGCTAGTCTTCTAGCTAACAAGGTGAGCTTCTTAACCACAGCCACAGCAGCCTGACCTAGTGTGAGAAATATTAGCCAACATCACAAGGTTGCTGTTACCAGGGTATGTCCAATTGTGGTTCAAAAATACCACAGTCTTTGAGGAAGCTCTTTCTGTGTTCTCCAGGGCCCACAGTGAGATGTTGGGAGTTCAATTCCCCACTATACCTCCTAGGAGAACAGACCACATATGTCCCTTTTTCAGATAGTTTTGCTAAAGTCAAATTCTGTGTGTGTGTGTGTGTGTGAGAGAGAGAGAGAGAGAGAGAGAGAGAGAGTAAAATGAGTAACCAGCATGTTGGAGAAAAATACTAATTACTCTGAGAACTGTCCAGAGAGTGCTCCAGGTGCAATGGGGTGGTATATAAATGTAATTACAGTACTATTGCTATTGTGTGTGTGTGTAATATACGTATACAATGATAAGCATGACAGTTTGGGTAAGATTTTAATAATCTTAATCTACAGTTTCTAGACTTTCTGGTCTGTCTGGATACTACAAGAAACAGGATACTAAACTAAATGTATTATTAGCCTGATTAAAAAAGGCTCTCTTTATGTGCTTAAAAACAGACAAATGCTGCTTCCAGGAAGCAACAGCAATGTTACATTCAAGTTTTAATACTTACATGGTAATCTTAGAATCAATAGAGTTTAAAGACACTGTATTATGTTATATTTTGTAAAAATTTAATTATAACTTTAGTTTTTTAAATACCTCAGGACAGTTTAGAAATTAAATTACATGCTTCAGATTATTCCATATTCCATACAAGTAAATTTAACTTTTACTATAAATATTACACAACAAAACTGAATTATTTGATCTACACATTCCTGTAAGAATAATTTTATCTTCTCCACTTCCTCTTTTAACCTTTTAGGTTATTGCTCTAGCACTTCTTTGATGTTATCTCTCCACCTCCCTCTGTTTCTTTGATGTTATTTCTCCACCTTCCTCTGGGTCTGCCTTGTGGTCTTTGTCCTCCTCCTCTTTGCACATGTGCCTTGCATGGTATGGGATTCCAAGACATACTTGGAATGTTTCTTATCAAATGTATTATTTAAAGCAAAGAGGATTTCCCCCCATGTTACTTCATGTTTCTTAATGTTGCAATAAAACATGTGGGTGTTTGTTTGGTTTTTTTTTTAAAATGCTGCTTATATTTCAGGCTGAGGTAAAAGATGCAGTTATTAGCATTGCAGCTAATAACTCAGAAGAAGCTTTTCAAAATTTAAATAATGGAGAAACTGATCATAAACTGGCTGCTTTACAGAATGCAATGGAAGGACCCACCTGTTCACACAAAAATTATTCCAGTCCTCAAGTGGTAATGACTATTATTGGTTATATCAGAATACAGTTGCAGAAGAAAATTCTATATTTGCCTATTTTTATTAGAATGGAATAAAATATATTTTGTAAAGTGTGGTTCCACACAGATAGTAAGAAAACAATCACTTAATACCAAATATGTGCAATGTTTTGGAACCCAACTGCTACAAAAACAGAATGGTGAATCAGGGAACCTGCTGGGAGTTATGCTAGCAAGCTGGTCATTGATTCCTTTCCCATCTCTTTCCATTTCTTTCTATGTTTCTGCCCTGTCCTTGATATTTAAAAATCATATAGCATAAACTTATATACTGCAAGTAAGGTTTACTTGAAATCAAGTCTCTATAAGTGAAAAAAGATATACAGTACTCCAAAGTATGAAATGCAATTAAACAAGATTTATACAATGTATGAATAGTATTAGCTTTATAAAATAGCAGCCTGACTTTAACAAAACTATGCTTTCCTGTCAGAATTTCTTCATCTTAATAATTCTGCAGATTTAAATGAAAATAACACTTGTTATACATTCCAGATAATCTGCCAGTTGAAGGGTGGTACTCATATACTCTGTATAAACAATGCTGACACAAGAGAACTGAAAGCAGTTCATTTGGTTTCCCCGAAAAAAGAGCAAGAAAAGTGTCTTCAGCCAGGTATTGAAATACTAGAGACTGTATGATCCTATCTATTTAATATGAAGCCGTGCATTATTTAAGTCTAATATTGCAGATCATAGTGCAATCTGTTCAGGTTACAACACTACTTTACTTGATAAAGTTGTACAACTGATGAGATTTCAGACCCTCTAGACCAGGGTTCCCAACCTTTTCAAGCTGGGGGCCAGGTCATGCTCTCTCAGTCATCTTCGAGGGCCAGATGGCCATTTTGCCCTGCTTGCATGATGGGGTTGGTCATTTTGTCCCACCAGCTTCAAAGGACAGCCATTTTGTTTCTCAAATGCCCTTGGAGGGGTGGGAGGGCCACATGAAATGACACCGTGGGTTGGATTTGGCCCATGGGCCTTAGGTTGGGAACCCCTGATCTAAACCCAGGGTTCCTAATGTAGGGCACATACCCCATTTGGGGGGAGGGGACGACAATTTGAAAACAAGTTATTAACAGTTAATGGCCTTTTAGGCTTCCTCCAAGTAAATAGGAGTTAACTTTTTGAATTATAAGAATTATATGTCATGTGTGTGTGTGTGTGTCAGGATTTTTGAGATGCTTAAGTGGGGCATGGCCAAAAAAGATTGGAAACCACTGATCTAGACTTCAGAGCAGTGTTTCCCAAATTTTGGTTTTGGACTTCAATTCCCAGAAGCCTAAGTCAATCGCCCAAAGTGCAGTGATCAGCCAATGCACTGACTTAGGCTTCTGGGAAGTGAAGTCCCCGTGAAGGACATGGACCCCAGGTTGGAAACCACTGCTCTAGAGCATTATGATCACCTTATATAAATTAAATTGTAATATAATGCTATAATCACTTTTGTTGATAGAAAAGAAGAAAGATCAAAACGGGGTGGGAGGGAAAGTTGACTGAAGGTATAGGTGGTGTTAAAGTTATTAAAGTAGATATTTGCAAGCTCAAATTCAACCTTCAGGTCTCACTTTGGGAGAAATCCCTCCTGGCAGCTGGCTCTATTTCTTCTAAGCTTTCAACGTGATTTGTCTTTGTCTGCAAGAGCACACCATACACTGTATTGATGGTTTCTCTTGAGTCCAATAGACCTTATACCATACCATCAGGTTTGGGGGACTCTAGAGACCCAATATCAGCAGAATGTTATACCTTCTTAACTCTGTCCTTTGGCACCATTCAAGCAAGTGCTAAGGATGGGGATAAAAAGCAGAAAGACCAGTCTAATCAGAGAAAGTCCCAAAGCAAAAGCAATTACACTTATATACTGCCCCATAGTGCTTACTGCACTCTGGGCAGTTCACAGAGTAATTAGCATTTTGTCTCCAACATGCTGGCTACTCATTTTATCAACCCCGGAAGGATAGAAAGCTTGGACAGCCTTGAGTCCTGGTCAGGATTGAACTCACACCATTCTGGCCACTGTATAGCAGTTTAACCACTGCACCACCGGGGCTCTTAAAGAAAGACAAGATCCTTGATGTCCCTGCTAAACCATCTGTGCTCTCACCAGTGACTTCTTCTTCCACTATAGAGCCACCAATTGATATCCCATCATCTCAGTTATTGCATTATTGCAACATGACCTTGCTCAGCAGGTCATAGAGTTGTCACACCAAGAAAGGATAAAGTGATGTGCATGGGCTTCTTCTCTGACTGCAAGCTCTGGAGCACATCAAAACTTTGTGTTGAGCTCACTACTACCAGTCTAACAGCCCTCAGTATCAAGAGAAATCATCTCTTAACACTGAGACAGAGGGCTGGCATTGGTTACCTCAGCTTGACACTGACTGTGGGATGCCTTAGTTAGTCTGTACTGACTACTATATTGACTATTGCCACTCAGCCCATATCAATATCAAGAACAAGAACTCTGGTACATCTTGCCAAGCTATCCCATTATCAGTGTGATAACCATCCTTTGATAATTCCACTTCAATACCATCATGAGCTTAGCAAGCAGACTCTCTTGATAGGCCTCACCATTGCGATTGCATCATAAACACAAATCTCAGTTCCAGTTGTAGTCAAGGGATGATGTTAGGGGGTCCTCTGGTGGACAGTGGTACCGTACTACTATCATTACCATCCCATTATCCATCCACAAAAGCTACTGTTTTCCTGACTACCATTGCTGTCTATACACCCATGTCTCAAAGACTCTCCTGTCCCACAGATATAGATCCCCTATACCAGCGATGGCTAACCTTGGCACTCCATGTGTTCTTGGACTTCAAATCCTAGAAGCCTTTATTAGCAGGAGTGCTGACTTAGGCTTCTGGGAATTGAAGTCCAAGCATACCTGGAGTGCCAAGGTTGGTCATCACTGCCCTACATTGTATCACCAACCTCCACATAAGATACCAACTATCTCCTCTGCACCTGTCTCTTGTCTTTCCTCACAATCATCTTCTGCTCCATTCACCTCCACCTCATCAGGAAACTCACAAACTATAAATGGGAAACTCAACCATCCATGTTGCATACATCAGCACATTCACACATTCAAAAGAAGCTGACATTGGTGTTAATGAGTCCATGCATATACAGTAGTGACATGATGCCTCAAATCTACACCAGTTGAGAAAATATACCCTCTTGTTGGTATCATTCCACCTAAGATAAGGAGAGAAATAGCAGCAGACACTGAGATAACTAAGCAAGAAAATGACCTTCAATATCCTCTGCGCAGGTATGAGCCTCAAGTCCACTGGCTCAGATCCAGGAAGAGTTTTATGGCAAGAACAAACATTCTTGAGGTACACAAGAGCAAAACCAAATTAGAAGATTGAGGAACTAACTCACTGGATAAGGAACAACATCAAAGGCATCTATTCTTCTGCGCTCAGCTTTCCTTAAACTGTGCCAATGTAGAGAGATACAGAATCTGTTAACTGGTCTGCTGATTACTGCCAGAAACATGCACCATTGGGGACTTAAGTTTGGTTAATGCTATAGCCAAGAAAGTGGCTTCATTTTGGCAGTCCATGATCAGGACACAAAAGAAGCGGCCTGAGTTAAGATGTCTTGGCTCAGTAGAACAGTGTAGTAACAAGTACTCACATGATGAAAGTATTGTGTAAAAGTAATCAAAATTGTGTAAACTAGAAGTACTGAATTTTGATAAATAAAAGCATACATCCAAACAAACCTGTTAGTGTCTATAGTACCACAGTATTTTGCTTCTTTGTCTCTCTTTTCTTTTTTGCCCTTTAAATTTGTCAATGTAAAATAATTTGTCTACTTGCATTTACCTGAATTTCCCACCTGATGTCACTGTTTTATTAACTATGCAACATTTCAATAAGAATTCACAAGACATAGAAAAGCAACATGATGAAAAGTTAAACCATTGGTCCATCTAGCTCAGGGAATCTCAACCTGAGGCCTTTGGGCCGGATGCAGCCTGCGGGGCCATTTCATGTGCCCCCCACACTGCCTCCACCACACCAGGAAGTGTCATGTGCTGGAGGAAGGGCAAAATGTCTGTCCAACCCCTGAAGCTGTCTGAGGGAGAGTGACCAAGCCTCCGGTTTTAAAAGGTTGAGAACTAAATATATACACTAACTAGCAACGTCTCTCCATGGTTTCAAGAAGAAGATGAGCTTTTTCAACAACTTTACCTAGAAATGTCATAGACTGGACCCAGGATATTTAGTATGCAAAATAAATGCTTTGCCACTGAGCTACTCTCCTCCCATGGTACAAGGGCTTTGTAAATAAGTGTTTTCCTCCTCTACTGTCCATCCTTTTTTGTGTTAATATGTGATAAATTGACATATTTTGATTTCAGCATCTAAATATTGGGAAAATATAAAACTCATTACAGGCCCATTTTTGTAGCAAGATGATGTTAATTATATAGCCAGTTCCATAGAAATGTAAGTCTTTTATGTATGTATGTATGTATGTATGTATGTATGTATGTATGTATGTATGTATGTATGTATGTATGTATTTGCTTAATATCACACTGATATCAGTTCAATATGCACTTTCTTACTAGATACAACCAACTCTATAACATCAGTACTGGGAGAGTTTTTGCCTGTTGTGAGTAAACTAAATGTCTGTACACAAGAGGTAAGTGTGTTTTTCTTTCCTTTTCCCCTCAGGCAAGGATTTCTAGTTTGGCAATTTCACAACACATATTTGTGGCCCTTTTGTTTTCTGCAAAGCAATGTGCAAGATAATATTTTGCCATCCAGCCATGATCTGCTGAGCTGTCTTTTCTCATAATTTTGTGCTGTTACTTCAGGCCCATTTGTATAATTTTAGGAAGATTCATGGAACTGCTGAATACTAGTTTCTTTATACTCTCCTCATACAAAAATCTTCAGTAGCAGAAAATCTATAATTGAGAAAATAGATGATCAGATCATTAAAAGTTGTGCTGTATAACATAGCCATAACAAAATAAATAAGACCCAGTAAAGTCTGGAAGAAATTGAAAGGAAAATTGGCCCCACATGTATCTCCAATTATGGAAATGGGAGATTTTAAACGTTTTCCAGTGAAGATTGATAGAAAAGTGGAAGAAGTGTTACTAAAAAATGATGTGTTCCTGTTGAAAGACTGGGTCCAGATATGTAAGGTTGGGGGGGGATTAGAGTTATATAGACAGATGAATTTGAATTGGTTCCAAATTGTATCAGTAAATAATTGGAATTAAAAATATTTAGATGAACCAAGTTTAGAAAGGAAAAGGACAAAATTTGAGGAAATGGTTTATTGTATAAGAAAGAGGCAGATTGGTGTTAAAGGTTTGGTTAGCAAGATATATAAGATTCTAAATCAAGAAGGAAGTGCACAAGAAGTTTTAAAAACAATTTGGAAACAAGATTTGAATATTAAAATTGCAGAATTGAGTTGGAAAGGTAATTGGAAGAAAAGGATTATGAGAACCCTGTCTGTTAGAGTTAAAGAGCATAATTATAAAATATTGTGGAGGTGGTACCTGACCCCAATTTGGTTGCACCAGATGGATAGTACAAAAACAAAAATGTGTTGGAGATGTAAGAATACACTGGGGACGTATGAACATATGTGGTGAAGCTGTAATGTGTTAAAGGGTTTTTGGATAAATATAGAGAAAGAAATTAAAGAAATAATGGGTGTGGACCTAAAGTTGGGATCAGGTGCTGCCTTATTGACTGAGGTAGATAATTTTAATATAGATGTGAATAAAAAAACTTGTTATCTATTATACTATCAACAGCAAGGCAATGTATTGCAAGGAATTGGAAGAATGATACCTCAGTGAAAATGGAAGATGTGGGAAATTACATTGAACAATAAGCTTACTTGAGAATTTAATCAAAAAAAGGGTATAATTAAGGAAATTAAAATTTGGAATATATGGAAACCATTCTTGGAGCATAGATTGATTGAGGGTAAAGGGGGCAGACCAGCACCAGGTCAACTGAGTTTCTGGAAACAGTAAGAGTTAGAGGGAAATTGCAGTTTCCAGGGCATTGTAAATATCACTGGTGATTTTATATGGCTTTTTTTTTGTTTCGTTTTTTGTTATTGATTACTAATGTGGTACTTAATGCGAATGTTTTCATATTATTAGTACGTTGAGAATAAAACATATATTTATTACAATATATAGTTAAATATATAAGTGATTATACAACATAAGAGATAAGGGGTCTTTCAAATACCACGTGACCATTTTTGGGGGAATTAACGAAAAGTCATGGAAAGTCGTGGGAGGGGGTTTGGCATGAAGTCACGTGACTCAAAAATTTTAACCCTCTGGCCAGGTGGAAGTCCGGGAGTGGGACACCAGGCGTCCTCAAGCTCCGGGTGAGACCATCCTCTGCTGCTTGAGCCAGCGTGGCTTTTAACTTGCCCAGCAAGGTGGAAGTCTGGGAGGTGGGGCGGCAAGCATCCTTAGGCTCTGGGAAGGACTGCCCTCCACCGCTTGGGTCGATGTGGCTTTTAACCCCCTGGCCAGGTCGGAGTCTAGGGGTGGGGCGGCAGGCATCCTCAGGCTCCGGAGTGGCCATGCTTCTGCCATTTCTCTTCAAATCAGGAAAAATTGAGAAACCATGTGATTTGGGGTGGGGGTAGGGGGGTCAGTCAAAGATCACAGAAAGTCACAGGGGGAGGGAGTCAAAAAGTGGCCTATTTTAGGTCACATGGTATTTGAAAGGCCCCTAAGGGGTATATATGTAATAAATAAAGGGCTAAATATGAGATTATTTAAAAAACATGGATATGAAAAGGTTTAATTTTCCTCATTATTATTATTATATACTTAGTGTTTTTATATATGTATTGTATTGTATTTTGTATTGTATTCAAATGTCTTGTGGTTTGATTTTTTGTTTGCTTTGTTATTTTTTTAAAATAATAATAAAAATCTTTTAAAAATTGGAGTCACGTGACTTCATGCTGAACGCACACACACCCGTGACTTTATGTGACTTTTGATCGACCTCCCCCCCCCCTAAAATAGTCACGTGGTATTTGAAAGACCCCCTATACAGTAAAACTCTGTATAATGATTTTAATTCGTTCTATGGGTCTGGTCGCTATGCTATGATTATTATTTTTTTGCTAAGCAGTTTTTCCCATTGAAAATTTATTGTGCAAGTTTTTTCCATTGGAAAAATCATTATGCAGGGCACAACTTTCTTTAAAAACCTATTCATGATGTGATTTAGTTGCTATAGGGGGTATTTGTTATACAAGGTTCCACTGTGTATATATGTCTCCTAAAATAATGTTAAATTTATTTATTTATTTATTTATAAAAAATATGTTTTGAGTATACTTTTTAAAGGATTTATTCCTACATTTGTAAATATGATATATTAAGAATTTTACATGAATAGATTGTTTTTACCAAATTTTTGTAAAAAAAAAATACTTTATCTATAAAGACTGTATAAAAATGACAATTTAGTTCAAATGGAATTTCTCATTTTTATTTTTAAGCAACTTGATAATGGATCTATTCATACATGTCATTCAGACCCAAATCTTGAAGAATCAACAAAACTGACTTTAGCTGGGTAAGGAAAATAAATGACTGTTAGCAGCTTCACTATAATACCTGACTATTATACAGCTATCAACATAGTACTGAAAAGTTAATTTGAAAATATGATGTTTTTACCTTGAATTTCAGTTAAACAAAGGATTTTGATATCATAGACTTGCTGATAGCTCATTTTATCTTTATGCTCAAATAGTATGAAGTAGAAGAGATATTCTGAGATACCTGGGTAAATATAGCATTGTACCAACCTTTGTTCTTTTCAGGTTGTCAAGATATCTATTCGTTTACTTGTTTAAGCTAAAATATACACTAGGTACAGTATTGCTATACTATACTGTATTAGAATAGGAATAGAAGTTGGAAATAAGATGACTTGGAATCCAAGATAAGTTTTAAAAAAAGAAGTTAGTAGAAGGAAATTTCCTCCTCCTCCTAGGCTACCTGTATATAGTGAAAAGCATCTGTAAGAGACCGTCCTGAACAATGTGGGATAGAGGGTCAGGAATTCTGTAGGGGAGATAGGTGGTAAAACATTCCCTTCTGTGAACTTCCTTCAGATAACTTATGTTAGGATCCAAGCTATTGTTTAATCCACTTAATATTAAAGTGAAAGATTTTAACTCAGAATTTCATTAATCTGAAAGTGGAGACTTACTGTATATACTCGAGTATAAGTCTATTTGTTTAGCCTCCAAAATGAGATCCAAAAAAGGGACTTGACTTATACTCGGGTCAATGACCACGAGGGTCCCAAAACTGCGGTGGTGCAAATTCAAACATCATTTTTAAAAAAGCATTAACACTACCATAAAAATTTGAAAACATACCCATACAAATGTTTGAATATATTTATTGTACCTCATTTTCATGTATTTTAATTACTGAAACTCACTAGCAGCTGCTTCATTTTCCACCCCCGACTTGTACTCGGGTCAATCTATTTTCCTAGCTTTAGAGGTCCAAATTAGATACCTCGACTTATATTCAGGATGACTTATAGTCGAGTATATATGTTAAGTAGTAAAATATACTCATTTATAAATATAGAGACATGGAAGGAAATCTGCATTATACATAAATATTATTAAGTAACATTGGGAGAGGAATCTATACTCTATGGTTGGAAGGACTCTACTTACAAAAAGTTTCCATGCCTGATTTTTTATTCTTCCCTTCTCTTACGAGTTTGCCTCATCCAGCAGAGTTTCATGACCCTGTTATGT
The DNA here is from genome assembly GCA_030440675.1 of Furcifer pardalis. NCBI lineage: Eukaryota > Metazoa > Chordata > Lepidosauria > Squamata > Chamaeleonidae > Furcifer > Furcifer pardalis. Next base: position 100,649,615 of record CP126894.1, on the reverse strand, counting down.
ACTGTTTTCAGGGTCATGCCTTTGGGAATAATTGGGGAAACCTGCTCATTCTGCTATTGTACAGATGCACTATCCTCCCCCCCCCCCCCCTATTATTCAGGTTGCCTTGTGGTTCCTGGGATACAAAATCAAAAAAGCCTTGCAACTGCACAAAATCACAATGCCTTAAATTGTAAGTACATACCGCATCCTTAAAATTATTATTTATTGTGGAGGAATATTCCAAATGTAATTCATTCATTCATGACAAATTTATTAGTCTGCAAACACTGTAGTAAATGGAACTTTGACACTATAAGAAATACAGAACTCCATTGTCATTCTTTAATATGCACATTTTCTGCAATAATGCCTTTAAAGTAGTATCTGATGATAACATTTTGGAAAATACTACATTATGAAAAGAGGTATCATAAGAAAATACACATTTTACACTAGCTCATATTTCTCACCAACCACAGTCCAGGAAATTTTCATATGCAAATTGGCACACCACTATAACACAGTGCATCTTTCTGTAAAGTAATACACAGTAGTTTCCTTGCCCCCTAAAGATATACACCTTTCTCATTAGATACATTATAAAAATATACACTCTGAACTACAATATTACGCTTTCTGACTTTATTCCAACACAATGATATTGAGAAGTATTTCACATATTGCTTTTACATGCGAATATATGGTGAAGATTTATTATCAGTTTCTTTTTTACTTTCATTGTTTTTTTTTTACTCTTCCAAAATCTTCACAAAGAATTTTGCTATCAAAATTATGCTGAAATACATAATGGAAATATTGTGTAATAACTTTTGTATTAAATAAAATATGAAAATACTAAAAAAAAATAATGAAGGCAAGATTAATCATCATTACAGCTCCCTGTATGGGAGAAGAAACCCACAAAGTGTTACAATGTCTTTTGAAAAAGTTTCCCCATCCTCCCAGTTCTTGGAGACACATATCAGCTGTTATGTAGAATGAGAGGCATTCTACACCTTCTATAGAAGGATTAAATTCATTCATTCTTCTTCAGGTCACCCTGGACTATGTGTTGTTGTTACCAAATAATAAAATAGATGCATGGAGCACGGCTATAGACAGGAAAAAAGGGAAAGTAAAAGATTTTAACCTCTCATGTTTTAAGCTCTTCAAGGAAGGCCCATCTCATGGTCCTATTACCTTCAGGGGAACATCTGGTAAAGACATGACATGTCTGCTTCTTGGCTGTACCAAAAGGAAACTGGAAATATCAAATGAATACAACTTAGATCGATGCATATACTGTATAAATGTTTTAATGTGTCTTGCTAAATGTCCCCTAAATGAATCATGTTGGCAAACAATACATTGTCCATCTTTGCTGCTTTCAAATAGCCCTGAAGAAGGCTGCAAATTAATTTGACTGAAAATTTTTGGGAAGTTTTTAGAGTGTAATAAACCCATTGGGTTGGAAAGAAAGTAACCTTTAATGGGGAATGTTGTAGTCTTTAGTTTTTTTACTTTCTGGAAAAAGCTTATTCTGTTGTATCTGTATCTGTATCTGAATATTGGTGATCATCATGGTGATCAGCTGTGAAGACTGTCCTGAGAATATAAGGCAGTGGCCTTTCAGCTGCCTTCCACATTGCACCATGATTCCCGTACCACTGTTCCAGTTCCACGAGTCACTTTCTGGTTCTGAGCCCTTTTGGCACACAAAGTCCTCATCAGCCTCAAGCCAGGATAGATGAAGCTGCTGCCCTCCATCAAGATGGATTCAAGTTGGATTTAATCCACTTGGGGACCACCACCCTTTCCTGTGGACTTTGGCATCCAAGGCCTTAGTCCTCAGGGTGATCAGGCTAGTTAACCACTGGCTGACACTTGGTATTGAGTTGCTGGCAGTATGGTCTACTCTGTTACCATAGCAGGATAACCTGCCAGGTAGAAAAAAGTTTAAAGCAGTTTAAAGTTTATTATAACAATTACATGCTGCCAAGTTAATCCTGACTTATAACAACCCTTTTCAAGGTTTTCTATGTGCAGGCAGTTTACCGTTCCCACCTTCTAGGAGTGCTCGGAACTGTATTGAATGTCCAAGTCCAATAAGCTTTTATTTGATCCTAAAGGCAAAGTGCTTAGACTCATCATTGTTGTATATTTAATGGAATTTTAATATTTTAAACATAGGTGTGAATGTTTAAAAATTATTTCTATAAGCACCGTTGGAACTCCATATCCAGAAAAAGTGGCTATATTAATAAAATAAATTATTTCATATCAAAATATGTTCTTAAAAATATTAAAAAGATTATATGTGGTCCTGTTCTATGTGTGAGCATCTATCCCACAGCCATTTTTTCAAGAAAGATATTCTTTTGGAATTGTGCATGTGCTTCCAATTTTAAATTTTTACTTTTTCGATATACTTAACAAAAGATATAAAAGGGACCCATAAGCTCAGGAATCCCCACGATTTGTAGGTAAAAATGAACAATTCCTAAAATTATAAGTTGTAAAATATATGTCATATGTTTCCTATGTTAAATTACAGATATTGTGATTGTTTTGCCAATGGTGATTTCTGCAATAACTGTAACTGCAATAACTGTTACAATAATCCACAACATGACATAGAACGGTTTAAAGCAATTAAGGTAATACTGCTATATTATATTTTTACTGTTTATGTAAAATATACAGTTCATTCTGTTCTTTAGACTTGTTAGATTGCTGTTTTATTTTGAAAGCAAACATATACCACTGTCAAACATTTCTTCAGTGATTACTATACGTAGTCGTTCTTATTCAACATATTAATTAAACTACATTGGAACCTCATTTTATGAATGGCTCAGTTAACATAATAATTGGTGTGTGAAATGAAACCCAGAAAAAATAGTGGCTTGGTTTAAGGATTTATTTCCCATAATGAAACTTTTTGGGGCTGCTTGAGCACCCCACCCCCACTCTGCTGCTTTCCACAGTAACAGGAGAGTATTTGGAACATTTCTGCTCCGTTTCTGGAATTTTTTGCTGCTTCTTTGCCACATTTCGGCAGCTTAAAAGTAGCGTTCAACACTTCTAGGGTGGCAGGGAAACTAACAGCTGATTGTTGGTTATTTATTTATTTATTTAATCATATTTGTATGCCACCCTCCTCACAAATGACCCAAGACAACTAACATGACATTTTAAAAAAAACAGCAGTTAAAACACAGAATAAAAACTAAAATTAAAAGCTTAAAAAGAGATCTAAAAAGGAGATTTACAAAGATTCACCAAGAGAGCAGAAGGAGTCAAACAAGCTAGAAGGCCAAGGTCACTGTCTGGCCTGTACCCCATACCTTCCCTGCCAGCCAGGTCTTAACAGTCTTTCTGAAGGGGAGCAACTCTGTCTGGAAATGGAACTCGGTTGGCAGGTGGTTCCACAGGGCTAGAGCAGACATGGAGAAGGCCCTCCTTCTGGTGCTAGAGAGTTGTGGCTCTCTAGCTGATGGCACAACCAGAGAGCCTCTCCGGTCCAGTCTGGTGGGATGGGCGGATGTTCTTGGGGTGATGCGGTCTTTTAAGTATCCTGGCCCACTACCATATAGGACTTTAAAGGTAATAACCAGCACCTTGAATTGTACTCGGAGGCAAACTGGCAGTCAGTGCAGCTCCTGGAGTAATGGTGGGGCACGGGCATAACGCCCGCACCCCATCACGACCCGAGCAGCTGCATTCTGGATCAGTTGCAGCCTCCGAATGGTCACCAAGGTCAGCCCCATGTAGAGCACATTACAGTAATCAAGTCTGGAGGTGACCAAAGTGTGTGTGATCATGAGCAAGGAGTCCCAATCTAGGAGCAGGCGTAATTGGCGTATAACATGAAGTTGTGCAAGCAAAAGCCCTCCTGGCCATGACTGCCACCTGCTCTTTGATCAGGAGTCGTGAGTCCAGGAGGACCCCCAGGTTACACACTGGGTCTGTTTAGGCCAAAACTGCCCCATCCAGAACCAAAGAGAGTAGCTTCCAAGATAACACAGGACCCCTGACCCACAGCCACTCAGTCTTGCCAAGATTCAGTTGTAGCCTGTTGTCCCCCATCCAGACCCTAACAGTCTCCAGGCACCTGGATAGGACTTCTGCTGCATCACTTGGGTCTCCACGGGCTGAGATATACAGATGGGTATCATCAGCATATTGATGATACCTCACCCCGTGAGAACAGATGATCTCACCCAGCAGTTTCATGTAGATGTTAAATAGGAGAGGCAAGAGCCCTAAGCCCTGAAGCACCCCATATTGGAGGGGCCTAGAGCTGGATCTCTCACTCTCCAACCACACCAACTGGGTCTGGCCTTTCAGAAATGAGGAAAACCAGGACCACATAGTGCCCCGGATCCCCAATCCTCAAAGCCTTTCCAGAAGGATACCATGGTCAACTGTATCGAAAGCTACTGAGAGGTCAAGAAGAGCCAGGATGGACGGATATCCACCATCCAGCTCCCTCCAAAGATCTTCCACCAGTGTGACCAATGCAGTCTCCATAACATATCCAGGCCTGAATCCTAACTGGAAGGGGTCCAGATAATCTGCTTCATCGAGGATCTCCTATAACTGCCGTGCCGCTGCCTTCTCCAAAATCTTATCCAAAAAGTGATGAGTTACCAGAGCTGACCACTAGAGGCCGCTGTCAGAAGTGCTGAAAATGCATTAAAAACCTAATCCAGAGCTCAGAAATAAGTGGGAAAATGCCTTTTATCTGTTGTAATCTCATTATAAAGTGATGAAAAAATCCAAAGTGATTTCCAAAGAGTTTTTAACTGAAAAAAGACATTTTCCCCCACTTATTTCTAAGCTCTGGAACAGATTAATTGGCTTCCAATGAATTCCTATGGCACATCAAATTTCAGTTAAAGTAATTTTCGCTGTAAGAAATGTCCCAGAGAATGCATTAATTATGTTAACCGAGGTACCACTGTAATTTTTGTAAGATAGAGACTGCTTTTCAACAATGTTGTGTTAAAATAATAACTGTGTAATGGCAAATCAGTTCTGGGATTTCCCCCCAGTTTGAGTTAAATTTCTTATTGTACGTGTAAATAAAATGGTTTTTTAAAGGTGTGTCTTGACAGAAACCCAGAAGCTTTCCTTCCAAAGATTGGGAAAGGAAAAATAGGAGATATTAAACCCAGACATAACAAAGGGTGCAACTGTAAGCGTTCAGGATGCCTAAAGAATTACTGTGAATGCTTTGAGGTTTGTTGAGTTACATTTCCTTTTTCAGCTTTGCAACCAAAGTTTTGTTAGAAGGGTAGAGATCCACCAAGTAATAGGAACAAGACTCTTAATCTCAGGGTAACTGCTATCAATCTGCTGCCCAGAGAAAGCCAGATAAAGTGGCAGTGACATATAAGACCTAACACAGTTGAAAAGTTTATGAATTGAAGAACATAAATGAGAGAAGATTTCCTCACTCACCACTGCAATTGTTCTTTCTTGGGGATCTTTATGTTAGAACAAATATAAGAATGTAAAATGGTGGTCAACAAAGTGCCTGTGGAGGTACAAGATAGATGCCTACAACACAGATCAGTGAGTACAAAACTGGCTTGCTATTGTGGGGATGGAATTGAGTATTTTTGGAAGAAGACGAAGCTGTAATCTTGAACAGGAATGCTCCATGTGGCAACATTCAGTTGTATGCTCCATATGTTTGTTCTATGCCTGAAGGAATAGCTTTCTCAGTGTACTATATATCAGTTTCAATTTGTGACACTGTCCAACACTCTGGTGGGCAATCCCAGAGCTTGAAAAAGACCAGCAAGTTGTGTTGTGGGATGCTTCTCCCAGGGACCTCACAACTGAGGAATCAGCAGGCAATAATCCCATGGGTTCCACTTTGGTTTTGTCAGTCATGGCAGCTTTTTATTAAAAGCACAGAGTCAGCTCTGCCTCTGATTATTCCTTCCTCCACATTCTTAGTGGGTAGTTTCCAGCACTAATCTCCTGAGGACAGTCTGTCTGTCTGACTGGAGAACCAGTTGGCTTCACTGAGGTCTCAAAAAATCAGGGTCTGGAGAAGCTGGTGAAAGAAGTATGAGTCCCAATTGGGAACACAGTCCTTTTAGGTAAAGGCAGATACAGTAAAACATCGGATAATGCTAAAACTTGTTTCCACAAGTCTTGGTGTTATCCAATTTTTAGTGTTATCCGATCCATGTTAAAATCCTATGGGATGGATCAGATAACGTTAAAGCTCCATAGAGATACATTGTAACCGCACAGGCTTTAGCGGTTGTTATCCGATCCATCCCATAGGACCTTAACGTTATTCGATCCAATTCTCCTCCCCAGATTACTTAACGTTATGCAATTTTAGCATTATCCGATCCAAACTTTATCCGGTGTTTTACTGTACAGTAATACTTCACATAACAATTACATTGGATAATGCTAAAATCGGATAATGATGCAAGATTTGAAAAAAAAAAACTGATTTGTAATTGTTCGTAGTGGCATGGCTGGGAAGCCAACCGGGGACTCCCCATTCGGTTTCCCAGCCACGGCACACCCCCTAACTCAAGCACCAATCACAGCATGGGATAGGTGCTCAGGTTGGGGGTAAGAATGGGTGCTCCAAAGGAGCTGGCCGCCCAAGGCTCAGATGGAGTCTCAGGTGTCCAGCTCCCTTGGAGTAAGCACCTGCAGGCACTGGTCCCAACGGGTCTGGACGCTTGAGTCTCAACCATCTGGCTCCCTTGGAGTAAGCGCCAGCAGGCACTGGCCCCAAGGGGGCCGTATGTTCGAGTCTTGACCATCCAGCTCCCTTGGAGTAAGCACCTGCATGCGCTGGCCCCAAGGGAGCCAGCTGCCTGAGTCTCAAGCATCCGGCTCCCTTGGAGTAAGCGCCTTTAGGTGCTGGCCCCAAGGGAGCCACCCACCCGAGTCTTGTGCCTGTGCTATCTATGGGGATTGAGGGGGGGGGGAGAAATCCCCACTCTCAAACCCCATAGACAACACTGCAGCCCACGGCCCTTCAGTGATGGGGAATAGATCCCTTTCACTAAGGGCAGCGCCTGTGCTGTCTATGGAGTTTGGGGGGGTTTTCTACCCCCTCAAACTCCATAGACAGCACATGTGCTGCCCTTAGTAAAAGAGAATGAGATCTGTTCCCCATCACTGAAGTGCCACAGGCCGCGGTGTTATCTATGGGGTTTGAGAGGGAGGATTTCTCCCCCCTCAATGTCCATAGATAGCACAGGCATGAGACTTGGGTAGCCGGCTCCCTTGGGGTGAGCGGTTGTCTCCCCAAAGTCCCCTGCAGCCCCAGCGATCAATTGCTGGGGCTGCAGGGGTGTTTGGAGGGCGGGGAAATGGTGCCTGCATCTCCAGCCCTCATGTTCCTGCCATTACATTCCTCTCCAGCTGTTCCTCATTACGCAGTACCCTTTCTTCCAGCTCCAACTAGGGGCCGGGGAGACTCACTTTCCCATTTGTCCCTGGGCTTGTAGGGCAGGCCAGAAGACCTGCTATAAGTGCTAGATGCACTCCACTGTCGAGAGAGACAGCTTTCATTTAATTTATGTTGTGTATTTGTTTATAAGATTGATCCCTGTATCTTCCAGGCCAAAATTATGTGCTCGTCTATATGCAAATGTGTTGGTTGCAAAAATTATGAAGGAAGCCCAGATCGAAAAATATTAATCAATATGCCAAACTATATGGAAATTAAAAATGATACTGTGTCATTTTCTAACCTAGAAATACTGTCAAAATCCAGAAAATACAGGTAAGTGCTAAAGATTATATGTATGTAATAGGTAATGTTTTTGTAAAACGTGTGTCTTGAAATATTTTAATTTGCATTAGCGTTGATGTTATAAACATAATAGCCTTGTACACCAAACATTTGAGGTTGGTTGTTGCTCTTCCATTACTCTACTTCTTATTATTTATATATTCCAACTCACTCAGAGTTATTCTTCCAGAGCCTGGGAAATTGTTTTGGCTACACTTTGTTTTGTTTTGGCTACAATTTGAGATATGCAGATGATACCACCCTAATGGCTGAAAGTGAGGAGGACCTAAAGAAGCTCCTGATTAGGTTGAAAGAAGAAAGTGAAAAAGCTGGCTTGAGACTCAATATCAAGAAAACCAAGATCATGGCAACAGGCCCTATCAGTCCCTGGAAAATAGATGGGGAAGAAGTAGAAGCAGTGACAGATTTTACTTTCTTGGGATCAAAACTCACTGCAGATGGGGATTGCAGCCATGAAATAAAAAGGCGATCGATTCTTGGGAGGCAAGCAATGAGAAACCTGGGGAGCATAATGAAAAGTAGAGACATCGTATTGAAAACAAAAATTCGTATTGTCAAAGCAATGGTATTCCCTGTGGCAATGTATGGTTGTGAGAGCTGGACCGTTAGGAAAGCTGAGCACAGAAGAATAGATGCCTTTGAGATGTGGTGTTGGAGGAGAGTTTTGAGAGTCCCCTGGACAGCGAGGAGAACAAATAGGTCAATCTTAGAAGAAATAAACCCAGAATGCTCCTTAGAAAGTCAAATTGTAAAGATGAAGCTAAAGTACTTTGGACATCAAATGAGAAGAGAGGATTCACTTGAGAAAGCCTTGATGCTTGGAAGGGTCGAGGGCAAAAGAAGAAGGGGACGGCCCAAGATGAGATGGTTAGATGGTATTGTGGAGACAATGGGCACAGAGCTCAGTGAGTTGAGGGGGATGGTGGAGAACAGGAGTGCCTGGCGGGCAATGGTCCATGGGGTCGCAGAGGGTCGGAATCGACTGTGCGACTGAACAACAAAACACTTTATAATATATGTTCCATACTAATATATAACAATTGGCTTAGGTCCAGTCATAAATTGCAATTAGAATAAACCCATTGAATTTATTTATTTATTGTATGATGAACTTCAGTTATCTACATTAATGCTGATATATACAATGAACACAAATTGACCATCTCAAGTTCCTAACGAGAGTTCCATGTCTAGGTTTGAAAGCCATTTAAGGGCTTCATCTGTAGCTCTATGCAAATTGCTGCTGCTGCTGCTGCTGTTGTTATATTTGGACTTATATTTGTGCCTCTAAACATGTGTAAGGGACACTTTAATATAATATACTGTAATAGAATAGAATAGAATGTGGTCCATGGTTTGGTCTTTTCTTCACAGTCACACTGGGAAGAGGGCTTCCATCCCCATGTGAACAGAATGGCTCTGCATCTAACGCATCCAGTTCTCACTCTGTTCAGCATCCTCCACTGCAGTCTGGGAAGGGGAAATCCGGCTGGCCACTCACAGGGGTTCTTAACTATGTGATGGTGGGGAATCAGGGATAGTTGTTGCCAGAGCTCCATCCAGGCATCTGAAATATTGAAATGGTTATTCTGTGTGTTAATTGCAGTGCACCAAGCAGGGTGTCTATAGTTTAATCCTTGGGCAGAGGGGGCTGTTATATTAGCATGGATTGGGAGGAGAGGGTTGTTTACTATTTTTATCCATAGGTTTAATAATGACCTTTTTTATCATTATATTATTTATTATTTAATTTTTGATCATTATTTATTATTTGATCCATTTACTCAATAGCTCTTACATAGGTACTGTTTTGTCAAATCAGCTTTGATTCATTAGGCTTACTCTAGTTGTGACTTCTTGCTGAATTTCAACCATTGTGTATTTGGTTCTTAAGTTAGTTTTACAACATAGGCTTGTTTTCAAAGCACACCCAGAAATTCTTACTAGTGTATAAACCAGGGGCGCCCAAACTCCAGCATCTGGCCCCAATTAGACCCCTGCATATCATTAATGCGGCCCACGGTGAGCACCCGGGCTCAGCACAGACTGCCCCCCACCCCCACTGCCCGACGTCAGCAACAGCGGCGGCGGTGATCGCGCTTTGTCCGGGTTGCTCTGAGCAGACTCTTGCTTGGTCCTATCCCCTCTGCAGCCTTTGCCAAAGCTGATCAGGGAAATTTTCAGTCTCCTGTATTTCAAAATTCGCGGCGCTAGGAGAGCCCCTAGCATGCCCAGGATGACATCACCATAGCATGCCAGGTTTACCCTTCCAGCGCCACAGATTTTGAAACACAGGAGCCTCCAAAAATTTCCCCGACATGGCAATTGGCTTTGGCAAAGGCTGTAGAGAGGATGGGACCAAGCAAGAGGCTGCTCAGAGCAGCCAGGACAAAGCGTGATCGCTGCCGCCGCTGCCACTGGTGTCAAAACTGTCAGCAATGGGAGCAGCCCACCTCCGGCCCCCGCAGCTGTGTGTCAGGGGTGGAACCGGCCCACAAAAAAACTGTTTAGGCATCACTGGTATAAACTCTACATTCAGAATACTGAGTTGTCAGAGAGATATTCTTGAGTCCATGCAAGATGGTAGCTTTGCTCAAACTACGTATACTAAATCATCAAATGCATAGAGAAATCTTTACAAACTACATTGTATGGGAAAAGCTGATTTTTAAATAATAATAATTGATTTCATCTGTCAGAAACAAACCAACAAAGAAAAAGCTTTACTGTGGTTTTTAAAGTATTCTCTCCTTTTGCTTTGGTAGGCAGTGCAATTCAGAAATAATACTTGCTATGTGAAATACATTTATTTATATATAAAAATAATTTAAGGCATGAAATTTGTAACACTTAATTTACATCTAATGTGTTTAATGAGCAGTCTAATTTCTGAATTAGATATTTGACTTTTAGCCTAGGTGCCAGCTTGGAACTTGTTGGAAAATTGTGACACCGCAAGGGCATATCTTGCAGAAAAATGGCAGGAATAAGGATGTTTAATCCATCAGATTTCCACTACTTTCCTCTCAATCTCCCTTACTTTCCTGCTATGTTTTCAGCTATCTATCTATCTATCTATCTATCTATCTATCTATCTATCTATCTATCTATCTATCTATCTATCTATCTATCTATCTATCTATCTATCTATATATACATATCTATATATCTATATATATCTATATCTATCTATCTATCTATATCTATATCTATATCTATATCTATATCTATATCTATATCTATATCTATATCTATATCTATCTATCTATCTATCTATCTATCTATCTATATATATATATGGAAGAAGGAGATTGCATGGGGGGAAATTAAAGGCAGGAACAGGATTAAGCAAACACCTGATCCTTGCTATTTCTAAACAAACTGGCCCATGTCACTTAATATTTGTTCAAAGGCCCTTCTGCTAGCTGTGACTGTGAGTATCCTTACTAGTATTGCTGGACACATTGGACAAACTTTCTATTTGATGAATTTCTCTCTCTCTCTCTCTCTGTCTGCCTGTCTTTGTGATTTGTTGTCCCCCCCCCCCAAAAAAAAAAATTAGGCAGTTTAATACGTGTATATCATGGGAAGTGGTTGAAGCAACATGTGCTTGTCTCCTGGCACAAGCTGAAGAGGCAGAAAAAGAAGATTACTCTTTTTCCCTAGCTGAACAGATGATTTTAGAAGAATTTGGAAGTTGCTTATCACAGATTCTGCACTCTGAATTTAAATCCAAAGGACTGAAAGTTGAATAATGTACAGATGTACACTGAACTAAAGTATTGCTTGAAAATGATTTTAACCTTATTTCATTTTTATAGTCATATCATGGTTAATTTTTTATTTCTACCACAATTTAGTTTATATTATCATAACTAATAATTATTTTGTTGCAAATTAATAGCATAGTCAAAACATTTACATTGGATTATATGAATGTCAAGATTCAGTTTCTAGCCTTGTGTTACTATAGCTTTAAACTGACAATAAAAATAGGGCTTGACTACTTCAATGTAAAAGTTCAGATAATTTGTTGCAGTGCATTCCTTCTCAGTTATTCTAAATTAAATAACATCAGATGCAAGCCTAATATTTAAAAAGAACTGAACATGGCTGAGTAAAAAAAATCTGTTTGAGACAAATTTCTTAATTCATTTTACATATTTGAGGTTAAATGTGCCTCAAATGTGGTTGGCCTTTATTTATTTTAATGTTGAATTGTTAAGATTTTAGAAATGCTTTCTGTTGTTCTTACTTCAGTAATTTTGCTACAATGAAAACTGTGATTTAAATATTTGGTAATAAACATCTTCCAATTATTTCTGGTGCAAAAAAAGTTTGTAAGAGAGAGAAAGGAAAAGTTTGGGGTCACAATAAAGATTAGTTCCACTTTTGAATATTAAAACTTGCAATAAAATTGATGCTTACTTAGCTTGCAATTTTTAAACTTTTCTGTTTTCATTTTAAAGGAGCTGTGTGAGTAGCTACTTACAAATTCTTTTTATACAAAAGAAAAGTTCCATCTAAATACATGACACTTGTAGCTTTCCTCATCTGCTCTAAATAAAAGTAAGCATAAAACCAGCACAATTCACAATTTGGTTTACATAGTAGATTGTCTCTTCTGTTTCTTTTTCTGTAACACCCATATCTTTGCTCACAGAACTGCTCTTTAGTGTCTTCCAGATGTCTTAAAGCCATGGTTCCCAACATTGGGCACACACCCCACAGGGGGGCAATTTGATTTTTAAGGGGGCAATTTGAGAATACTTAGTTAATGGATTTTTGGCTTTTTTGAAGGGAATAGGCGTTCACTTTTTGACCATTAAGAATTATATATCGGAGGGGGGGGGATCAAGATTTTAGAGATGCTTAGGTGTGGCATTGTAAAAAAAATGGTGGTGGGAACCACTCTCTTAAAGCAAATACTGTACTACCAAAAATTAGGGCTGCAGAATGAGATGGAATCCATTTCACTGCTGGATGCCATTATGCTGGTGGATATACAGTAATACCTCAGATAACATTAGTATCGAATAACACTAAAATCGCATAACATTAAGCAACCTGGGGGGAAGAATTGCATCGGATAACATTAAGATCCTATGGGATGCATCGGATAACTACCGCTAAAGTCTGTGTGGTTACAATGTATCTCTATGGATCCCATAGGATTTTAACATGCATCGGATAACACTAAAAATCGGATAACACCAAGACTTGTGGAACCAGGTTTTAGTGTTATCTGAGGTTTTACTGTACAACATTGTATGCATGCTCCTATATTACTATCAAACATTTCCTTTTTTTATTCAGACATTCTTTTTAGGTAAATTCTTTTAAACTTCCCTATTTACTATGTATTAGTTTATATGGACCTTTAAAATTTTCTCCTCATACCTGATTGAATAGTATAGTGTTACAATCATTACCAGTTGAGAGTTTTTTAAAAAAGTATAGGTTTCCCTTGCTCGAAAGCCAGTCGTATCTGACTCTAGGGTTCAGTGCTCATCTCTGTTTTAAAGCCGAAGAGCCAACACTGTTCTGCAGATGTTTCCGTGGTCATGTGGCAGGCATGACTAGACACAAGAGCACACAGAATGCTGTTACCTTCCCACAGAATGCTGTTCTCTATTTATCTACTTGCAATTTCTTGCTTTTGAACTGCTAGGTTGGCAGGAGCTGGGACAAAGACAGGAGCTTATTCTGTTCTTCAGTACTCGGGAATCAAACTGTTGACCTTCCGCCTCCCAGTCAGCGTCTTAGCCACTTGAGCCACTATGATAAGATAATACAATAATGGTGTAGGAAGAATTTTTTTTTTTGGGGGGGGGACCTTGTGTAGTGAATTTATTTTACACAATTTTACATTTGACACATAAGTAGAGAAGATTATTGTGTTAGCTGTGAATAATTATAGAACAACGCATATTAAATATACAATTGTTAAATACAAATGCTACACTAATTTAATGAATATTATAACACATTTGGAGGACATTCATAAGATCACAATAAGGCATAGACAGCTTGATGGACCCCCTCAAGGATCATTGCCTTGTTGTGCTGAGGGGGCTTGCGTGCTTCAATGGGCTGTGCTGTTTAGGACAACCCAATATGGACAGACCATAGTGGAAAACTCAGACTAACCACGATCTACTGGGGAAGGAATTGGAGCCCACTCCAGTGTCCTTGTGAAGAAAAACCCATGGACAGTATCAAAAGGCTAAACGATAGGAGGGCCCTCAGATCAGAAGGTATCCAGTATGCTACTGGGGAAGAGCGGAGGAGAAGTACAAGTAGCCCCAGTGAAGCAGCTGGTCCAAAGCCAAAAGGATGCCCAGATGTGGATGGATCTATTGGTGATGTTATAAAGAACAATACTGTATTGCATAAGAACCTGGAATGTAAGCTCTATGAATCAAGGCAAGCTGGATGTGGTTAAAAGTGAAATGGAAATGAGCATTGATATCTTGGGAATCAGTAAACTAAAGTAGACAGGGAGAGGCAAATTTAACTCAGGGGGCTACCTGCCAACTGAATGCAGAATTCCAGAGAACAGCAAGGAGAATGGGTGGCTTGGCCACACAGGGGCTGGTGGCAGCGGCCCTGGTGTGGTGGAGTTTCTTGCCCCTTATGCTAGCTGGCCATTGGGGCGGGGGCAGGCGGACATCGCCCCCTGGGACTTTTAGGACTTTTAGGTCTTGGACTTCTTTGCTGTCGACTTGCTGAACTTTTGAGATGAATGACTTTTTAATGTTTTATGATGGTAGTTGATTTGTGATGTTTTGACTTATGTGATGTTTTTGTTACTGTGGTTTATTTCTATTATTGTATGCTAATTGTATCATATTTTATTGTATTGCAATATGTGCATAATGTATTAGATGTGATATTATTGTGAGCTGTCCTGAGTCGCATTGTCGAGTGGGCGTCATACAAGTCCAAATATTATAGCTTGAAAGCCAGTCGTATCCGACTCTACGGTTCAGTGCTCATCTGTTTCAAAGCTGAAGAGCCAGCACTGTCTGCTCCTGCAGATGTTTTCGTGATCATGTGGTAGGTATGACTAGACACCAGAGCGCTCTGGCTAAGACGCTCTGGCTAAGGCGCTCTAGCTCCTGTCAACCTAGCAGTTCGAAAGCAAGAAATTGCAAATAGATAAATAGGGAACACTTCGGTGGGAAGATAAACAGTGTTCTGTGCGCTCTGGTGTCTAGTCATACCTACCACATGATCACGAAAACATCTGCAGGAGCAGACAGTGCTGGCTCTTCAGCTTTGAAACAGATGAGCACTGAACCGTAGAGTCGGATACGACTGGCTTTCAAGCAAGGGGAACCAAACAAGCAAAAATGGCCATGATAAAGGACAAAAATGGTAGGGACCTAACAAATGCAGAAGAGATTAGGGAAATATGGCAAGAATACAGAGAAGAACTCTACAAAAAGGACCTTAATGTCCCTGAGAATTACAATGGTGTGATTGCTGACTTCAAGCCAGACATCCTGGAGTGTGAAGTCAAGTGGGCCCTAGAAAGTATTACTAACAACAAAGCAAGGGGAGATGCTGATATTCCGGTTGAGCTATTTAAAGCCCTAAAAGAAGATGGCATTGAAGTGTTGTACTCAATATGCCAGCAGATTTGGAAAACATGGCAGTGCCCAAAGGATTGAAAAAAGTCAGTCTATGTTCCAATTCCAAAAAGGGCAATGACAAAGAATGCTCAAATTATCATACAATTGCACTCATCTCACTCGCTAGCAAGGTCATGCTAAATATCCTACAAGCTACGTTTCAGCAATATGTGGACTGAGAACTTCCAGAAGTACAAACTGGGTTACAAAGAGGCAGGGGAACTAGAGACCAAATTACCAAATTGCCAACATTTGCTGGATAATGGAGAAAGCAAGGGAGTACCAGAAAAATATCTACTTCTGTTTCATTGATTACACCAAAGCCTTTGATTGTGTGATCACAATAAACTGTGGCAAGTCCTTAAAGAGATGGGAATACCAGACCACCTCACCTATCTTCTGAGAAATCTGTATGTGGGTCAAGATGTAATAGGGCAGGATATGGAACAACTGATTGGTTTGGAATAGGAAAAGGAGTATGACAAGGCTGTATATCAGGAGTTTTCAGCCTTTTTAAGCCAGGGCCCAGGTCACATTCCCTCAAACAACTTCAAGAGCCGGATGGCAATTTTTCCCTTCATTTCATTTCATTTCATTTATTCGACGTGTATGCTGCCCTACTTGGTAAAACCGACTCAGGGTGGCTCACAGAACCCATAAATATAACATTCCATAAAATAACAATATTACAATATAAAATATAAATATAACATCATAACACAATACAGTTGATACAATCAATATACTGTATCTAACATAAGGGGGAAAAAAGAAAAAATGTAATACAATACAATAGGGTGGCTCTCTGTCCCTTCCTTGGCAAATGGAGGGTGGGGCCTCAAGCAGCTATGGTGACGATAACAGCAGTCCCTCCCAGTCAGGGAAGGGGATACAAAATATAAGTGCACCCCAGTAGCCCCAATGTCCCTTCAACCCTCTGGTCAGATGAAGCCAGGAGGGCGGCGATGGGATCTGCAGCTGCCTCTCATCCCCCGCCGATGGTATGGGCAGCGGGGGAAGTGGCAAGGTCCTCAGCCCATGGACATGATGTCCTTTTAACCCTCTGGCCAGGTGGGGTTAGGAGGGCAGCGATGGTATCCACAGCTGCCTCCCATCCCCAGCCGATGGTATGGGCAGCAGGGCCCCCCTCCAACTCTGGCTGGTGGCAAGGGCTTGGAGGAGGGCATCCAGTGTCTGGTCTTCTGCCACTGTCTCTGGCGGCTTTTTAAAGCCCTCCAACTCCGGCCAGTGGCAAGGGCTTAGAGGGCACCCAGCACCTGGTCTTCCCCGTTGGTTCTGGTGGCTTTTAAAGCCCTCTGACTCCGGCCGGTGGCAAGGATTCAGAGAAGGGTGCCTGGCATCCAGTCTTCCGCCGGTGACTGAGGCGGCTTTTAAAGCCCTCCACCACATGGCACTTCCTGGTGCGGTGGAGGCAGTGGGTGGGGGGCACATGAGAGATATATAGTCAGTATCTCCAGGTTTGATGGAAAATGTGTTACATGCCATCAATTTTTGTTGTTATATATTTTGTTGATCTCTCTCTCTCTCTCTCTCTCTCTCTCTCTCTCTCTCTCTCTGTGGTATCCACTGGGCTAATTATCCAAGTCTTTCCAGTGATAGGTATTCCCAAGTGATGCTCAAGAGTACAAACCACAGATTAATATTAAATTTAGAACTATGTATTTATGACAAATTTGCACTACTTGGCTCAAATTCCTAAATTGCACTGCCAGCATAAACTTTATTAAGGTAAATTTAATCTAGCACTCTGAGATGTTTTCTATAGTAGAGTTTTATCTATTTTAATGTGTACTAGAAAATTCACTTCATTCCTTCCCCAGAAAATGTTTTCAATTTCTTAGGGTCAGCCAGAGATGCCCTACTTGTTTGCTTCTTACTGTATTTTCAAATAGGGCTGCAACTAGCTAGTTAAATACTGATGAATTCCTAGGGATGTAACCAAAATGACTATGTTAGTATTACAGTTTTTACAAAATGTTAACATGAGTCTCAGATGTGAGCAATGCTCTTATGTTTCTTTTTAAAAAGTGTTTAATTCTAGAAAAACGCCCCAAATTACAATAAAAATTACTGCCAGGGGAAGAAGAAGCCTGGGCAGGATGAGGACCTTGCCGCCCCTCCCCCTGTGCCCACCCCAATATATTGTATTTTAATGTAATGTAATGTATTGTCTCTAAGCCGCCCTGAGTTGCCACGACGAGTGGGCGGCAATATAAATTTGAACTAATAAATAAATAATAAATATATATATATTTGAAATAATAGGTGCATGGAACTTCCTATACCAAAGACAATGTGCTACTATTGATGTTAAAATTCAAAAAGGGGCATTGTTATGTCCATGTTACCGCAGAAAGCACCATATTGTAGGAAATGTTACACTGTGTGTTATGTACCATCAAATTAGAACTGAATTACATTGACCCTAACTTAACATTCAACATAAATGAGATATTTAAGGAGTGGTTTTATCAGTTACACACACACACACACACACACACCAGGCAGTTTCCATGGCTAGAAATTAGGGATTTCAATTGAAGTCTCCAGTGACCTAAGAAGTCTGTCACTCACCCCAGTATACCACACTGTATATCAGTTATACCAGTCACATTATTTGCATCATCTGTCATATTGCAGCCTATCATATACAAATCTGACAATAGCTACTGGATAGCTACCCTGCACATGCAACAAACAAAAGTGGTTAGGCATATCAGGGAATAAACAAAAACACTGTAGCACTTTGAAGGCTAACTGTTATATTTCAATGTGCGCTTTTGTGGATCAGGTCCACTTCATCAGATATGTCTGATGAAGAGGACTTGGTCGATGAAAGCTTACACTGAAATATAACAGTCTTTAAAGTGCTACAGCATTTTTGTTTTGTTCTCTGATATGCCTGAAACATGGACTAACACAGCTACTGTTTAAAAAAATTCATCTGTGATTTGCCAACTTAAGCAATATAGTAATACCTTGGATAACTATTTCCTCGGATAACACTAAAATCGGATAACGTTGGGGAATTTTAGGCAAACATTTGCATTGCACAACATTAAGATACCATTGTGCGATGCAAATGTTTGCCTCAAATTCCCTGACATTGATCTCTGCCCCAAAGCCCACAGGACCAGAGACCAGCCCTGTGAGCTTTGGGGCAGAGATCTACTGAGGCTCAGACGGCAGGTTTGGTTGGCAGGAGATTGAGTGCACCCGTTCTTCTCCCAACCAAACCGGTGCTACGAAGCTCGCAGCAGTGGTGTGGCTAGGAAGCCGACCAGGGACTCCCCATGCGGGTTCCCAGGCACGCTGCTGCTGTGCCCTTGGTAGCAGTGGCATGTTTGGGAAGCTGAACGGGCTCCCTGGTCAGCTTCCCAGCCACGCCATTGCTGCTCCCAGTGAGCGATCGCTGCTTTGCTTGCGGTGGGAACATGCATTCCCTCCGCAAGCAAAACGGGCAATCCCGATCTATGGTGGGGGTGAAAAGGGAACAGTTTTCTCACCTGCGCTGGTGAATAAAGGCAGGAGAGGGCTTCCTGTCCAGTCTTTGAAGCAAGTCCTCTCCTGCCTTTATTTGCCAACGAAGGCGAGAAAACTGTTCCCTCCCCCCCTTCTCTTTCTCCACTTTTCCAGCCTTAGTGGAAAAGTGGAGAAAGAGAAGGTGGGGGTGAAAAATGTTCCCAATTGCTTGCATTGCAGTTGGGATCACCCGTTTTGCTTGCAGAGGGAACGCGTGCTCTCACTGCAAGCAAATCGGCAATTGCTCACTGGACGCTGCAGCAACATGGCTGGGAAGCCAACCAGGGAGCACCTGTTCCCTCCCCAAGCAAAGCAATGGTCCCACACTGGGACTGCCTGTTTGCTTGGGAAGGGAAGGCGCTTTCTCTCCCCAAGCAAACTGGATCGACCCCCTGGTCCCTTTCCTCTTCGGAAAAGAAACAGGGCTCTTTTTTAAAATGTTGTGTGATCAATGCATTGCACGACGTTAAAAACCGGATAACGTTAAGACTTGTGTAACCAAGTCTTAACATTATCCAAGGCAGTAGTGTATCCCATCCTTTAATATTTCAGAGCTAAAACTTGAGACCAGGGAGCAGTTCTTTATTATTCAACAAAAGACAGGTAATGGTGGAAGACAGACTCATTTTAAGTCAATTGATTCCGGAACACAAGATGCTCCATCCCTGCCTTGCTCCAAAAGGCATATCAGCTCACCTGCTGGCAGCTACTTGCTTGCTCACAAGGCCCCCCCCCCATCCTGTTCCTGGATTTTTGGTACACAAACTCCTTGCACATACAAAGATATTTGTGCTGAGCCAACGAGGCCTTTTCACCAGTTGGAAGGATTGGAGATACACGTCCAGGTTTCAAAGTCTGCTCGAATAGACAAGTAAGAAATCTCATTGTCTTTTGCTGCTTGCCCCAATATGTCTCTCTATGAAGCATTCCAGAGAATCGCAGAAATTGTGAGATTTCAGTCAATACCTGTAAACCTTTTCTCCCTTGACTAGATATGTTAGTCACTGCTAGTTATCACTTCTTTACTGCAGTTTTACCATTTGCACTGTGTCAGTTTTAAATATCAGCCAAGATATAAAGATTTTCTCTTGAGCATTTGCACAATGCTAGCATATATCTTGATTTTAAGTGACATCACTGTAAGGCAACTATTAGTGTTACAATAGAATGACAAAGAGATGCAGATTAGTCCTGAAAACCCAAAGCTCTTCTGAAAGCGCCTCTTGAAATAATGCTTTTCATAAATCTTAATTATAATGCGGATTTTTGTTACCCCATATTATCCACTTCAGAGACAAATATGGCTCATTATTAAATTAGTACACTCAGTACCGATGTAAGAGCAACTCTCACACTGTCTCTTTGTGAATCATTTTTGTCAGAGTAATTACATTAGTAATAGATGATTACACAGCAGTCTTCTGTTCCTATGAAATTAAGGTAATTACTGCAGATAGAAACACATCTATCTATATTACACTCTAATAAGAAAACTAGTCAGAAGGTGTGCATATTTTAAGGTCTTTGAAGCAAAGGAGTGTTTTGGTACAATTATGCAATTTATGAAAAGTTTTGTAAAGCCTGGAAAAGAGATATATATGAAGTTGAAGAAAGAACATGAGCATCTCTAGTTAAAACATTTTCTGTTTTTAAATGTATAAAGCTCATTGAAAATATTAACATAATTCATAACGTATTTAGAAAAATACATCTTCTATAATAATAATGTTAGAACTGCAGCACTAGGAGCAGTCCTTTGGATCACTGAATCCAGATCCTGTCAAGGAGACATAGTGGGAAATCGAACTCCCAATCTCTGGCTCCGCAGCCAGATTCATAAACAAGCAAGTTATCCAGAAACACTGAGCTAATGTGAGAAATGGCTATAGATTAAACTGTGATTCTATTAACTCTTGCAGAAAAGTATTTGTAAGACTTTTATAGCAGTTTGAAGAAACAGGCCTATTGAGATGTTGTGGAAGAGCTTGTACAATTTATTTTGTTCTTATGTCTTGAAATGCCTTGTGCAAGAGACTAAACACATTATATTAATCCCTGTTTAGACTTTAAAGCAAGCTCCAAAATGTAGTCTTCAGGATTGCAGCATCTGATAGAATAGCAAATTCCCTAATGAATAATTTGCTACAAGGACAAAACTTATTTAATTGTCTTCTCCTCCACTTTACATAATGCTATCTGCTTGCATCTTGTTCATTTCTAGGTCAATTCTTTATAAAAACCCTCCAAATCTAACTAGGTAAAAGGCTCGCAGTCACTCAATAACCTCTCCTCCTTATTGACTCTTCATCAGCCTAATTCACCACCATGACTCTCTGGCCAGTGTTTATGCTTCTTATCTGTCTTCCTGTTGTCAAGCCATGCTCAGAAACAGAGATGTCTGTGGGGGAAAGATGATGTCACTTAGGAAGGTGTACCTTCCCCTCATCTGGTCTCCCAGTGTATCAGCACACTTTATTATATATATTTAGTAGCTTAAAGCCTTAAAAACTTGTATTTTTTGAACAAGCCTTGTCCAAACCTTGCTGTTACAGTTGTCCATACAGTCATTCCAACATACAGTACTAAATTTTCTTTGCTCTGTGTAATCCATTAGCATTGGCTTCAATTTAAAAATGAACTGACAGCCGAACATCTGCAGGTGACCAAGTGGCAACCAAATAAATCCTCAAACATCAAACTGCATAAGAGGAACGACTTGCTGATAGGTGCAGTATAATCTGACGATTCTTCCACTTAGGCCAATGGGTTACAAAGACAATTAGGGTAAGAAATGATAATTCCTCTTGAGCAAATTGTTAGTTACTGGATTGACAACGTTTTACTTCACCCACTAACGTGGCTGGCTCGCTTTTTGGCATTTGTTTTGCAGTGGGTTATATTTCCCCCTGGATTCTGCTCAAATATACAGTCACTTTTTTTCAAAACACAGGTGTCACTGGCTTTACTAAAAAAAAAAAAAAGCATATTGGGTTGTGATCAAGTATCAGCTCAGAAAGGCTTCCATGCTTTCAAATCATGGTAAACCTACACTAAAGTTATTACTTTCCCCTATTTATTGAAGTTCCACAAATAGATGAAGAAAATTTATAAATACCTAATTATCATGTACACAGTTAAGGGTAATAAGCATGTAATTAAGATTTCTTTGGAGTGAGTTTGGAGTATTTTTACTAATTCATATTACGGTCCCGCCCTGAGGCTGAGGATGCCTGCCGCCCCATCCCTGGACTTCCACCTGGCTGGGGGCTTAAAAAGCCATGCCGGCTTGAGCGGCAGAAGACGGTCCTGCGCTGAGGCTGAGGATGCCTGCCCCCCTACCCCTGGACTTTGTTGTTTGTTTGAGAACTTTTTATGTGGTTGTGACTTTATCATGATATTATTGAATTTTGTATATTATATTATTGTGTATTTACTGTGTATATTGTTTAATTATCATGTGAACCATCCTGAGTCAGGTTTCCTGATTGGGCAGCATACAAGTGCAAAAATTAAATTAAATAAAAGATTTCTACAAGGCAAGGGGCTCCATTTCTCTTGTAAGTGGAAGTATACTATTCTAATCTCTTTTGCTTCTTGCCCCAACATTTCTCTCACTGTCTTTACTCTGATTTGCTTGAAACACAGACTAACCCGGCTACTATCTCAAAAATTTCAACTACAATAGCAATCGTTGTCAGCTGCTACTCGTGTCTGAGTATACATTTTTCCAGGAAAAATGCTATTGGTGTGAATTTGTTTAATGTGGATCCCAGCTTGCCATGAAGTGACCCACACACTGATCAAGGAGCCATCTCCTGTGGCAAATATGAAATTGACACTGAGACTGCAATGGACTGCTGCAGCCTTGAGGATATTGACAAGGTGCACCTTTGCAGCCAGTCCATCTGGCATGGACTCTTCTGCCATCATGACCATTGGGAATAGAATAGTGAAGTTGTTCCTCCTCTGCTCATTTTTCTATTGGGCCCAATATGGTGGTTTACAGTGGCATTTGCTCCACTGAAGGGACTATTACCCCACCTAAAGGGGCTCATCTTCCCCTAGTCATTGGCTCCTTTAGGGAGTCAAGTTATTTATCGCCACCTACCACTCAGCATTGAATCACTGGCTGTACAATCTACTCCATTACTGTATTGGGATGTGCAGCCAGACATACAATAGCAAAATATAGTGGAACCCCGACATACAAACACTTTGACTTAAAAAACATTCAACGTACAAATAGAAATCCTGGCTAAAAAATAATAATCGACATACAAATTTTTAATAGGAAAAATTCGGCATACAAAAAAAATGATGACATCTAGTGGCCTCTTCTGGTAATCCAATGTGTTTTCAACATACAAATTTTTTGACATACAAATAACCTTGTGGAACAGAAAAAAATGTATGTATAAGTTTTACTGTATTTCAATATTTTGCATGTTATGAAATATTCTGCCAAATAATTGGAAAGTGCTTCTGTTGGGATTGTTTGGCTTCAACAGCAATAATTTCAGCATTTGTTGAACTACTAGGCAGTTTATTATGAAGTATTAGCAGCCATTAATTTTCATTATGATAATGGCATACAGCATTTAAGCTGCAATTCTGATACATTATTTGACATGTTTTACAAACCTCCATACACAACTGCTGACTGCAACATTAGGCATCTAATTTTAGTTGTGGAAGGCGTTGTCCATTAGATAGATATAAACAGTCAGAATTCACATAAATGTTTGACATTTATATGACCTGCATCACTGTAGTACAAAATGGCTTAAAGCCCTTAATTTTCAAGGAAGGAAATATGGTAGGTGGTTGTTTTTTTTTTTTTTCATTTTATAATATGGCACGTACACTGTGACTAAAATATGGCATGTTTTCAAAAGCAAAATGGTATTTAAACCATTTTCTTCTTCTAAAAATCTAGTACAAGTTTAGTAATACAATGACAAGTGTGGTTCAATATAAGTATGTACAGTATTTATTTTATTTTGCTCGACTTTTATCACTGCCCCCCTCACTGAGGCAACTCTGGGCAGCTTACAGTCTAACCAATAACAATACTAAAATATAACACCATCCCCACAATAACAATTAAAATAATAAAAGCATAAAAAACCACCACATTCATAATACCGGTAGTTAAAAACTAAAACCCAGATGGCCATTCATATGAACCAGCTGGGAGGGGGGGGGCTGCTCCAAAGGCACCCCGCACCTGCTGGGCCAGTCAAGTTTTGAGGCCTTTTCTAAAGGCTAATAACTCTGACTGGAGGCGTAGTTCAGTCAGCAGGAGGTTCCACAGGGCCAGAGCGGATACTAAAAAGGACCTCCTTCTAGTGCTAGAAAGGCGAGCCTCTCTAGCCATTGATACCATTAGGGAGCCCCTCCGATCTGCTCTGGTGGGATGGGCAGATATCCTTGGGGTGACACAGTCTCTTAAGTAATCTGGTCCAATGCACACTGGGTTAAAATTTTCTTAATCACACCTATATGCTGATTGGGGGCAGCGTCTCTGAAATGAATTAATTATCAAAAAACAAAACAAAGGTCAGGGCTCTGTTTGTAGAAATTTAATAAAACTATCAGTCCAGTGCAGTGATGGTGAACCTTGGCACTGCAGGTGTTCTTGGACTTCAATTACCAGAAGTCCAAGTCAGAACTCCTGATGATCAGGGCTCCTGGGAATTGAAGTTCAAGAACATCTGAAGTGCCAAGGTTCACCATCACAGGTCTAGAGTGTCAGCAAAAAAGAAAAAAGCCATGTTCACAGTCAGAAAACAAGGATGAGAGATATCGTTATTAGACCACTAGGTCGTAAAGGTCACCCTTGCTCAAAAGCCAGTCGTATCAGACTCTAGAGTTCAGTGCTCTTTGTTCATAGCCAATGCTGACTACATTTGCAGACGTTTCTGTGGACATGTGCATGGAACACTGTTTATCTTCCCACCAAAATGGTCCCTATTTATCCACTTGCAATTTCTTGCTTTCAAACTGCTAGGTTGGCAGGAGCTGGGACAGAGACGGGAGCTCACTCTGTCATGCAGTACCTTGGAAATGAACTCTGAGCTTCCAGTCAGTGGGTTCAGCATCTTAATCACTTGAGCCACTGCAGTCCCTGATCTCACTAAAATCCTACAAAGAGTCAAGCTTTCACAGCCTCTAGGACTCTTTTATCAGGCTGGGCTTTCTAGGACAGTTGAAGTAAAACCTCAAATCAGTTACCTCAAGCTGATTCTATCAGGTTGCAGATTCTATTTTGGGACTTGTTTTAAGCAAGAGAACCTGGCCTCAACATCTGGCTATAATGATTTTTAGGACTCATCTGTTTTCTTTATCTTTTATATTGATGTGGAATACGGTACTCAACAGCAGATGGTAGACGAGGGACACAAGCCCTGACCAGAGATGCATGTGGTGAATTATGCTAGTGAGAAGAAAACGAGTGCTGTACATAATTATAGGTGACCTTCCCTCCCCCAAAAAATTGGGGGATGAAACTTCTCAACCCTGCTGGGTCCACAAACCATCCTCAGAAAACACAACCAAAAGGAACTGCCTCCTTCAGAAAGAGGAAGAATGAACCCTTCCTTCCTTCTGAATTGGTTGTGAAAAGAGAGAATTGGATCAGAAGCCTCTGGTTTCCAAGCTACAAATCTAATGCCCTATCTACACCATCCTGAAAATTAAGAATCAGTATAAGTTGGCTCTCTTCCCTTCCAAAGCCAAACTATATACTAAACACCACCTATTACTGAAGCTGAAATCTAATTAAGGATTCCACAGATGCAATTCAGGCTGTCTTTCATTATGGTGCAGTCATACTTGTAAATGAAGCCTGGGCTTACAGCTTAATGACCAATCATAAATACCAAGCACACCCATTTTCATACTATGGAAGATGTGGAAAGTTGCTGTGACAATGAATTTGTTCTTAGCCCTTAAGGAGTTGCTTTTCTCATGGTGGGCTATCTATAGTTTGGCCCTAAAATAACCTAGGGGCTCAAAGGCTTTGCTTTATGTCCATTTGCAAAGAGAAGGGTGACACAAAGAACATCAAATATTCCAAATATCTTTTTCATAGTGATTTTGTGTATGGGCTGCAGTGGCTCAGTGGTTAAGAAGATTGCCTTATAAGCTGGAAGGCCAGCAAGTCGGCAATTTGAGACCCGGGTACTTCATGATGGTTTGAGCACCGGTCTCTGTCCTAGCTCCTGCCAACTTAGCAGTTTGAAAACAAGAAATTGCAAGTAGATAAATAGGGACCACTTCAGTGGGAAAAGATCTTGGGGACATGAAAGAAGCTTCATTCGGGTGTCCCCTGAGTGGAGTATCTCCAGAAAAAAAACCTTTCAACCCAGAATAATTTTTGACATGAAATTATTATTATTTTGTAGTCTGATACCATTAGGGCCAACAAGACCTGTAATTAAGATTGTGATTTTTGTGTGATATCTGAACATTTTAGCTTCACATTCACTAGAGTGAAACAGCTATGCACATTAAACAAAATGGTTTGAAGTAATCAATATTGAGTAAAGCATTTCACAGGAGCATAAACAGAAAAAAAATCATTAATGGAAAATCTGAAAAGCAAATCAGACAAATTGTTAATCCACATGATCAATGTTCATATTTTGAACTGTTAATCTTCTTTTGGACTTCAAGAATTTCAGTGGTGCTGAAGGTTGATAACCTGTATCAGAAAAGATACATATCTATGATAATGATGTGGATTTGGTATTTTTATTCTAATATGTAGCATTTAAATCAAGTCTAAACAATACCCAAATAATTTTAGGAATAAGAATTTAAAACTAATTAACACTAATAATAAATGCTCAGCACTCATTTGATGCATTGTCTTTCTTCCAACATATTTATTTCTTATTTTAACACATCCTTAATTTGAAATATATGAGTGGTGCTGGGCTGATGACTTCAAAGACCCAAATGCATTTTTATGAATTGGGGATGAGAAAAAAGGCTTAGCACTTTGTTGGATTTCACAGTATGCCTATGTACCTCCTATAATGGTGTGTTGTCAGTGATGGGATGTTCCCGGTTCGCACCGGTTCACCCAAACCGGTAGCAAAATTCTCGGGTGGTTTGCTGAGCCGGTAGCAATAGAATAAGGGAAATAGTGAGCTACTATCTGCGTTAGAATCACTGGCCTTGTCCACCTCTACTGAGCTGGGGTCTTTTTTCTGGAGGGCTAACTGAAGTAGGGATCACACACTTAAAAGATCCCAGGTCTAAAGGAAACGGGAAGAATTTAGTAGATTCATTTTTTAATATAAAACTTCTTAGGACAGTTGTACCTCGCTTAAAGAGCATAATGCGTTCCAGAGGATTGCTCTTCAAGTGAGTTTGCTCTTTAAGCAAAACACCATTGTAAGTGACCAATTGTGACTTCTGGCAGGGGGGATTGCGAACCCCGATTTATTTGTTCAGCGAATGCAAATAATACATGTAATCACAAATAAATACTTTTTAGAACTGCATTCAAGTCATCCAAGCCACCATTGTGGCACTGCTCTTCATTATCAGAAGTGTAGCTTCTGCCATCTGTGGAGTAGAATATAAAATAAAATTACAACACAAAAGTCAAATTATATAGCCACTTTCTAACTTTTTAAATATTTTTATTAATTAAAAAAAATTGTAACACATTAACAACTACAATAACAAAATTATGTACAATAATACCTCGGATAACGATTGTCTTGGATAACGCTAAAATTGGATAACATTGGGGAATTTGAGACAAACATTGTATCACACAACGTTAAGATAATGTTGTGCAATGCAATTGTTTGCCTCAAATTCCCCAACTTGATCTCTGCCCCAAAGCCCGCAGGGCTAGGGACCAGCTCTGCGGGCTTTGGGGCAGAGATCTACTGGAGCTTACACCCGCCAGTTTGGTTGGGGGGAGATCGGCACGCCTGTGAGTCCCCCCAGCCAAACCGGTGCTAAGGGTTCTCTGCTTTGGGATCGGGGTGGCTGGGGGTGGAAGGCGCCTCCAGGCACCTCAATAGTAAAGCAGGTAGCCCACCTGTGCTGCCTACTTTGGGATCGGGGTAGTTGCTCCAGCCACCCTGATCATAAAGCAGGCAGCCCACCCGGGCTGCCTGCTTTAGGATTGGGGTGGCTAGAGGTGCCTTCCACCCCCCAGCCACCCCGATCCCAAACCAGAGAGCCCGGGCGGGCTGCCTGCTTTGGGATCAGGGTGGCTAGAGGTGCCTTCCAACCCCAGCCAACCCGATCCTAAAGGAGGCAACCCAGGCGGACTGCCTGCTTTAGGATCGGGGTGGCTAGAGGTGCCTCCCCAAGCAAACCGGATCGCCCCCATTTCCCTTTCCTCTTCAGAAAGGGAACAGGGATTTTTTTAAACATTGTGCGATCGATGCATCGCACAATGTTGAAAACCGGATAACGTTATGACTTGTGGCACCAAGTCATAACGTTATCCAAGGTACTAATGTATAGCATATATAGAGCATATTGTGAAAAGTGCATGGGTACATGAGTGCAAGAAAACTGGTGACACCCTGGCAATAATAAGTGGCAAATTTAGAGAAAGATTCAATAGGGTCTTACAGGCCACCCAAAACCCCAGTGGTGCAAATTCAAACATCATTTTTTAAAAAGCACTAACACTACCATAAAAAATTGAAAAAATATCCACACAAATGTCTGAATAAATTTATTGTACAGTACTGCATTTTCATGTACAGTAAAACAACGGATAACGCTAAAACTTGATTCCACAATTCTTGGTGTTATCCAATTTTTAGTGTTATCTGATCCATGTTAAAATCCTATGGGATGGATCGGATAACGTTAAAGCTCCATAGAGATACATTGTAACCGCACAGGCTTTAGCGGTTGTTATCCGATCCATCCCATAGACGTTATTCGATCCAATTCTCCTCCCCAGATTACTTAATGTTATGCGATTTTAGCGTTATCCGATCCAATTGTTATCTGGTATTTTACTGTACAGTAATACCCCGGATAACGGGGTAACCCCCACAAGTCATGACGCTATCCGGTTTTTAGCGTTGTCCAATGCATGCATTGAACAACGCTAAAAAAAAGCCCTGACTTCAGGGACAAACCGCTTTAAAGGCAGGCAGGGAAAGAAAGAGACTTCCCTGCCTTTAAAGCCACCCCCCACAGCTGTGACTGCAGTAGAATCGGGGACGCTACTGCAGGCTTCCTTCGCTGCTTACCTCCCCTTCTCCGACTGCCAGCAAAAACAGATCGCTCAGTCGGAGCGTGCAGCTCAAGAAGATTAGGTAAGCAGGGCTGGGCTGGATTCTCTGTGGCCGAGCAGGCAGTGAGGTGGGTGTGGGGAGTCCCCAAACTGCTGGGGGTGGGGAAGGAGGGAAGTGACAGGGAGAGGAGCTTTGGCCTCCTTTACTTCTTTATGATGATGGATCGGATAACACTAAAATTAACGTTATCCGGTGCAAATCCCCCCCCCCCCCCAATTTGTCGTCGTTATGCAATTTTAGCGTTATCCGGTGCAATCGTTATCCGGGGTATTACTGTATTTTAATTACTGAAACTTACTAGCAGCTGCTGCATTTTCCACCCCCAACTTATACTTAGGTCAATCTATTTTCCTAGTTTTAGAGGTCCAAATTAGGTGCCTCGAATTATATTCAGGACGACTTATAGTTCAATATATATGGTATTCCTGTCCCAGTTTTGTTCCCTTTGCTTTAATTAAGACATGTTCAATAAATTGTCCCTAAATCTCTTTAAAGTCTTTTCTTTTAGTTAAATCTTTCTTTAACTTTAGTTCGCATGTCAATCATTTATCGCAATGTTCTATAGTTCTTTATACCATTCGTCCAGTTTGAATTCACAATCTATTTTCCATCTTTTAACAATAAGTAATCTCATAACTGTTGCCATTGCTATAATCATTTATTTCTTATTTCTTTTTAAACAGCTATTTCCAAAATCCATTCATTCTTTATTCATGTCAGAGGCACCACCGGCATATAATAGCATTTAGAGCTAAAATTAACACATCTAAAAACAAAATAGAATAAAAAAGGGCTAGATGACATCTGCCCAATATCGGGCTACTTCAACAGCATTTCCTCTTGCCAACATAAGGTCCTCCTAAGTGCACGTTGAGGGCCATCACGTGCATTGTATCATTTGGGAGATAGTTTGTACTTCTCTGCATTCACACAGGCTGTCATCTACAGGGAAACTCCACTTTCTCAGTGAGCCCTTGATCTTCCTACCCCAGCATTCTGTCTGTTTAAAACTTTCCATAGAGGCCATGGTTGTTCTTGGTCAGGTGGTAGAGAGTCATGTGGTTCTGCCCAATCATCTGGTAGCTCCTTGCTCTCCTTATTTATTTATTTATTTATTTATTTATTTATTTATTTATTTATTTATTTATTTATTTATACCATGCCCATCTAGGAGATTTTCTTACTCTGGGCAGCTAGCAACACAAACTCACACATTAAAAACAGTAACACATTTTAAAAATACAGAGTAAAATAAAATAAGTAAAATAAAATAAAAAACCTGGTGTCTGAGGGCACAGAGGATCAACTAGCTGGCTAATTTATTGCTAAATTGCTTCCATATTTCTAAGGCATCTGTGGGGGCTGGTTATTTGGAGGGGCAGAAGTTGTGAGGAAGTTGTGCCTTAATTTCTGTCTCTGCTTTGGTGGTTGGTGATCAAATAGCAGGTGTGTTTCCAAGGAACTTGTTTTGACCCACTCTTTCTGAGCAGCACTTTCTCGATGGAATTTTAATGAAGGGATGCCAGCTAAGTAATGCACTTTTTGTATTGGGGTTGGTTTTAGGCATCCTGTGACCAATCTCACCTTTTCATTTAGGGCCACACCCACCTGTCCTGTGTGCTTTGAACTGCATCACACTGGACTAGCATACTCTCTTGCAGAGTAACATAAAGCTAGTGCAGAAGTTCCTAGTGTGTGGTTGGGCACCCCAACTTGTGCCTGTTATTTTTCTCAGAATATTGTTCCTGGCAAAAACCTTTTGTTTGGTATTAAGGCAGTGGGTCTTGAAAGTGAAAATTCGATCCAGGGTAACCACCCTGGGTCGCCCCGGGGAGGAGGGTGGTATAAAAATGTGAATTAATAAATAATAAATAAATAAACTCCAAAGTATTTGAGGGTGACACAATATTCAAGCCTGGTGTCATTCCAAGTCACCTGCAGTTTCTTGATGCCTCATGGTTTTTTTTTTCAAATGAGAAGCACAGAGTTGAGGTTTTAGGCAGTTTGGCTTCAGTTGGTTATGCCTATAATATATAGCCATTGAATTCAGCGCCTCGGTCAGTTTTTTCTCAACAGCCTCACAGGTTACACACTGTGCAGCAATTGCCAGATTATTGGCGTAAATAAAGCTTCTAGTGGCTTCCAGCAGTGGTTGATCATTGGTATATATGTTAAACAGTGTGGGGGCTAGCACACTGTCCCGCGGGAGTCCATTACTTTGAATTCTCCATCGGCTGTGTTGTCCTTGGAGACTGACAAAAACTTTACGATTTTCAAATAAACAGCCTATGATTATTGTGAATTTAAAATCCTTTGTTATGTGGGAGACTTTCTTCAGCAAGGCTACATGGTTGACTGTGTCATAAACTGCAGTGAGATCTATAAACACTATGCCTATGATTTCCTTCAGTCCAAAGCCATCTTTTATGTGACTGTCCTGTGTTAAGTTAAGAATTTCTGCTGTACAATTTTTGCCAGGTCTGAAACCAGCTTGCTGTGGTATAAGTGGGGGTTCTGTTATTGCAGTTGGTTCAGGATTAAATGTTCATATATCTTATACAGGTGACTGAGAAGAGATATCCCTGCCAATCTAGCAGTTCAAAAGCAAGAAATTGCAAGTAGATAAATAGGGATCACTACAGTGGGAAGGTAAATAGTGTTCCATGCACTCCAGTGTTGAGGCATGCCTGCCACACATCCACAGAAACCTCTGCAGATGCAGACAGTGCTGGCTCTTTGGATATAAAAAGAGATGAGCACTGAACCTTAGAGTTGGATATG
The DNA here is from genome assembly GCA_030440675.1 of Furcifer pardalis. Lineage (NCBI taxonomy): Eukaryota > Metazoa > Chordata > Lepidosauria > Squamata > Chamaeleonidae > Furcifer > Furcifer pardalis. Next base: position 100,617,576 of record CP126894.1, on the reverse strand, counting down.
ACTTGCTTTTGAGCAAGGGCAACCTAAGAAGAGGTATGGGCCTATAGCTTTTGGGTCTTCTAGTGGCTTGCCTGGTTTAAGTATAGCTATCACCCAAGCCTTCCTCTATATCTTTGGTATCTGGACCACATTCAAGCAGCTATTATACAGGATAAGTAACCAATTTTTTCTTATTGGTCCAAAATGTTTGATCTGCTCAACCCATTAAAATCCATTAATAAAGCCACTCTGGGACATGCCTCTAGTTTTATGGACAATATTTGATTAATTTCTTCCATAAAACTTTTCTTAACAAAGTTACACTCCCATTATAAGTGTAGATATGTCCCAGTCAGGTTTTTTTCTTTTTTGCATCTCCAACAGTCCTTCTTATATGTAGAATTATAATAACTTAATCATACCGGTGCCATATGCCATCTCCAAATTGTTTTGTAACAATTTTCTTTGATTCTAATGAGGATCAGTAACAACTTGTGGCAGTGGGCATCAGACTTTCAGTACTATGGCTCCTGTGCTTTCTGTAACAATGCAGAACAATTCAGTTCCTAGGTTGTTCACACTTTCCTGACTAAAATGAAGCAAGTACAGTAAAACACCGGATAACGCTAAAACTTGGTTCCACAAGTCTTGGTGTTATCCAATTTTTAGTGTTATCCGATCCATGTTAAAATTCTATGGGATGGATCGGATAACGTTAAAGCTCCATAGAGATACATTGTAACCGCACAGGCTTTAGCGGTTGTTATCCGATCCATCCCATAGGACCTTAACGTTATTCAATCCAATTCTCCTCCCCAGATTACTTAAAGTTATGTGATGTTAGCGTATTCGATCCGATCGTTATCCGGTGTTTACTGTATTCATTTTACATATCAGACTGAGAGCCCATTTATCATTGCTTTTACAAAATTAATGAGGAAGCTATTTATTAATTTCCAATAGAAAACAATTATTCATTTTGTGATGATACTCCCATTTCTTTACCAAGCATCTTGAAATAATGAGGGGGGGGGGAGTCAGATTAAATTTGTAATTGATATGAAGGAAGATTCAGCTAATACAAAGTTTTTCTACAAAGATACTTTCATGCCAATGATAATGTACAAAGTGTTTAAAACATAGTATTTGTATCTTAAATCAAAACAACATATAAATCAATATACTGTACCAGTAATAAATGCCTATAATTATGTACAACTGCTATATTTTACTACTCTTTTGTACTAATATAGCAGGACATTACAAGAGCAATTGCTTTCTTTAGAAGAATTCTAAACCAATTTTTACAAAGTAATGTAATAGCTCTTAACCAATATTTATCTAAACTATAAGAGTTTTTGAAAATGAGAAATAAAGAAAACTTACATCGTCCCTTGAGGTAAATCATTGAGTGAAGGCCCCAGTTCCTTGCTACGAACCTACTCTGAAGAGAAAAAGAAGCCATTATTCATGGGGAAAGTTGTATATTTTTGCTAAGGTATTCCTTAAATTATAATTTTTACCTTTGGAGCACGAGTTGATTCCACTATGGATAAGATTATCATGACGGTAAAAGCACAAACTACTGCAGTTTTAATTTTCTGCAAGAGAAACAATATATGTTTGCCTTTCATTTATGTCAAAACTTGGTAACAGATATTTCAGCTCATCCCTCCTGCATACACAAAAAGCTCCTTACCATGTTAGCAGATCTTTTGTCACTTGCATCTATCCCCAAATGTTATAAAAGGTCTGGTTTAGCACTTTTAAACAGCCAACAATGATAAAATACGCAAGTTCAGACAATCATTTTGATTTGGTTTTGTTTGTTGCCCTCCCTTAAAGATGTTGTTTTTCAGGGAAGAGTTTATGCCACTTTGGATATTGTGGAAATTAGATATGTAGTAATCTACCCTCCTAGGTGATCAAAGCAGCAAAATTAGAGTCAGACTCTGTGACAAAAGGGTAGCTAATGATAATCATTTCCCATGAGTCCTGAAAACAATCTGCAGCCACAGAGAAGAAAGAAACAAGGGAAGAAGACAAAGGGTGACTAAATATCAGGCATTTGTATTTTGGGGCTTCACATCCCCCCCCCCCCCCACAGTACACAGGAAGACAATTGAGCAAAAGGTTCTATCAATGAACTTGATGTTAGGGAAATTTTCTGCCACAGCTTATTGCGTATGTTACCAGACTAAGGACATGTGTATTTTATTGCATTATAATTTGGACTGTAGTGGCTCAAGGGGCTAAGACACTGACTGGAAGGTGGCAGGTCAGCAGTTTGATACCCGAATACTAAAGGATGGAATGAGCTCCTGTCTGTGTCCCAGCTCCTGCCAACCTAGCAGTTTGAAAGCAAGAAATTGCAAGTAGATAAATAGGTACCATTCGGTGGAAAGGTAAACAGCATTCTGTACACTCCAGTGTCTAGCCATGCCTGTCACATGACCATGGAAACGTTTGCAGAAGCGGACAGCGCTGGCTCTTCAGCTATGAAACAGATGAGCACTGTATCCTAGAGTCGGATATGACTGGCTTTCAAGCAAGGGTGACCTTTACCTTTACCTAATTTCATTTTATAAGAGCTGTCTTAACTTAAAGACCTCTTGGCTCCTAGATGGTAACCTCCTTAAGTGCTTGGAATGATTTGTTGCAGTAAAACTACCTACATGGTAGTGGACCAGGATACTTAAGAGACTGCATCGCCCCAAGGACATCTGTCCATCCCACCAGAGTGGACCGGAGAGGCTCTCTGGTTGTGCCATCAGCCAGAAAGCCACACCTCTCTGGCATTAGAAGGAGGGCCTTCTCTGTGTCCGCCCCAGCCCTATGGAACCTCCTTCCAATAGATTTATGCATGCAGAACGAGCTGCTGTCCTTTAGGAAAGGAGTGAAAACCTGGCTGGCACGTCAGGTCTGGGGAATGGATGAATCAATATCCTTAGCCGGCTGGATGATTTGACCCCCAGTGCCTCTTGGCTGCAACGCCTAGTTTTAATTTTTTAAGCTTCTTTTAATTTTTGAATCTTTTAATTGGTTTTAAATTGTTGTTGTTATTGATATGTTGTGAACCGCCCTGGGTCCCTTAGGGGAGAAGGGTGATAAACAAGAATGAATGAATGAATGAATGAAACATTGAGGACATACAATTACATTAAATTGGCACCCCAGAATCTGTTGCCTGCGATAGACAACAATCCCCATCATCCCCAGCCATCATTGCCCTTGCCCATTGTGACTGGGGATAAGAGAAGTTGTAGCCTGAACATATTTTTGGTGGATGCCCAGTGTGGCAAGAAGAGAGAAACCTAGCTACTGATCACATTCTGCTAATATTCTGGCTGGCCATTGGTTAAAAAAATGGATTCCACAATGCTTAGGTAAAGGTCATGTGGCAGACATGACTAGACACCGGAATTCATGAAAAACGGTTACCTTTCCCACTGAAGTGGTACTTGCAATTTCTTGCTTTGAACTGCTAGGTTGGCACAGACAACGGGAGTTCACTCCGTCATGCAGCACTCAGGTCTTGACCTACCAACCTGCCAATCTTCCTGTTGTCAAGCTCAGCTTCTTAACCACTAAGCCACTGCAGTCCATCCACAATGCTTAGATGACCTAAAATGACATCAAAGTCATGCCAGTTTCCTTCCTAAAATTCAAAATCAGTGATTTTACAAACTTGCCACCTTATGTACTGATAATTTCTTTTCGGCTTGACCCTAGGGTCTGCCCCCTACATCAGTAATTCTGAGATGTAAGAAAAAAGTGCATTTATTACACCAACTGCTACAATAACAACAGTTTGGCTTTACAAACAACGGGCACTATTTTGTATCTGGACTGAAGTGTGGTGGTGATAGCAGGGGCAGGAGTCAAGTAAAACATCATCCTCAGCTAACTGATCCATATGGGCAAATGGACCCCTGTCCTACCTTATCCTCAAGCTGCCTAGAGCTCGACTACTCCTGTATGCCTTCATACCAGGGATGGGGGTCCAGGATTCTCTGGATGTATTCTACCATTCTGTCAGTGTGGGTGAGAAGAGAGGGAGAAGGTGGCAAAAGGAGTGGGACGCAGGGATTTTTCCATTTTTCACCTGTTGTAGCATATATGAATGAGGAAGGGTGAGGAAGTGGCTGAAGGAATGCTTGCCTGCCTGCCTGTCTCTGTCTATGTGAATATACATATTCTTGTTTGTCTACATTTATGTATGTGTCAGTATGAATATCCACTGTTGCCTAGTTTTGCCTGCCTTCTTTGGACCCACCAAGCATTGGTTGCTTTGGATTCTGCTCCAACAGCCACAATGGGCCCAAGTTTAGGACTGAGTCCTGGAGACATCTTTATTGCTAATGTTTCAGAACTTAGTGCTTGGTTATTGTTCAATACAGGCATCCCCAAAGTTTTTGTGCCATGGGGCTGACCATGCCCCCCCCCCCGGCAGCTGAGCAGGCCTCTCCACACCCACCAGAAGCAGAAGCAGGTGCATTTTTGACATCCGTAAATGCTCTCACTTCCACATTTACGACAGGCATGGGAATGTTTATGTATGCACGGGCGTGTTTTACGGCTGCCGTAAGCGTGCCCACTTCCACTTCTGGGTGCAATGAGAGTGGTGGCAAGCCACATGAAATGGTGCTGCAGGCTGGGTATGGCCCATGGACCATAGTTTGGCCACACCCCTGACTTAACAGATTGATCTCTCCAGTACCACAGATAATAAAAATATTTTCTAATTGCTTTTTAAATGTTCCACTATTAAAAGAGTCAAAAATGATGTAAATATCATGAGAACAGATGTCTTAATGTCTTAATCTGAAATATACATCATGCAGAGACAGAAACAGTTGTGAAACATCTTGCATACATTCGAATGTAAATAGGCCTGATGGGAGACTCTTTGGGTTCATAGCCAGCAAGTTCTTTTCTTGCTTAAAAATGTCTCCCATGTAACAGACTTGGGGTTCCAAGGGAAGAGAGAGAAAGAAATCTATTGAGCTCATCGGAAAGGTGAGTTAAATATAAATGAATAAACAGGCAGACAAATGAAGAGTTTCTTCTAGTAGAGTTTCTTCTAGTAGTAGACTTCCTCTGCCTTCAATAGACTGAAAGAAATAGACTGAAAGAAATTCCAGAACCAACCACTGCAGCTTCTTTTCTCATTGCAATTGTGAAATGGTGAGCAATGTGCAGAGGACCCTTTCTAGGAAAATAATTATAAACCCAAGTAGTTTCATGGGGTATCAATTGAAAGCAATTGTGAAGAAAACCCCCCTAGAGTGCTTAGAAGAGGGAGGCTAAGCTACCTTGGATAGAATGAGAGCAACTGTGCTAGAAGAGTCTCTGTGCTTCCTTTATCAGCCTAGACCCGCCACGCCTTGGCTGCAATTATGGCAGCAGAGGAAAGAAATATATGAAACACCTGGTGGATGCCTTTTCTGGGAAGAGCGGCCTGTGTCCCCCCGTCCCCCCCGGATGAATGGCAGTCTTAACATCAAGTGCCAGGCTGGTATCTATAACCGACCAATGGGAAGATCATCGGGGAGCTTAGTGCTGTTTCTCTGGCAAACCAATTGCTCGCCATTTTGAACTGCACAGCAAATTACACCTGCACGTCGCATCCTAGGAGCAGTGGCCCTTTAGAGGCAAAGGTCTGGATGCTCTCCAAGCCATCAGCCATCAGGTTCATTTCTTGTACCCTCAGAAGTGGTCTTATCTTTTCTTTAGGCTTGCTAATTCTTTCCTTTGTTTTTCCACATCTAGAGTCCTTTTTGTGTGGGTGAGGGATCCGGTTTGTTTTGGTGTGTGTGCATCTGGACAACGCATCAAGCTTTATGTTTTTACCCTCCTGTTTTGTTCTGTTTCAATAAAAGTTTGTGTGCAGACCTATAATTGTTTCCCTGAGGTGTCCTTAATGGGTTCTGGGGGAGGTGTGTGTCTAAATTTCTGTAGCCTTGCCACACCTTGCCAAAACACTGGCAGTGATATTTTGTGCTCAGGAGATGGGAAGTAGCGACAGGCAAAAGGGATTTTCCTTGACTGATCTGGCCCCTTGAGCCTTGACTGGGAATACAAGGTTGAGGAGTGGGGAGGATAAAATGGAGCAGAGGAAAATAGTTGCGGGGTGGTGGTGGGTTAAAACATCACTGGATTATATACACTCAATCTGTTGTAATTGACCCTGTCATCCCCCATGTTAGCACTCCAAAAGAGCCCCTTCTATATTTGCCTTTGAAGATGTGGTTGCACCTGCATGGAAGTGCAAATCATATCACTGGATGCTATTAACATCATCTTTAAAATGTCCCAGCATGGCTTGAATAATGCAAAGACAGTTATATCTCTCACAATGACTGAAATGATTCAAGGTCCACGGTTGGACAATACTTCTGTCAGCTAAAATGGGAAGGTTTTTTAAACAAGGAAGCATCTAACACTGACCTTTTGTGGATTCTTTATCACGTTTGCCATGCATTGCTTTGGAAACCTTGTTACACAAAGAGAAATAAATAAATATATGAGAGAGAGAGAGAGAGATGCACACATACATATATAGCATACATGTATAATGTTGGGTTGTTCTTTCCTTTCCATAGACATCTTTGAAACTTGTGTAAGTGTAATTCTTAAAGTTTAATTCTAATCTTAATTTTAACTTAATTTTTAATATTTAATTAATTGTAGTCTCAATTTTTAACGGATGAAGTGAATTTTAATATGTATGAGGCATGTTGGAGTGTCATATTGGCTGTGTATTTACTATGTACTGTTGTTTTAAGCCATGTTTTTTCTGGTTGTGTTGTAAGCCGCCCAGAGTTGGGTTTACCTAATTGGGGCGGGATAACAAATTGGACAAAATAAATAATAAATAAATAAATTTCAGATCCCTAAAGATTATTTTCTAGTGTCTTGCTTATGTGGTGTAAATAGTACACAACAATTTGATAATATTCAGTTAATGATTACATTCCAACACCTTGTGAAACATCCCAACACTTAATCAAGAGTCATTGTGGTTTGATGGTTGGGGTCTGCAGTTGTCTGATGCCTATAGGAACCAGTGGGACAGAAGGGTTACCAGAATCAGAACCAGCTACATCTAATTTAGCAAATGAGAGAAAGAAACTGTTTGAGGCAGAAGTATCTTTCAAGTGTCTTTTACTACAAGAATGCGAAGGAGTGAAAAAATAACATATGCACCGTTTGCCCCTATTTTTGTGGACATCAAATGAGAAGAGAGGATTCACTTGAGAAAGCCTTGATGCTGGGAAAGGTGGAGGGCAAAAGAAGAAGAGGGCGGCCCAAAATGAGATGGCTATATCGTATTGTAGACGTGTCACGCTCCAGCCGGCCCCCTCACTTCTGGAAAACCCCTGGAAACCAAAATCAAAACAACCGAGGCGGGCTGGACGGCTAATTAGAACAGAGAGACAACTCTCAGCTGCTTATCAGCTCTTAAGGGGTTTTAATTGGGTAGCGTGTTCAAAGATTTGTGTGTGTGAAAGGCAGCTCTTACCCTTTTTAGTCCAATGAAGACACGTTGTTCAGAAAAAATGATGAAGATTTATTGATCAGGTTCATAAAGCATAAAAGTCAGTAGCACAGGTCAGTCCAATAAAGTCCACAGGCAAATCTAGGTAACCATTTTTAAGGAGCAAAAATGCATAGCTTCTAGGCTAAAGATTGCTAGCCCATTGAGATTCAAAAACAAAAGCTCTCTAATCAAAAACAGGTCTTAATCCATGAAGAAACAGAGACGAACTCTTTCTTCTCTCCAAAATGGAGAATTTGCAGTCAGGTGGGACAGCTCAGCCAATCACGTAACAGTGAAAACTTTCTCACAACAATAGTTGTTTACATTTATGCAAAGACACAACACGGCTAGACTCTGCTAGAGAGATAAGACGGGTACACTGACACTGAAAACATGGTTGAAAAACATGCTGTTACACAGCCTTGAGGCTCAGAGAGAAAAATGGACTTTTTCTGAGGCCTATCTGAAAATTGGCAATTTCAAGCCTTGGGAGACATTAGGAAATAGGTCCATTTCCTGACAAGATGCAACTGGCATAGAGCCGGGTGGGTTGAGAAGGATGGTGGAGGACAGAGGTGCCTGGAGAGCAATGGTGCATAGGGTCGCAAAGGGTTGGAATCAACTGTGTGACTCAACAACAACAACAACAACAAATTTAATGCCTGGACTCCATTCTTGAAATGTCAAAGTATGCCTTGTAGTCCTCTGTGGGTGAAAAGGGGAGGTAAGGGGCAGGTGGACCCCATTAGCCCTACCAGTAGGGTCAGCCACCTCTGATTAGAGAGGAACTTGGGACCTCCAAGTTAAAGTTGCCTTTTCTCCTCTTTCAGTAACCATTGAGCCATGAAACTTGCCTGATTTCCCCCAGCCCCGCTCTCTCTGCCTGACTTATTCTCTCAGCCTGATCTCTTATAACAGCTGCCAGGATTGTGAATATCACTCAGTACAAACTGAATATGTGCAGTTAAATACACAAAACCCATTCTCCAGAAGCATAGAGCACAATATTTAGGCCAATGGTTATATGCACACACAGATTCTGGGTATGTGGGTGAGATAAAATGAAACATGGTACAAAAATAATAATAATCACAATTGTATAACCTAACAGTGGTCATTAGTTGTAGAAGGGCTGGCTAGCAAAAACACCCTGGCCAACAGGAAGGTCAATTATATAAGCCAATTATTCTCACAGACATTAATATAATGGTTTCTGCTTAACAGAGTGCTTCTTTAGCTGAAGCCAGAAGTGACATGTTTTGTCCTGCAAATTGGTTGGAAAAAACATTTATACTATATACAGAATTGTAATACATACAAACTTACTTGAAGTTTGAGTAGCTTAATTATATATACAAGAATATAAATACAGTAGTCCCTATCATTCTTCAAGTCAAGATAACTTCAGTTGATACATCAATTTCACTAAGCTATTATTATGCTAGAGTGGATAGAGTGTCAGTGGATGACTCAAGAAATTCAGGTTCAAATCCTTGCTTTGTTATGGGGATAGTGGGGTGGAACTGGTAAACTCTTAAAATTTTCACATCTTGAAAACCCTGCTAGGATACAAATAGCACACAAGTCCTGTCTGAGCCTGCTTCTTACAAAATACAGTAAAAACCCTACTTACGTAAAAAGTATGTTCTGTAGGTTTTTATGTAAATCGGTTTTTTACTTAACTAGAAGCAAACCCGTATGAAAAATAATTTTTTTACTTGACTCAAAGCAAACCCATAGGAAAATGATATTTATGTAAATTGAAACAATCCCAGAGGAAAAATGAATTTTTTATTTAATTCAAAGCAAACCCATAGGAAATTGTGTTATGTAAATCAGGACATTTATGTAAATTGGGACATGGTTTTAGTGCAAAAATCATTATGTACTGCTGCCCTTGCTGCTCCCAGAAACAGAAGTAAAATGTGCATGCACATGCACAGAATGTGCCTGCCCATGCACAGAATGTGCTGTAAATGACCTGTGGCTGTCGTAAATGCATTTACAACAGCCGAAGGTCATTTACAGCAACATTCTGCACATGCGTGGGTGCATTCTGCGCATGCACATTTTACTTCTGCTTCCAGGTGGGAGGAACCACATGACTGACACACTTGACCATTTGACCGGCCTATGACCCGAAAAGTTTGGCCACCCTGTTCTAGATAATAGCAATTTGTTCTCTGAGCTACTGTTAGCTTCACAAACTTCATGTTTATTTCATTTGGATTGCTCATATAGTATATCATTTCCTGCTTCTATTCAATTTAATCTAGTACTCAAATGAGTTATGGTGGTGGAGATCAAAATGTCTTGTAGTTTACAAATTGTATTTATCTGAAAGTTTTTACCTAAGTTATTTTAGAAAGTGAAACAACTTTCTAAGTCTCTGTTTTTAGATATTGATCCTCTTGTGAAATTGTTCTCAGTCTCATTGAAACATCTCATCCCTTTGGAACCTGACAGCTTTAGAGATCAGCCTGGGATTAAACCTGTAAGCCCCTGAGAAACTCATTTATCTGCAAATATTCTCTGAAACAGAGCAAAAAGAAACAGAGGAGAAAAGTGAGTCCTTGTATAATGTTTCTCCTTCCCTAAAGTATGAATTCAGACTGTAATTCTAGTAAGTGAGACTGGATTTTTTACATGAACCATGCAGCTATGCTTCTTTTTTGTGTTGTTGTTACAAACATCAGAAAAACCCTTGTAGGACATAATCTACACAGCCTTGAAACAGGTTTAATTCAACTGTTCCTACTTCTTCTTCTGTGTCTAGACCAGACATAAAACTGCCAAAATGACGCCACCATTGGTTAGTACATTCTGCAGTTCCTTTTGCCTTACCTAGGATAAGAAAGATTAGCCAGCACAAGCTGGCCGTTGCCTGGGGTAAGTCTTACTGTGTTTCAAAAATACCACAATCTTCAAGGAGGCTCTTTTTTTGTGTACCCCACAAAAATGTTAATAAAATTATGTAATCAGTAATGTATTTTTAACTTGAAAACATAAAGATTCAGATATCAAGTACCTTACGCAGAAAGGGAAGGCATTTTGAAAATAAAAATAATTTTTTAAAAATGCCTAGAAATTGGAACAAAATAAATAGAAGGTAACAATTACATTTATTAAAACAAGGTAATATAACACAATGGCAGAGGAAAGAGGACTACTAAGAAGGGGATTAATATAGATCACACAGTAAAAATGGTCTGAAGATTTCAGAAGGTGTTTTATTTATTTATTTTGTCAGCTGCTTCCACTTCTTTGAGTAGTTATTCAAGGCAGTCCCTAAATGCCAGGAGAAATGTTCCTGGAGTGGCATAGGCCACTGCCACCAGGTGCCTCAGGTTTTTTGAAGACTTTGGATACCAAAAATGGCCCATTAGAGCCAAACTTTAATAATAATAATAATAATAATAATAATAATAATAATAATAATAATAATAATAATAATAATAATAATAATAATAATAATAATAATAATAATAATAATAATAATAATAATAATAATAAACAACTTCCAAGGTAATTGTTTCAATAAATCACATTTATTGAACTGCTCATCCAACATGCCAATTATTCCCACCCCACCCATTTGTAAAACCATTTATAAATCCATAGCCTCTTTTAAAACATACCCTTGGGTTTTTCCATCAGAGGTAGGGCTGCTCCACACAGTTTTAATGACTTAGAGTCCCTCAACCTAACTCTTCTGAAAGACTTACTGGCAAATCTTGCTAACATTTCCCTTATAGTTATAGTTATAGTTTCCCTGAAATGCAGAACTTTTATCTTCAGCATCTGTCAATTATTCTGAGATGACTAGTGGGAACATTGTGGTAAATGAATGTAAATTTAAGTGATTTTCTTTAAGAGAGTTTCTTTCCATTTTCTTCCCCGGCTTGGCATAACTTCCCTCACTTGAAGAACAAAGAAAAGGAGGTCAAAGATAGGACTCCAATATTTCTGATAGAAAAGGGTGCTTACAAATGTGAAAACAGAGTTAATACAGTTTTTTTTCTTCTCTGACAGGATAAATCCCGAGTATTCCTTTCTTCAACTAACATATTTGCTGCACTATGTATGCTAGTATAGGATTTTGCTTTGGCCATTTTCCTTCTTCTAGGGCAGTAATGGTGAATCTTGGGAGTCCAGATGTTCTTGAACTTCAGTTCCCAGAACCCCTGATCAGCAGGAGTGCTGACTTGGGCTTCTGATAATTGAAGTCCAAGAACACCTGGAGTGCCAAGGTTCACCACCACTGTCTTAGGGGGTTTGTATGATCTTGTGCAATTACAAACTCTTCATTGCTGTGTATGCATGTGTGTCAGTATTTTTAGTCATTTTAGAAAATGGTAAACATTCACTAGAGACAAAAGAGAAGGAAGGCACCTTGGAATTGTGCTAGAACCCCTGCTTGGCATGGCAAAGCCCCCTTGTTCAGTCCCAAGCCTCCCCAGAGAGATCTGGAAAGCATCTGGGGTGGGAATCTAGGACAGATTCTGCCAGCCAATGAGAAACATGGATGGCAGGTGATATGTGGCCTCTCCCCATGTTGTTGGACTGTACTTGTCAGCCCTCAGCATTGTTTAATCTGGCTCGGGTTGGCGGGCTGGTTAACTTAATCTGTGCCCTTCTTTCTCCCAAACAGTTCATAATCACACACATGGTTCCTCTCCACCGCATCCTCACAACAACCCTGTGAAGTAGGGGAGCTGTGTAGCTCATGGTCACCCAATGACCATGAATGTGTAGCTCATAGTCACCCAATGAAAGTCATGGACAGGTAGGGACCTGAACACATATTTTCTGAATTCTAATCCAGGGCCCAAAGGTGGGCAACCTGCAGAGGTCTGTGGTCTGGACATACCTATCTCTGGACTTTGGAGGGATCCTCCTGTTTATGTGAATCCCTACCCCTCAAATATTTTCTTACCAAAACAAACACACACAAAGCTGAAAGGGCTTTATTTTGCCTTCTAACAATCATTGTCAATCCCACAGAATTGCCACTAGCAACTTGGATCCAGATGGACAGCTGCCTTACATGTCCAGACAGCAATCCTCTCAGTTTTCCTAGTCAAATCATACATTACAGGAAGCCCCTCCATAGAAGTGAGGTTCCTTAAGTATCTAACTGGGGTACACAGAAAGAGCCTCCTCAAAGACTGTGGTGTTTTTTAACCACTATTGGGCATACCCTGATAATGACAACCTTGTGTTGCCGGCTAATCTTTCTCACACCAGGTCAGGCAAAGACAACTGCAGAATGAACTCACCCAAAGGTGCCTTTGTTTTGGCAGTTTTACATCTGGCCTAGACGTAGAAGAAGAAGAAGAAGAAGAAGAAGAAGAAGAAGAAGAAGAAGAAGAAGAAGAAGAAGAAGAAGAAGAAGAAGAAGAAGAAGAAGAAGAAGAAGAAGAAGAAGAAGAAGAAGAAGAAGAATCTAACTGTTACACCAAGAACCTTTTACACCTCTCACCCTTTGCCAACTAGTTTGTTTTGTGATTGTTTTTTAAAATGTAAATGTTCTCAGGCATGAAGTTCTGCTGGAATCTGCTGGAATATTAACATGACTTCAGTTTGAGATGACAATTTGTCTTCCAGCCACTCAGTATGTGCTGGACAGCTCCCTGGCTGTTCATGTCCTCTGTCCTTGGTCCTGTTGCACCTGATATCTTTTTACTGCTTAGAAATACGTAGTGCATGGATGCCTACAGAGAGCTACTCATTCATGGAGTGCAGTACATTAAACCAAGACCTTTGCATGTTAACTAGCAAACAAGCAAACAAGCATACAAACCCAAATAAAAGGACAGGTAGATACCACTCTAGATGCCATGTATTAACAGTACAGTAAAACCATCATAATGCAAAAAAAAAAAAAAAAAAAAGTAACCTGAAGCACATTTTCCCATAGGAATGCATTGAAAATAAAAAAATTCCTGACCTGACCAAAAATAATCAAAACAAAAAAATTACAAAAGTCACCAAAAAAAAAACCCCCAAAAAATGTCAGATGCAATCATCCCCCACCCGCACAAAAGCAAAAAAGCAATCTCCCTTCCTTTTCCACACCATTTGGGGACCTTATCCACTCCGTTCCAACATGGGGGAGGCATGCGTTGAGTCTACCCCCCCCCCGCCAGCATAGGGAGAGTCTGGGGACCTTGTCTGATCTATTCCCACCTTCCTCCGAGTTCCCTGGGCAGTGCTACAGCCAAAAATGTGTACCTCCCCCAGGCATTGGGACTTCAGGTGGAGGGGCGGTGGCCATTTTAAACTCTAAAATGATGGTGGCAGCCATTTTAAACTCTAAAATTGTAGTGGTGGCCATTTTAGAGTTTAAAATAGCACAATTTTCGGTCATAAATTGAAAATCGGTCATAACCCGGGAAATTTTTTAATTAAATGTGCGGTTGTAACCGATGGCATACGTAACCCAGGGTAGTCATATGCCAGAGTGTTACTGTATATCATGTGGTCAGCTTCATGCTTGTAACAGATTGTTACTTGTTATTCTAATAAGGTTTCCTAATTGCTATTAAAACCACCAACATTAGTGCATCTGCTATTGCACATCTAACAGGTTGGCTCTTTCTATGCTAGTTCTTGGTATAAATGGCAATCCTTCCCACCAGTAACACACAGAGTGGTCCTTATATGCATCAATAATACCTAGCTGTTCCCATTTGTTCTTTCCCTGTTCCACAAGCAGGTAGAAAATGGAAGGTGTTTTCTTGTCTCACTCATTATTCCCTGCTCTTTTTTTCTGTACTGTAAAAATGCATGCTGTGAAGCATGATTATTTTATATAACATACATCACATGGCAGGCTGGATGGAAGGACACAGTGACCTCCCCAATTCAAAAATAATGTTCTGATGCCATATCTACAGGGACAGAAAGGGAAGAAAACAGCCCATATTGAAACCTACACTAATTGCACCATATATGGGTGTCATACTATGCCAGGGAGGATCAATGATGTAAAATTCTTTGTGTCTTCCAATGTTTGTCCTCAATTATCTGTAAGAACTTTGGACAATGCAGCCATATTCCCTGATTGGATCATAAGGTTTGTCATTCATATTTTTTTCATGAAGCATTGAATATTTTGGGGGCTGATTACAAGAACATATTAATAGAACATTTTCCACGGTGTTGTTTGTTCTGTTTAATGCTATCGTCTCTCCCTTTTTCATTACGAAATGAGATAAAGAAAGATTACTCTCCCTATCAATATGCCATAATTTGTTTTGTATTCATTAATCCTAGCTTGTAGTTATCTTGAAATAGAGTTTCTGAGTAAATTGTAGAGAAGCATTTTGTCATCTAAGTAACTGTAGTGCCATAATATAACAAAGAAAACAAAGAAGAAAGGAAAAAGAGGTAGAGGAAACTTTTTCTTTTTAATGCAAAACCATTAAAATTGATAATTAAGTTATATATATATACAGTACAGTACCTTTCTCTATGCCTATGGGATAACATGTCAGTTATTTCTTTAAATGACTCTCCACCAGAGGCATAAATGGGGGAGGGGATCGTATTGTATACTAGAACCAAGTTCTAGGAGATTTTTCTTCTCTCTGGACTCATAGACATAAAAATGGACACCAGGTTCTTTTAAAGAATCTGGAGTCACTTATTAGCAACTTCTGTAATGTTCAGATCATACATGTATATTTTACACTAGGGGTCACCAGGAGATAGTTACCTGAGGCAGAAACCACTGGGAAAGGCAGAGCAACAGAAATGGGCTGGAGAGCTCAGCTCTTCTGTTGTCTTGCTATTTTTCAGCAAGTGGTTCCTGGAGCATGGTAGGAAGGATGGCCCTGAAAATCACCTTTGCAATGGGGCAGCCAAAGGCAGCAGTAGAATGTGCAATGCCCCACTTGTAACCCTAAGCATGGCATGTATATTCTTTCTCTCTCTCTCTCTGCTCCCACGTGCCTAGGTGCCATCTCAGTTGCTGAGGTTGGTCCATCCATCTCTTGCTGTGTGGATTAGTCATTCTCTATTAAAGCTCAGGCTGCCTCTGATGATGTTCATCCAATAAATCTGTCTTCCACCTCTTCCCCACTTCCCTTTGATTCTCCTCTTCAATGGTGTATTGCAATATATTATATTTGTCATGATGAATTACATATCCAAGGTATGAGAGCTTGCTTTTCTTAATAATCAACATGGTTTCTTTTTGTTTTCCTAACTGCTGAAACACTTTTTAATTCTTTATTCTATCAGTTCTCAGGCTATGAGGGATTTTTCTACATGTTTTCATCTCAAAAGTACTTATTCTATTGGACATCTTTCTTAATAGTCCAAATCTTATGTCCATGTAAGAGGCTTGACCCTATATAACACTTTAACATCTTAAATCTCAGAGATATATTAAGCTGTTTGTTACACAGCATCTTTTTCAAACTTCATAAAGGTCATTGAAGCTATTTCAATTCTATAATCTGAGGAAGAAAAATCAAAGGGAAAAGTAAATGTCAAGTATGCTTAGGAATAAGTTCATTAAGGCCCACTGTCTGAGAAAGTAGATACTTATCCTATAAAATAATTATAAAGCTATTAATCTCAATACAAGAATAAAATGTCTATTAAATAAAATAAAATGTCAATAGAATAAAGATGCTAGGCATGACTCATTCAAAAGAGTTGTATACGAAAGCCTACCAGAAGAGGCAAACTACTATAGTATATCTCACATTATCCTATTGCTATTGATATTAATGAGGACAGGATCCTCCAGGAGTGATTAACTGGGGTGATATCCTAGTGATCATTAGGGCTGGAAACAAGACTACAGGCAAATGATTCTTTTCTATCTCTTTGTTCTCTCCAGTGAGTGGACTTATCAAGACAGGGTCACATTGTCCTTGCCAGAGATATGAATTGATCACTTGCAGAAATGGTACTGGAATTAGGCTAAGTGATAATGGACTTATGTATGATCTACCTTCTACTCAGAACTTGCTTAGTGTGAGCATAATAGGGTTTTCAATGTAAGTGAGATCTTGAAAGAGCAGTTTTATCAGTCCTACTCATAGGAAACAGGCCATAGGAAGTGTTCTGAATGTAGTTTGAAGAACATTTGAGGCATATAATCTGGTAAAATGTGCTTTGAGATGGGGATGCCCAGATAACCCTGGACAAAAAAACCCCAAAAGCACAATCCAAATGCTATTCCATGAAAGAGAAGGGAGACAAACAGCTGCTAAGAAAACAAGGGGAAGGAGGAAAGGAGAGGGAGCTTTAGGAAAAGATAGTGAATTGTCTCTGTGTTAAAGTTGACTATGAGGAACTTTGTGTTAGAGTTGACTATGAGAAACTGGTCCTTAAAATATTCCAAACAAAAGAAGACGAAAAGGAACATTCTCCTATGTAAACTTCTTAAAAGAGGAGGCAAACACGCTGGATTACCTGTGAATCCACACAAATGGGTTTACTGCGATTCATATGGCCCGTACTACCCTTGTCGCTCCTGTATGGGCACGTTTTACTTCTGCTTCCGGGAGTGACGAGGGCAGCGTGGGCCAGATGAATCACAGTAAACCCATTCGTGTGGATCCACAGGGTGCTTGGGCTTCTGGGAATTGAACTCCAAGAACATCTGGAGTGCCAAGGTTTGCCGTCACTGGGCTAGGTTAGTTTACAGTTCCTGTATTCTCACTAATGAAGAGATGAGTTGCACCTGTATGTCAGACCTGATGTAGATACAAAGTGAACACTTTTAGGCTCGCTACAGATATAGTTAACATGCAAAAGTTAGGAGATATTTGGCAGGTGTAACCCCAGAGAGATATAATTCTAGGTCTTGCTCAAGTGCTTTGCTACCAGTCAAGGGTAGCAAATGGTACATCACCCAAAGGTTTCTTATTTTCAAAGTGAGGAGCAGTTTACCCGAACAATTCCCTGCTTGGATTGTGGCCTTGTTATGTTACCCTCTGAGCATCTCAAAATTAATCATATTTGTTCAGCCAACTTAAGGATAGGATTAGCACTGCAGTTTTACAATACGTAGAGAGGGAGTAGTTTTTAAAATGTGAAGGGTGATCAACCATTACCTCAGTGTGGTAAAGACATGGTGGCATTTTTTAAATACAGAATTTAAATATTTTTTCTTCCTAGTGATACATTTTTGTAATTAACAAAATTACCAACCAACACACCAGCTCTGTCTATCTTGCTGTGATGCTCGCTGGACTGTTTAGCAGGACAGAAAAATATATGTGATATATTGTCATACTGACTTTGGGATGTTAGAAGTTATAATTTTAAAAAAGCATACTTTCTAACAGTTGGTCTACCCTCCTTTCTTTTTCAAGGCAGTTGCTTCAAGGATGTAGGTCACTGTACGTTGTACTGGAAACACTTGTCAGACTGAAACAGAAAGTGCCTTGCGCACAGCTCATTACAATATGATTTTTTAAAAATATTGTGCAACCAGTCCATTTTCCACTGAATGTTTTAAGCCATGTTATTGTATCCCCCCAAACACAAGTGTAAATGACCAACATACATATGTATTCATTTTTGGGCTAGAGACAAGTTGAACTATGGAGAACTTGCCTTTGACGCTTATATTATGGAAGCTATTAACCATCAAACAGGCTCTTCAGGACAGTGTATTTTTTCTGTGTTGCACTTGTTGGGTTACTAATGGTGCCAGTATTTTTCCTGCCATCCATATGATGCAAAATTTGTCTCGGTATGTTCAGTAACAAAATCCTTGACTTGGCATGGTTTTTTTAAAAAAATTCCAGAAACCATGTTTCTATTTGTTATAGAGGTCTAGTAGTCGGACAGTAGTCTTGGCCATCCAGACTGGCTAAAGCAAGCATTTTCCTTCAGGAGGAGATGCAGAATGAATTTTGCTAACCTTACAAAGAAAGGGCCCCCAAGGATCCAATTCCTCCTCTGTGGAAAATTTCAACAATTTCTCAAGATTTTAGGCTTAATCATAAGGTTCCGGAGATGCTTCATGCTACCATATAGGGCCTGCCTATCACTTAGGAAAAAACAGTATCTATCACCCACATTTCTGTGTATCCTCTACCTAGAGAACCCTGGAAAGGGTTACCATTAGTCAGAACTGACTTGCATTATCATCATCATTAGCATGACTTGCATTATCATCATCATTAGCATGACTAGATGTTCAACTATGCTTTAAAAAAGCTGAGGTAAAGAAAATTTGTCCTTAATGTTTACACCTTTCACTGTTTTTGTAAATGACACCCCTAGAGCTTCACATTTGAGACCTGCACTCTTCTTTAGCATAATCAGGCCTGGCATCTCTGAAACTCAACAGCTGCCTCCACTCTACACTCAATTTTGTCTGCAGCCTTTTACAGATTGGGTTTGAGTATTCCACTATGTCTCAGACACAACTGGATCCGTTATCACACAGTAACCCACATAGAATCAGACATTTTGAAAATGAATTGATTAATCTTCTGAGAAATTGGCTGTAATGCTAGGTAAATAAATAAAGCAGTTGGGTGGCAAGGAAGGATGTTTCATTCCTTCCCTTTCTATTTTTCACATACTGACTACCATCTTGCCAGTATGCACATTCACACACAGAGGAAATGGCCAGGATTGCTCAGGCAATGAGAGATTTTATGCTCACTTCTATCCCAATGATCTTGTGCAAGATCACTTAGAGAGGGGGAAAGCTATTCGGTTCTGTAAGAGAAGAGGCATGAAAGCAACCCCAGTTGGGAAAAACAGGTTGTGCAGCACTATTGCAGACAGATATCAGGAACATCATACAGGATCTTCCTTGTGGGAAATGGAAATTTAATTTCCAAACCTTTCTTTGTTTTGTCAAGATCAGGGTGGATTGCTATGATTCCTACCTCCACCCTTCAATGTAAATGAGTAGTCCGCTCTTATCTAGAGTTCAGAAGAAGCTTCCATGTGTTCTAAGAAAAGTGAAACAAGGTGCAGCTGCTGTTTTGTTTTATTTTGTCCTTTTATCAATAGCAATTTTTTAAATCAAGGAAAACTCTCACAATGTATGTCACTGGGAAGGAAAAGACAAAAGGGAAGTTGTCCATGGGTGATAGTTTCAGACAAATGTAAACAATCATCATTACATCTTCTTTTGTTCAAAGTTCTGGCCAGTGTCTTCATTTATAACATAGAACAAATACATTTTCTTTCAAGACTGATCTTTTTCTTCTGAAGACGCTGTTGTAGATATGTTATCAAAGGCCCCAGCTTCTGTAGAAATTTTTTAAAAATGTAAACAGATCACACACACACACACAGAGGAAACGGGGTAAGGTGCTAAGCAACAACTTAAACATACTGCCCTTTTTCACTATAATTATGGTACAGTATAAAGAAAAATATTATATCACTTCGTTTCTCATAAATAAAAGAAAAATTATGCAGTATTATGGATAAAATACCTTTTATACAAATTTAATTCCCACATGTGTGCTAATGCCATTAAAATCATTAAAGGGGTTTGGGGAGTTCTGGTCTGAAAGAAAGCTCTTGCTGATCAACTTAATGGGGTTGACATAAACAGTGTTCAATGCTGCAAAGGAAACAGCAAGGGCTAGATAGTCACATGTTGTCTCACTGATAACAGCTCCAGCACTGGGCTTGCAATTATGTCTGCCTTTCATCTCATTGTTATTAAATCTAAAGAAATTTTGGAATTCACCAAAAGCAATTTATTTTATTAACATAATTTCCATTGAGTGATTAGGAAGGTATTGTTCAATGTTGCAAGATAGTATTTGGTGTTTTGAATATTCACACTACATAATCAAGTAGTAATCATCCTGTTAGAAGATGAAAGGATACCCAATATTGTTATAGATAAAATTTGAAGTTTGGCCACGATTCATTCATTTCATATAATTATTTATTTTAAAAATCCTTTGTATCCCATGTTTGGACTTTTAAAAGACCAAGGTGGTTTAAAATTATCACGATACAAAAAACATTAAAATTATATGATACAAAAAAGAAAAAAGAAAAGAAAAATAGAGCATTGTAGCAGAGCTAAAGAATAAAGTACATAAAAAATTACAGTTCTTTTAGGAAAGCTGAGTTTCTAGAGTCAGGGCAACATACCAAAAACAGTCGGCCTCACATCTTAGCCAACAGTATATTAACAAGTGGTGGTAAGTAAAATGAGGGAGTAGGTTAAATATCTGGGTTCCCAAAAACTTAGACTTTGGGGTGGGGAGGGAAACAGCCAGTAGCAGCTAGATCCACAAACTGCTTTTTAAGACAGTTACACAGATTCAACAAGCAGAAGCCATAGAGATGATAGACTGGCTTCATATTGGCCAATGAGCATTACAATCTCCACTACTTGATCACACAATTGCAAAAAAAACCAAAACCAAAAATGTCTTCACTGTTTCCATATTAAGATAACCCTTTCCTCTGTGGGCATACCTGCAGGCACAAGAAGGGATCACCATAGGGCTCAATGGCTCTCTGTCCTTTCTTCTTATTCAAAAATTGACCCCCAGTTGGCTGTGCATGCACCATGGCAATGCTTTGGTCATTGCAATCAAAGGTGAGCTGTGTGCAATACCTTTCATGCATATACCCAAACTGTCTCCCTTCTTGCCAGAGTTCCACCAGGACACAGCTTACATGGGCTGTGAGCACTGGACAGCTGGCATGAGGTTTTGGAGGCATATATGGAAGGCGAGAACATGTAAGATTCTCATTGCAAGTTAATGGCCATCATATTGCTGTAAGCATGTGTCTGACTGCCTGGAAACCCAACAAGGTCAAGAGAGAACTAGGTCACTTAGCTCCTGCATACACTGCTATACTATTGGGTGAGTAGCTTGTGCCATGCTTATGAGGGCAATCTCAGTCTATGTAGGCTATGATACCGGAAAATGAATGATGCATGCTCAAACACGCATACAATTTTCATGAAAAGTCTGTTGGTGTCTTAACAGCTCTGTATCTGCAAGTGTTGAGTTTCAATCAAACTAGATAATATACTTTCAATAATATGTGCAATTGACAGCATAATTTTCAAGTGGGAAGTGCTCCTGTTCTGTATGCCCAACAGCCATGTCTTCTTCAAACATATCCCCTTCCCCCACAAACACCATCCAATTCTTACATCCATTCAGCCTTCACTGGGTTGTATAGCTGGAACTTTTTGCCTTCTTGGGTTCTCTTTCTCAGAGTACTCCTGTGATCCTTTGCATTCCCACTCTAATATACTGATATTTCCCAAATCAATATTTTCCCCATTTTTTCTACAGTCTTGCTGTCATCACCACCTTAATTCACTGTTAGTGGGAGTGCTTTGTGGTCTGCATGAGTTAACTACCAAAATTGTTCAAAGTGAAGAAAAATGTCTATTTACCTTTAAGACGCAAGTACGTCAAAAATTCAATTATTGTATGCATAATATTTTCATCAGTCAAAAGTCTTCCAAAAGGACCTGAAAAATATTGATCTGTCATTAATGGGTTTGCTGCGATCAGAGGCAAATTAAGGAAGGGAAACCTGCAATAATAGCATTTGAAGTAGGAACAAATAGACCAGGCCGTGTTTTAGGCTCTCTACTATTAGCAGATCCTACTGGTTTGACACCTTGCAGCACCAGTGGGGGGCCATATCTTACTTGGGTTCCTATCCAGGGATGTTTGTTCACCAACAGAATGAAAGCCCTGAGAGAACTGGTTCACTGTCCAGGTTTAGAGACACTTTGGAGCAGATCCAGTTTGTGTTGAGGAGGGGGAGAAGGGGGTGTCAAATTTTAACATGCCCCTCCCCAACAAGAGGATCAGGTAAGTGTCTATTTGCCCTTAACAGAAGCATCCTATGGTATGAACACATATCTCCACACACATTACTGGTGTAGGACCAAATATATGTTCTTTATGCACATCTGCTTTTATATGTTTGCTGTATCCATCTTACATTCTGATGTTTCAACTCCTAGCCAGGATGAGTTTTGCACTTTTCTGTTTCTTCCTCAATCCCAAACTCAAGAATAGCTCGCCTGTTCCTTAATCTTTCAGTGATCCAACAGCAGTATTTCCTGTACTATTTCCAAAAGGCTTTTTTCTCCCCCCCTCCTAAAGTTTTTATTTTGCTAATCACCCTTGTTTTGCAAAACAGAGAAAATATACGTAGCTCTTCTTCAAAATAAAATTTGGTACTAATTTGGAACTGAAAAGAGAAACCTCGACTTGTTTAAACTCTTTAAAACTATCTGACTTTTCAAATGAGATACTTTCCTCAAAAATTGTTTTAAATATACATTCTAGAATGATATCTAGAAGAGAATGCCCCAGCTCTGTGAGAGCCTTGTCAGGGCATGGGGGCTTGAACAGTCTAACTAGACAGTGTTGCCCATCTCTTGTCAATGATATTAGGCTAGGACTAAAACTCACCAAAGCGTCCTCCATTGGATCTCTTGGACAAGGCGAGAGCAAAGGGCACACATCATGGCCTGCCTAGCCAGCAGGTGACGTGATATCCAAATGGCTAAAAAACCGAACATAGGTCCATTTGCACATACAGAATGTCATTGTGGAGACATCTACCATTGTTCAGATTCCTCACTGAATAACGACTCCAAGGTATCCAAGAATATGTCATTCTCTTCTTACCTTGGATACCTTGGAGTCATGATTCAGTGTGGAATCCGCATATTGGTAGATGTCTCCACAATGACATTCCACACATCCAAATGGCCTTCAGAAATCAGTATGCTGAATGTAAGAATCCTACACAATACAATCTCAAAAGACTTCTACAATGGCATAAGAACAGGGTAAAAGGGGAAATACTTTTCAGCAGAAACTTATGTGTTACCCAGCTGAAAACCTCCACAAGCCACATCAGTTTCATAGTGAATCCCTATTATGTCTTAGTTGTGACAAAGAAGCACGAGCAGTGGGTCTGGTCCTAGTTTCTCATGTGATATAGCTATTGTTTGACTGAAGCTCCTGAGACGAGCCTGAGAAAAGCACTCCATCCAGTTTCTGCACAGAGACGAGAAAGATCAGGAATCTGGAATATAGGTTGTTATTTCATAAAAGATGAACAGAATATTAACGAGTTTAATATTTTTCTGTCTGGGGATGATGAATGTGGGAGCCTCATGTATAGGAAGGGATTCCAAGATTCTAATGTCTGAAAAAATGACCAATACCCTCCAGCTGATTACTTTCTAGACGTTTAATACTGTACTACTATTACCTTAGAAGAATTTTGAAGAAAAACTCTCTTGAAACTACAAAGGTGTCAGACACTATTTCACAGGCATCTTTTCAGAGATCCCCAAGAAATATACACCTCAAAGGCATTAAGAAGAGATCATTTTGTTACCTGTTTTTATGCTTTCTTCAGGCTGTAAGTCACGTTTTCCAGCTAATCCATGTTTGTCATTAAAAACTCTGTCTATTGCATCTGTTAAGAACATGAGAAAGAGAGATTTTTTACTTCTAATATACGCTGAAATATAGTGAGATTCATACATGTCACTACACCAAATAAGATTTCAATTCTGATCAAGAACATAACAGACATTTATGATGGAATGAGGTACAGTAAATGAACAAAGAAAGCATTTCACTTCAGCTAGCACACCAGTTGTAAATCCATGTGGCACTCTGGCTGTAACACTAATATACAAATGCAGCAGCAGCAGCACAGTGCCACACTTCGTGATGTCATAGGGGTGCAAGTGTTAGTTTAGTGTCTTCTAATCACTTTGGTGCTGACTTAGCCAAACAGGGGACTGAGCCAATAGTAGGGAATTAAATATAGATATATTCTGAACAACATCTGGTTTGTAACACTTTGTTTGTCCGCATTTGGAAGAAATGAGCATACTGGGATGCACGAAATGTGCAGTCTTTGGCCCAAAGTGTCCAATTTAGACAACATAGTACTGGTGCTTCCTGTGGTTTAAAGAAGTGAGTTGTCAGACAGCTTGCTGTGACAGTAAACTCCAGTTAGTTTACACAGATAACCTGCAAAAGCCATCTTACATTCCCCAGGTGGCTCGACTCTCCCCCTTCTACTGGGCATTTCCTTGAGGAGTTGTTCAATACGACCTGAAACAGATGAGGGCTATTACCTAAACTTAGAGAAAATGGAGCTTCATAAATAAATCTCCTTTGTTTGGAAGGAAGATTGAGCTATTGATACAGCATAGTCTGATATGGTCCATTTGATGCTAACAGAAACAGAATACTCAGTGGTGGGATGTCAAAAAATTTACTACCCCACCATGATGTCATCACAGTGTGGGCGGAGCTAACATCATGACATCATGGGCGGAGCCAACATCATGATGTCATGACATTGTGGGTGGGGCAAAAGAAAAAATTAAATAATAAAATAAAAATAAGTGTGCACGCGCGTGTGCACACACACCCCTCAACCTACCCACCCACCCACAACACAAACCTGTAAATAAATTTAATAAATAAATAAAAATACATTAAAATACACCCACCCACCCACAACACAAATCAACCAGAGCTTTTAAACCAGAGCTTAAAGCTTATTCTGGCTAATCTTTCTCACACTAGGTCAGATGGAAGGAACTACAGAACAAGTTCTCTAGGATATCTAGGGGAGCAGGCTATAGGGAACTTCAGGCTAGCAGCTTCTCTTCCTCCTCCCCGCTTGGGAGGACAGCAAAGAGGCCATGCATACGCGCCAATCACTGTAGGCGTGCATGCACACCATGCGCAGTGGGGGAACCAGGGAAAAGTTAAGCCCCGAAGGTGGTTCCCCCCAAAAGCTGCAACCGGTTCTCCAGGACGCTGGGAAAAGTTACTACCGGTTCTGGAGAACTGGTGAGAACCTGTTACATCCCGTCACTGACTGAATACTACATTCAAAGTAGATGTATTGGAGTGCATTCCTTAAGATATTTGTTGTGCTTTACTTTCTATAAGTAAGAACCCCATTATTTGGGCTTGTCAAACTGTATCCATACTATACAGTACTGATACATTACCATAATAAAAATACTGACTACACAAAAGGAACAATAAAGGATGTTCATGAAGTAAAAATCTTTGAAAATATTTTTGATCTAGTGCAGTTTAATTTTAACTGAAGCAGCTATGGTTTACTGAAGGATGTGCATGTGACACAACATCTGTTATTAAATTTGCTTACTTCTAACCTGACCTTTCAATGGCTTTCAGTGGTAATTCTCTTTTCTGAAAATGCCAGCTTCTTTTTAGAATTCCTTACTGCATATCTGTATATCAACAAAATACTGTACGGTAAAACCCCGACTTATGGACACATCGATTTACGTAAAAAATGACTTATGTAATGATTTTTTTTGCAGAAAATGCATCCTGTTTTATGCAAATAAATCAACTTACGTAAGGGGTTTCACTGTGTCTTGTAAGTTTAAAATGACAGCACTACCATTCTAAACTAAAATGGCAGCCCCATGTCATTGATGGTAGAAGCAGCAGGGACTCCGGAAAACGCGGCAAAACTGCCACAATTGTCAGTGCTGCCTCCACCACTCCCACGGTAAGTGATGTCTTGCAACTTCTGGCTTTGGGGGTGGGTGGTGCATGGTGGAATTTTTAAGTCTAAAATGGCAGCCCCATGGGTGTGGCCAGGGAGAAAGCCCTGTGTTGCACCCAAATTAGGACTACTTTATTTCAAAACCTGGGTGGGTGGGGCCAGCTGAAATTTCTGCTACTGGTTCTGGTGAACTGGGGCAAACCTGCTGAATCCCACCACTGATTTAAACAAATGATGAACCAACATTTCAAAACTCCAGGAGATTCAATTATGCTGATGATCTTGCCTTGACAGTCCAAGGAAAACTTTTGAGTCCATCAAGCACCAACTTTGCATCACAAAGTAAAGCTCAAGGTTGCCCATGCTCGAAAGCCAGTCATATCTGACTCTAGGGTGTGGTACTAATCTCTGTTTACAGCCAAAGGGCCAGTGATGTCTGCATCTGCAGATGTTTCCATGGTCATGTGGCAGGAATGACTAAACACAAGCACATGGAATGCTGTTACCTTCCCACTTAAGTGGTACCTATTTATCTACTTGTAATTTTTTTTGCTTTTGAACTGCTAGGTTGGCAGTAGCACTTGGGTCTCAAACTGCTGACCTACCAACCTTCCAGTCATCAAGTTCAGTGTCTTAACCACTAAGCCACTGCAATCCATTGCATTACACAATCTTTCCTTATATTATGAAAACTGTCTGAGACCAAATCCTTTAAAAACGCATATCTGTGTCTTCCAGTTAAAGAACAAAGAAACAGAATGGAAGTTCTGAGTTAGCTGGGAAGACAAGATATTGGAACACTACCGTACCCCAAAGTATCTGGGCATCACTCTGGAATGAAACATGATTTAAAATATTATCTAGATACTAAAAATAAAGTTGCTCCCAGAAATAAAATACTTAACTAACTGGCTGGGTCAGACTGGGGTGCACACCCAAAAACAATAAGAACATCTTAGTCTTATTTCAGACCAGAATATGCTAGTGCCATATGGTACAGCTCTTAATGAATCATGAAGGGATTATTACTGGCTGCTTGAAACTTACCTTCATTGAAGAAGTCTATTTTTTGGTTGGCATTGCCCCTCCAGGAGTATATTGAGGGGTACTAGCAAATAATGAATGAAATAAGGCACTTCATGGATATTAACCTCCAGATGACTGCTAAAATTAAGGAAATGTTTTTTGCATGCCCTTCAAACTTGAACTATAAAACCAGAAGGGGCCAGCCTATGCCTATGGAGAACAAAAATAACACACCTTGCCAAGTGGAGGAATGCCAAAGGGCATCTCCCACCGAGAGAAGATTCTGATTGGACCATCTGGAAATCACTTAATAGATTTCAAAGTGAAATAGGAAGATCAAAGAGTACCTGTACAGTTGTACCTCGCTTAAAGAGTATAATGCGTTCCACAGGATTGCTCTTTAAGCGAGTTTGCTCTTTAAGCGAAACACCATTGTAAACGACTAATTGTGGGGGGGATTGTGAACCCCGGTTTATTTGTTAAGTGAGTTTTTGGTTGGTTTTATTTGTTAAGCGAAGCGAACATTCAGAGAAAATTCTTCTCTTTAAGTGAGTTTTTCTTTAAGCGAAGCGCTCTTTATGTGAGGTTTGACTGTATAATAATTTAGTATCAGAGATTACTCTGGATTTAAAGGATTTTTGCTGGAGAAACTCTGCTCAGGGGATGCCCAAATGAGGTTCCTTTCATGTCCCCAAGTGTAGCCCTCGGGTATCAAAACCCGACCTTCCAGTCTCCAAGCTCAGTGTCTTAACCACTAAGTCATCAGGAAGCTGCAGTAATCAAGTAAAATGGTGCTATGTAGATACAGGACAAATCTTCTGTGAATGTGGAAAAGATTCAATCAGTGTAGCATTTATGTGCAAATAATTTATGCCCCATCATGTGTACAAAATACCTAATAAAAGATCTAATATAAAGCCAATATAACATTGTTGAATTTGCCTGCATCTGCTCAAAAATATTATCTTACCATTTAATTTGTTTGGAATTTTATCTATAGTTTAGACATCTCCATAATTTTAAACTGTGTAATGTTTTTATATAAAGAATGGCCTAATTATAGATGGCAAAACAATTTCTGAATCCTAAGGACAATACACATTTTAAAAATCAAGAACCAAAGTGACACACACACTGCAGATGCCCTGTTGCATTGAATGACTCCCCAGCTCATTCTTCTGAAAGTCCCATCTTGACTTTCAAAACATCAGGAGGCATCACTAGCTTCCTGATGTTTTGCAATCTGCCTAAACTTATACTACTCATAGCTTGCATCAGGGGTGGTCTGTCGCAAAATGTGAGATAGAAAACACAAGAAGCAGCTTAGATCCAAGCACAAAAATCAGCTTGTTCAATAACGGTTTATTATGATGAATGAATCCAGAAAATGCCAGCCCAGAGTGTATGTTTAATGCATCTCTGCATGTTGTTGTTTCAGAATTGAAATATGACCTTTCAGATGAAATTGATTTAGTCTTTGAACTCAAATGGGGTTATAAAATAATTGTTCTTTCAGAGCACCCTGCTGTAAGTAGGTTAAAATAAATATGAGAGAACAGTGAATGAGTGATTTAATAATCCTCACCCTCCCTTACTGAGAGTGAGAGCTACAATGGAATATTATATACATTATTTATCTTTAGAGCACTTCAGCCCCGCTGGAAAATGGTTTGAAACCCTTTGGCTGCTCATTCTTTGTTTTCCCGGACTGGTTTCAAGCAATACAAAACACATGAACTTACGTGGTCCCAGCAGATAACCAGCACTATTCATAGTCCATCCCCTTTTCTCTTTAGCCTTATAGAAGGGAAATTGGGAGAAAGTTATGTTTTGTCCTTGTTGCACAGTTACACTTTAAAAAAAAAGACACAGTGGGGAAATGGTACAGGTGAACACCAAGGGTCTGAAAATAGAGCAACCAGCCTAATGGTGACTCTAAATATTTCAAGAAGAGTAGAACGTCCTTATCAACCATATCATTTATTACTTAAAGTACAATTGAATAATATACTTATTTATTTATTCACGTTTGCTATCCCGCCCCAATCGGGTAAACCCGACTCTGGGCGGTTTACAGCATAGCTAAAAACACAGACCAAATCCAATAAAAACAATAATGTTTAAAACCTCAGGAATTCATAAGAAAGAATTCATAAGAAAAGATTAAAACAGCGTAACGGATAAAACCCGGAGCAGGGGTGGCGGCTGTCCTTGAATTGGAAAGACAATGGATATTATGCAGATAACATAGATTACACTTTTAAATAAATAAATTAAAAAAACAGGATGCTCAGAAACAGGTTGCACTAATTTCAAAAGGGCTGAAAATCATGGATTTCCATAGGCTAAGTGCAGTATGTTTAAAAGTCGGAACTCTCCATATAGTTAAAGGAGCATCCAGGTAGCAAACATCTCAGGCACCGCTTGTTCTCACTGTCTTGTCAAAAGAGTCAGACCAGTGTCTTGCAAGTTCCTCTCATTATTCAATAAACGGCTGGTTTCTTGCCAGCTGGATACCCATCACTTCCTCGTGCAAACACTATGGGCTCCCCTCACCCCACTTGCCTTTAAGATTTGCACGCCCGCCTAAGAAACAGGGGTCCTCCTGTTGGACCACGTGCCATAATGCGGATTCTGGCGCGTTTTTTCAGACGAAAAACAGAGGGAAAGAAGAGCAGACTTACGGATAAGACCAGCCCGAACGTCTCCGAGAGGGCAGCGCAGAAGATTAAGGAAACACAAAGGAGGAGACTGCTACACCTCTGCATCTGAAACAGAAGAGCAAAGAAGCCCCTTGAGTGCCCCCCCCCCAATGCTCCCAGACACACACACACAGAGAGAAAGTGACGGGACGGAGGGTCGGGTCTTAGCGGAGCAGAGAAGAGGGAGAGAAACTCTCCTTCTCGCCCTCCTAACTTTATGTATTCATTTAGTTGCATAAATAAAAAAGGGGCTTTTATTTATTTAGTTTCAAAGGCAGCGCCGTTCCTGGTCTAGCCGACTAATCCGCACCCCAAACGTTGACACCGGAGAGGGAAACACTGAAAGCCAGCGAGCCAAATACCTTGCGACGTGAGCGGCGAGAGCCTGGCTCTGCTGGGCAGCGGGACGGTCGGGCGGCGCTTCGGGGCGTCTGTGTGTGTGAGGTGTTCCTCTTCCTCCTCTCTTCTCCCGCCAACTAGGAATGGTGTCGGGGGTGCTGAGGGGAAACCTCCGCGGCGCCCAAGCCGGCTTTTCCCGGGCTATTTATGAGCTGGAGTCCCCCCTGAGCTGCTTGTCACTCCCCATGGGAGACGGAGGAGCCGCCCACAGCCCGGGGCTATTTCCCCTCGCCCGGGCAGGGCACGCGGAGGAAGGGCAAAACACGACACCCATTCAATTAAAGGCACTCTTGGGAGGCAACAGGCGTCGGCTGGTGAGGGAGAACAGGAGCGCCAATTACCTCCCATTACGCCGCCGGGCTTGGGCACCTGCGGCTGACTGGGCGGGGAAGGGGGGAGAGAGAGAGCCTGGCCTCGGACGGCCCCGCGTGCTTCTGCCTCCTGCGACCACTTGGCGGGTTCTTCCTTACGGTGGGGAGAGGGCGGCGTGGGGCGGGAAAGGCCCCCGGTGTCCCCCGAAGGACGGCGTGTGCGTGCGTGTTTCTAGTGGTCTGGTCTCTCCCCCATCCTAACCAGCACCGGCCTGGCTCTGAGCACCTTCGGCCCCAGGGCACGTTTTCACGCTTTCCCTTGGAGTGTCCTTCGGGCGTCCCCCCTGAGCGAAGTTTCTCCAGCAAAAATTCTTTCAAGCCAGAATAATTTTTGACACGAAATTCTTCTTCTTTATCTTATGCGTACATTTACAGGAGTACCAGGGTGTATAGAAAGGAGAGTTAAGACTAAGGACCACTGGGTTCAAATCGAATTGGCTCCATTTGTGGAAGGGGATTGGAATTCTCTATGCAAATGAAGGATGTACAAATTTATCTCTTTGCCTGACCCTGACCCTATGTTTACTTTAAGATATCTAAGATTTCCCAAAAGATCTGTTTATCTGCAAGGAAGGCTACAATAGCTTGTTTCTTTCACTTGGAGATTGAAACTGGCAAAAAAAAAAATCTGTTTAAATATCTCACTTCTCTTGAAAGCCCTATTAGGGTTGTTATGAGTTGGCTCTGACTCAATGGTAAGGCAAAGGTAAAGTTTGCCCTTGCTCGAAAGCCAGTTGCGTAGGACCCTGTGGTGTTGTGCTCATCCCTGTTTACAGCCAGAGAGCCAGTGTTGTCTGCGTCTGCAGAGATTTCTGTACATAACTAATTAATGATATGTATGGGGTATCCAAGATGTCAGTGATATTCAAGATGTTGGTGGTGGCTGCTACTCGTATCCGAGCATACATTTTTCTTGGAAGTCATGTTTTCTCAGATGATGGATGTGTCTCTGGTGATTCCATAAACCAATCCTGGCATGAAACATGTGATCACACACATTACACTGAATAGATGGAGGACATAGTTGAGTTTGACGAAGCTTTCATGTTTGGCGTTTAACCTCTTCACGTCTGCGGTGTTCTCCTTTGAAGTGATCAGTAGTAGTATTTATTTATTCATTTATTCATATTTATATTGCTGCCCACTCGCTGAGGCGACTCAGGGCAGCTTACAGTCAAAACAGCAACAGTACAGTAAAAATTATAAAATACAACCTCACAAAAACAACAACAAAGCAGAACACAGACTAACTCTCATCAGGCTGTTGTTGCGGGCCCAGAGGAGGGGGCGATGTTCTCAGCCTCCTGCTAGGCCATGGAATCTTCTCCCTCAGGCCGCTGTTGTGGGCCTAGAGGAGGGGGCGATATTCTCAGCCGCCTGCCAGGCTATGGTATCTTCTGTTGTTACCAGGATATGCTGGATTGTGATTCAAAAATATCACAGTCTTCGAGGAGGCTTTCTGTGTACCCCATTCATAGGGTTGAAAATAATTTATTGGCACATGACAACAAATCCCCTAAAATCTGCAAGGGTGATATTACTGTATAATAAAGCAAGCAACTTTAATCTAAACAGTGAATTTCTGTCCTTGGGTCTCCCCTAAGAGACTAACAGAGTCTTCAGCAGCTAGTCTATGTTTTTCTCACTAATAGTCTCATATCTCTCTTATTGTTCAGGCAGAGGTTGAAAAAGTTATTTTCTGGACTACAAAACCAGATTCTCCCAGATGGCATAAGGTGTGGCCATGTGTAACTTTAAATAGTGTATTTTTTAAAAAGGTAACTTCAGATTTCTGGTATATGGCAGAAGGCACCAAAGTGGGCAATCTTCGGTCACTGTCTTTCAATTTTGTGGGTTTATGCCTGACACCATCATGGTTTGTCCTTATGACACTTCAAAGGACCTCCATGAGGTCTTGTACCAGAGCTAAGTTCTGCATAGAGAATTTGACGAGGAAGCCTGGAGCCATCCATATGGTGGACATTCCCTATCCATCTAAGACGATGGCCTAGGATGAAAGTTTCAATGCTATTTACATTTGCCTTCTTGAGAGCTGTGATGTTGGTGATATAGTCATCCCACATCCAAGGTATGGAAACAACTAAGCTTGGGATAGGGTGTGACTGCTGTTCTAGCAATGAACATATTGCAGCCTTGCAGGTAGTAGTAACCACAACTTCTCCAGGTCAAAAGTGAGTAGAGGCAATATCATAAAGGCAATTAATACCTGGGCAGTACCTATTATACGATATTCAGCTACAACAATTGATTGGACCAAAATGGAATTAGACAACTTGGACCGAAAAACAAGGAAGCTAATGACTATGCATCATGCCCTGCACCTAAAAAGTGACGTTGATCATTTGTACTTGCCAAGAGCTGAGGATGGCAGAGGACCTATACAGATGAAACAAACGGGGTGGGTGTGGGTGGGAGTATTGCTTGAGTGACTATTTTAAGAAAAGTGAAGAGCATATGCTTCAGGAAGTGAACAAAGGAGGACTTTTGAAAACAGGATGAAAGCTGAATAAAGAAAGGAAACGATTAAAAGTGGAGCTGCAAATTAGAAAAACAAGCCTATGCATGGTCAACACTTGAACAGCCATAGAAGGAAAGGAAGACCCAAAGCTGACACAGGGATGAGCAGAAGTTTGGAAGAAGGAAACTGAAGGATTTATCCTGTCAACTCAGGAACATGACAAAAATACAGCATGTATCTAAAAATAGCAAATGTTATTGTAATGAAAAAGATGAAATGGCAAATCATCTGATCACTCGATGTGGCAAAATTTCACAGACTGATTATTTGCAATACTATGACAGGGTTGCAAAAATTATTCATTGAAAATGTTGCCAGAAGTTTGGATTTGAATGCAATAAAAACTATTGGGAACATCAAGTAGAAAAGGTTTAGAAAATGAGAGAATCAAGATCCTTTGGGGCATTAAAATTCAAACAGATAGGCATCTGACTCACAACACACCTGATATAACTGTTGTGGGAACGAAGAAGGTCTGGTTTATTGACATTGGTAGCTATACCAAGAAATACACTAATCAAAAACGAAACAACTGGAGAAAATAAAAAAATATTGTGATTTGCAAATTGAAGTTGAGCATATATAGAGGAAGAATTCTGTTTTGTAGTTCTCGGAGCCCTTGGAGCAATACCTATTAGGTAAAGGTTTCCCTTGTTCGAAAGGCAGTTGTATCCGACTCTAGGGTTCAGTGCTCATCTTTGTTTCAAAGCCGAAGAGCCAGTGCTGACACTGGAGCACACAGGATAGTGTTACCCTCCCACTAAAGTGGTTCCTATTTATCTACTTACAATTTATTGCTTTTGAAGTGCTAGGTTGGCAGGTGCTGGGACAAAGACTGGAGCTAATTCTGTCCTGCAGTACTCAGGAATTGAACTGCTGACCTTCCACCTCCCAGTCAGTGTCTTAGCCATCTGAGCCACTGTAGTCCCTATTAAGCACTGCATATCTTAGACATTACCTTAACTGTTCTTAGGTCCTTGATTAGGGCTTGAACAGTTAATTTTATACCCTTCCTTGACTGTGAATCAAATATTAGATTTGTAGATGATGATGATGATGTGCTGTCAAGTCAATTCTGACGTTGGGTGACTTTGTCCAGGTTTTCTAGGTAGAGAATAAAAAGAAGTAGTTTACCATTCCTTTCTTCTGGGGGTACCCTGGGACTGTGCCACTTGCCTATGACTACATAGGCTTTCTCTTCTCTTATGAGACACAGTGCTTGTGTGGTTGTACAGCCAGATACCTAAAACATTGAAAAGTGAGTAAGGCATCTGGTTGCAGAGCCAGAGGTTGGGAGTTCAAGTCAACTAACCATTTTGCATCCTATTTTAGATTAAGTTTGAAATCATCCAACCAGACCTTGACTTCTTTAGTAGTTCAGTAGATTGTATTGACATGTCAATTGCATCATCTTATTTAGGTCAGTTTTAACAGGTATCATGAGGCGCTTGCACTGTCCAATCCCAACACCCCCACCTACCAGTCTGTGGGGAAATTGTTTAGCATGAAACCTGTCCATGGTGCATAAAAGGTTGGGGACCCCTGTCATGGGGTACACAGATCAGTACTATCCTGGATTAGTTTCAACTGGTAACATGGGCTACACAGAAGCAGCCTCCTCGAAGATTGTGTCATTTTTAACCACAATTAGGTGTACCCTAGGCAATGGTAACCCTGTTGTGTTGGCTAATCTTTCTCACACTACTAGGTCAATCAAAAGGAACTACAGAATGATTTCACCCAAAGGTGGCTTTGTTTTGCTAGTTTAAAGTCTAACCTAGACACAAAAGAAGAACTGTTAACATCTAAAGACATGGATAAGATGCTTGCATGTTGCAAAGCCATGACCTCTCTGGTAGATTCTTGCCAATCTTGGCTCTTAAAATCTGCCAAAGAAATAAAAATAGAATGTGCCACATATGTGATTAATGCCCGCTTCAGGGAAGGGCACATGCCTTTTCTCTTGACAGAAACCATTGTTAAGCCTGTTTTTAAGAAAATTAACTTACCTATGAATACTGTAAACAGCTCCATGCTGATTGCCAATATTCCACTTATGGGCAAATTGATCTAGACAAAGGATGTAGCTGATTAGTTGAAGGCATTCTTGGAGAATAACAATAGTCTAGATCAGGGTTTGGTCTGCATAATGGTACTGAGATGGTAGTGGTCACTGCATGATGACTTCTTAAAGGAAGCCAACAGGGTGAGTGTAGCCTTGTTGGAACTCCTGGAACTCTCTATGGCTTTTGATACTGTTGACCATGGTATCCTTCTGAATAGACGCAGGTTTAGTGACTGAAGGCCTTGCTGTCCACAGGTTTAGACCCTTCCTTGATGGTTGTATCCAGACAATTCAGCTTGGAGATGTTGTTTCAACCACCTGGGTTCTTCAGTATGAGGTTTCACAGGCGTCAATCATCTCCCCTATGCTTTTTATAATTTGTGTAAAGTCACTGATTGAGGTCATTGAGCTATTTGGAACTTGCTGACACACAGCTCTCTTTCTCTCCTTTACTACATCTGCAGTAGATACCATTCACATCCTTGAGTACTGTGTGGTTTCAATAATGGACTGCATGAGTGACTGCTAATAGGTTGAATCTGAATCTTGACAAGACAGAGATCCTGTTGTAGGGGGTGGTCTACCTCACTTGTTAGATGTTAACTTGGCTGCTCTGAAGGGGATTACTTTCCACCATAAAGACCAAACCTGCAATTTAGGAGTGCTCCTAGAACAACAAATATCTGCTATGATCTTCAAACTTTAACAAGATATCCCAGTTGAGCCCTTACCTTGCCAAACAATCCCTGAGAATGTTCGTTCACATCCTGGTAATTTTATGAATCCAGAACTGCAATGCTGTCTGTGTGGGGCTGCCTTTAAAGATGATATGGAATTTGCAAAAAGTTCAAAATGAAGACTGAGTAATTGCTGGGGCAAGCAAATCCCTTAGCTTGGCTAGCCTGCATTGTCTTCCTTTTAGTTTCTGTGCCAAATTCAAAGTGTTGATTTTGACATACAAAGCCTTAAATGATTTGTCACCTGCTTGGAGTGTCTCTCTCAAAGAACAGCTATTAATTTAACCTATCCCTCAGGCTTAACTATTGAGAGTCACCACTCTGAGATAGGTAATAATGCCAGTTAGGAAGTGTGCCATCTCAATGGTTGCCCACTTCATGTGGAATTGACTTCCACCAGAAGTATACCTGGTCCTGTCCCTCCATATTTTCAGGAAGTTGGTGAAGGCTGAACTTTACAAAGAAACCTTTAAAGATATACTCTCCTGAGATATTCTATGATGTTTAATTAGTGTATTATTTCAGCTGTTAATTTATGTCTCATGCTGCATGTTGGCACATGATATATATGTGGTTGGGGTTGTTTGGTATTTTTTTAAAATCAGAATATTTTGATATTCAGTGATAGTGGTCTTTGTTATGTTTTGCCTTTTTGTTTATCTTTTGTTTACCTGTAATCTTTCTCCTGCAAGAAAAATGGAAAAATAGATAAAATGTATGAAGTAATCTACCTAGGATTGCTGACCCAATAATTTGACTATGAAGTCTAAACAC
This sequence comes from Furcifer pardalis, assembly GCA_030440675.1. Taxonomy (NCBI): domain Eukaryota; kingdom Metazoa; phylum Chordata; class Lepidosauria; order Squamata; family Chamaeleonidae; genus Furcifer; species Furcifer pardalis. Next base: position 100,580,910 of record CP126894.1, on the reverse strand, counting down.
AAATGTTTCTCTAAAACTACATATTGATTTTTACAAAATACTAATTTAACCCTCAATAGATCAATAAAGAAAGTATACCAGGCAGTTCTGAGCTATTTTGGTCCTTTTAGGAAATCCAGTGTACCTAAAAGTTAACAGCAGAAATAAAAGTTAGTTCGGGATCATCAGGACAGTTACATTTGTATATTCTGCATTTGTACAGAGAATTCCAATCCCCATCTCCAAATAAAGCCTATCTACAAATAAAAAATAAAAAATCAAGTACCGTACATAATGAGCGCCTCGCTTAGAGACTAACTCATTTAAAGAGCAGAATTTTCTCTGAATGGTCGCCCTCATTAAACAACTAAAACCAACCAAAAACTTGCTTAGCAACTAAATTGGGGTTCGCAAACACACCCCCACACACACCCCACACACACACCAGAAGTCACAATCGGTCAGCAGCGGCACTTTTCCCAAGTGTTTTGCTTAAAGAGCAACTTGTTTAAAGAGCAATCCTGTGGAACATATTATGCTCTTTAAGCAAGGGACCACTGTATGTCACTCCTGCTTCTTGGCATTGTGATTCATGAAAAAAAAAAAGGATAGCACATTTTTTGTCTCCAAACATTCTGTTGGCTGTGAGAAAAATTATCTATTTTTTCTTCCTAGTGATACAGTTTTGTAATTAACAAAATTACCAACCAACACACCAGCTCTATTCATCTTGCTGGGATGCTCCTGGGACTGTTTTAGCAGGACAAAATATATTTGTGAACACTGCTTCCATAGTATTGTCATGCTGACTGGGATGCTAGAAGTTATAATTAAAAAAACACACCATACTTTCTAACAGTTGGTCTTCCTTCCTTTTTCAAAGCAGTTACTTCAAGGATGTAGGCCTTTGTACATTGTACTGGAAATACTTGTGAGCCTTGAACAGAAAATTCCTTGGGCTCAGCCCACTGCAGTATGATTTCAAAAATTCATATTGTGCAACCAGTCTATTTCCATTGAATGTTTTAAACCATGTTACTGTGTGCCCCTCAATCATAAATGTAAGTGACCAACATACATACTGTATGTATTCATCTTTGGCCTACAACAGTGATGGTGAACCTTTTAGAGACCAAGTGCCCAAACTGCAACCCCAAACCCACTTATTTATCTCAAAATGCCAACACAACAACAAGGGAGAAAGAAAACCCTCCCATTTGGGATGCTGGGCAGAGGGGTGGGGCAAACTCTGTGCTGGCATGAATGCACAGGTGTCCACAGGGAGGGCTCCGACTGCCACCTTTTGTGCCATAGGTTCACCACTGGCCGAGAGACAAGTTGAACTATGTAGAACTTGCTGTTGATGTTTATATTAAGAAAACTATTAACCATCAAACACAGATGTTCAGGCTCTTCTGGACAATGTATTTGTTCTCTGTGTTGCACTTGCTGGTGTCAGTATTTTTTCTGCCATTGATATGATGTAAAGGTTGTCTCAGTACATTCAGTAACAAAATCCATGACTTTGCAATGTTTTTTAAATTCTTCCAGAAACCATGCTCCTATTTTGTTTCTATTTGTTTTAGAGGTCTAGTAGCATGCCAGGGGATTGTCTTTTTACATCTTTTGAAGGCTAACAAAATCAAAGTCTTCTTTCCTTAACTCCCCACCCAAAACCAAGAGGACAAGCAACTGACTTGCTTCCACTTAGCCGTTCTCCCTTTCCACACAACCCAACAAGAAGATACTGGCCAACATGTTATTTGGCTCAGTTCACCAGCAGAGGTGACACCTCTAAAATGTGAAATTAATGTTAAGTAGCTTGATTTAGAGTGACTGAGGCATCAGTGGAACACAAGTGAGGCCTGTACTCTTCATGTCTTGCATATCAGATTTTGTTCCTCCTGAGGAATTTAAGTAAGGCTAAAAATCAGCAGGTGCAGATTATAGGCCTGGTTAAATCTTAATATTTTCCCCAACCAACCTTCTAGGACAACATGAATATATATGACCCTGCTTCACCACTACCTGCTCCAAAAAGCAAGGGAGTTCAGCTGCTTGACAGCAGTTGATTTCATTCATGATGAAGTGATCTGTGTTTGTATCCTGTTGCCATCCCACTCACCATGGTGGAAAGTGTTAGCCTGTGCTGGTAGAGCAAATCTCACCACTCCATATTATACTAACTATATACCTGACCCAGATATACAGGAAAAGGTTAATCCATGCATAAGGGGGGGGGGGGGAGAATTGTACCATCACCCCCTGCCTCTTTAAACACAACAGTACCCTCTGCTGTCCCTAGATGAGAAAGCACATGAGAAAAAGTATTCCACACAGAAAACTAAGCGTTCAAGGTAAATTCTGTTTTGCAGTTTGTTTGTTTTTTTGCTGCAGTTGCTTCTAAGTCCATGGAGAGAAACCAAGGAAACATCGTCTGGTATGGCTTCCGCATCTTCATGTACATTATTAGATTCCACATTGTCACTTTCCTGAAGATGCCCTTTTTATTTGCTCTGAACCTCCTGCTTTGGATTTCTTGATTTGTTCCTTTTTTGATTAATCACTTTCTTGGCCTCCCAGACTGGCTAAAGCAGGCATTTCCCCTCAGGAGAAGATGCAGATTGAATTTTGCTGACCTTACAAAGAAAGGCCATCCAAGGATCCAATTTCTCCTCTGTGAAAAATTTCAACAATTTCTCAAGATTTTAGGCTTAATCATAGGGCTCCGGAGATGCTTCGTGCTACCATATAGGGCCTGCCTATCACTTAGTAAAAAACAGTATCTATCACCCACATTTCTGTGTATCCTCTACCTAGAGAACCCTGGAAAGGGTTACCATTAGTCAGAACTGACTTGATGGTGCACTGTTTAGCATTATCATCATCATTAGCGTGACTAGATGTTCAACTATGCTTTAAAAAAGCTGGGGTAAAAAAAATTGCCCTTAATGTTTACACCTTTCACTGTTCTTGTAAATGACACCCCTAGAGCTTCACATTTGAGACCTGCACTCTTCTTTAGCATAATCAGGCCTGGCATCTCTGAAACTCAACAGCTGCCTCCACTCTACACTCAATTTTGTCTGCAGCCTTTTACAGATTGGGTTTGAGTATTCCACCATGTCTCAGACCCAACTGGATCCGTTATCACACAGTAACCCACATAGAATCAGACATTTTGAAAATGAATTGATTAATCTTCTGAGAAATTGGCTGTAATGCTAGGTAAATAAATAAAGCAGTTGGGCGGCAAAGAAGGATGTTTAATCCCTTCCTTTTCTATTTTTCACATGTTGACCATCACCAGAGAAGAAGCACAGAAGCAGTGTAATTACTGGTCATGGCTTTGTAGGCAAGTTGCCAATCATCTGTCTGAGGTGAAAGAAAAGGAAGGAAAACACCTGCAATTGAAATTACTGCATTGAAGTTAAGAATAATCATTGCATAACCACAACTACCCTGGTATAAGAGAAGCAGAGACCAACCTGTCCACTAGCCTAGGTGAGGAATCTTTTTAGTCTCAAGAGAGGCATCCAGTGGCAAAGGATGGAGTGAGGAAAGCACGCAGATGCACGCACACACACGTTCATGCTTGCCATTATGCACCTGAGCACACAGAAGAAATGGCCAGGATTGCTCATGCAAGGAAATATTTTATGCTCACTTCTATCCCAAGATCACTCAGAGAGGGAGCAGCACTGTGGTGGCTTAGTGGTTAAGACGCTGAGGTCGGGTTTTGATACCCAAGTGTTGCACGACGGATCTTGGGGAAATGAAAGGAGCCTCATTTGGGTGTTCCCTGAGTGGAGTTTCTCCAGCAAAAATTCTTTCAACCCAGAGTAAATTCTGACATGAAATTTATTTTATTCAGAGAGAGAGAAAGCTATTTGGTTCTGTTAGAGGAGTTAAAAGCAACCACAGTCAGGAAAACAGATTGTGCATCACTATTGCAGACAGATATCAGGAAAGAGCCATACAGGATCTCCCTTGAGGGAAATGGAAATTTAATTTTCACACCTTTCTTTGTTTTGTCAAAATCAGGATAGATAGCTATTGCTATAATTCCTACCTCCACCCTTCAATGTGGCTGACCACCCTGCCTTCATCTAGAGTCCGGAAGAAGCTTCCATGTGGTCTAAGAAAAGTGAAACAAGGTGCAGCTGCCGTTTTGTTTTATTTTGTCCTTTTATCAATAGCAATTTTTTAAATCAAGGAAAACTCTCACAATGTATGTCACTGGGAAGGAAAAGACAAAAGGGAAGTTGTCCATGGGTGATAGTTTCAGACAAATGTAAACAATCATCATCCCTTTTTTTAATTCAAAGTTCTGACTGGCGTCTTTATTTATAACATAGAACAAATACATTTTCTTTCAAGACTGATCTGTCTCTTCTGAAAATGCTGTAGAATTTTTTAAAAATGTAAATAGAATAGATTAAGTAATCTGTGGAGGAGAATTGGATTGAACAACGTTAAGGTCCTATGGGATGGATCGGATAACAACCGCTAAAGCATGTATCTCTATGGAGCTTTAACGTTATCCGATCAATCCCATAGGATTTTAACATGGATCGGATAACACTAATAATCGGATAACACCAAGACTTGTGGAACCAAGTTTTAATGTTATCCGATGTTTTACTGTACTGGATTTCTTGGGTCATTTTTTAAAGAAATAAACTAAATGTGCTATATCCTGACCATATATATTAAAGATTACTCAACACTTGAGTTGTTTATGCATGCCCCACCCCCCAATTTTCATTTTCAGCAGATTGTAAATGAATATAAAGATTTTATGCAAACTATTGATTTTATATTGGGTAGCTGGCAGGATTACAACAAAACAGTTCAGTTGTGATGAATAAAAGCCTCCAGCCCAAATTCAGTATGTTGAATATAATAAATTCAACACAATGCAAACTCAAAAGACTTCTCTAAGGGCATAAGAACAGGGTATAATGTGAAATATTTGTCAGCAGAAACTTATGTGTTACCTAGCTGAAAACCTCCACAAGCCCCATCAGTTTCACAGTGAACCCATAGTATGTCTTGGTTGTGCTAAAGAAGCCCGGATGGGTCTGCTCCTTGTTTTTTATGTGATATATATCTAGAAGCTTAATACTACTATGTCCTTCGAGGAATTTGAAGGAGAAACTCTCTTTTGAAACTACAAATGTGTCAGACACTATTTCACAGTGTTTTCTAGAGATCCCCAAGAAATATATACCTCAAAGGTATTAGGAAGAGATCGTTTTGTTACCTGCTTTTATGTTTTCTTCAGGCTGTAAGTCATGTTTTCCAGCTAATCCATGTTTGTGTTAAAAACATGAGAGAGAGCGAAAGAGGAGAGATTTTTACTCTTCTAATATACACTGAAGTATAGTGAGATTCATACATGTCACTACACCAAATAAGATTTCAGTTATGATCAAGACCATAAAAGACATTTATGATGGAATGAAGCACAGTAAATGAATTTTAAAAAAGCATTTCAGTTCAGCTAGTACACCAGTTGTAAACCCATGTGGCACTCTGGCAGCAACACTGATATACAAATGCTGCAGTAGCACAATGCCACACGTTGTGATATCATAGGGGTGCAAATATTAGTTTAGTGTCTTCTAATCACTTAGGTGCTGACTCACCCAAACGGGATGAGTCAATAGCAGTGAATTAAATAAAGACATCTTCTGAACAATATCTGGTTTGTAACTGTTTGCCCAGTTTCAGAAAGCTTTGCTTGGAAGAAATTGTTAGTAATACTTTCTAGGGCCCACTTGACTTCACTCTCTAGGACAGTGGTGTCCAAACTAAGGCCCGGGAGAAATTGAGACCCTGTGAGACATTATGTCATTGGAAACAGCGCCTCCAGAGGCCTCATTAGTCATCAAGGGAGAGATTACCCACATGCCTCATTGCAAGCTCACATCCTTTGAACTTCAGAGGTTAACCACCCAGAGAGAAGGGAGGGTGAAAGCTTTGGCACCTTGCCAGGATTAAGGATTGGATCTTGGTAACGTAACCTTGAGAGATCTTGGAAAGATAACAAAAATCTTATCTCTTGATCTAGCTCAAGGACACCTGACATTCCTTAGGTGGGGAGAGAGCCACTTTTTGGGGATAAAAGGAATGACTAGAGCCCAGTTAGAAAGCTCGGAAGGGGGACATCATCAGATTCAGTGAGAGTCTTTGATCTTCGACACTACTGTGGACATCTAAAGAAGATGAGGCCAGGAGCAGCCGGACTCTTTGAATTTTAGTGGGAAAGGAATCGTTTACTTAGCCTGAGATTCTGGAAGTCAGAATACTTTGAAAATATTCTGATTCTTGGATTTAGACAGATTTGCAACATCTTTGGACTTTGAAGATATTGGGAGCTTGTATGGTTTTACTTAGAGAACAAACATGCTTTGTTATTGTATTAGATAAAGTGTTTAGGTAGGAGACTGCATCTATGAAGTTAGTTTGTTAGAAACTAGGATGCTTTTAGAGTAGATTTTACCCTACTATGGGAAGCTTTATTTTACTTTTAAGTCAAGTTTTGCTTTTGGCTATTGCTATGCTTTGACTGAAGAAACAACTTGCTTTTTGGACTTTATTTTATTATTTATTCCAATAAAACAGAGAGTCCGCACAAGGTCACTTTTTTTAATTTAATTTTTATAATTTTCACACAATACAAAAAAAAATTAACACTACAGTGACATGAACAACAAGAAAAAAGAAACAAAAACAAGTCTCATACAATAATCCATTATTTAAACAATCTTACTATTATAATAGTAGTTAGACAATAAAAACAGAATGTTTTCATCAACTTTGTCTTTAAGATAAAGGAAGTTAAACTTATCATACTAAATTCTAAATTAGTATATCTACTTAACTATTTTCAACCCTTATCTCTTTTCAATCTAAACAATCTACCTAAATACACCCAAGTGCTATGTACAATGTCCAGGAATACAACAGTTCAATTTTTCCAAAAACCAGCTTGATCCGGTACAGGTTTGATTTGATTTTTCACTATTACATACTCAACAAATTTATTCCAGATTCTCCAAAATCGATTTTCCCGTGCTGTTCCTCTTCTAACCTTCAGTTCCCATATCAGTTTGTCATTTAATGCCAATTGCCACATCTCTTTATACCAATCTTCTATTTTCGCAGTCAACTCATTTTTCCACAACTTTGCTATACATTGTCTGGCTGCTGACATCATAATTAACAATAACTTCTGAAAAGACAACTGGAAGCGTTGAGTCCACATTGGGTGTGGGATCTTAACACTGCCTGTCTTGGCTTGCACCTGTTTACGACACTACTGCAAATTCCTCCACGGGTCATCCTTGAAGCAGAAAAGCCCAGAGGGAGCTAAACAGAGCAACTCAGACAGAACACACAAGGTTCCAGGGCGGATTTTAAGGAGTCGTGGGAGTCTACCATTGCCCTGAAGTCCGAAGTAATATTTGCTGTAAGAAATTTCCTGAAGAATGCATTAATTACATTAACCGAGGTTCCACTGTAGTTGTATTTTTATTATTTTATTGTTAATTGTAATGTGTAGTTGTTATTAAAAACTTTGATAAATATTAAAGTAATTAAAAAGAGCTTATTTATCAGCCCTATCATCAGGATCGTTAAATTTGTATATTTTGCATTTGTACAGAGAATCCCAATCCCCTTCTCCAAATGAAGCCTATTTACGGAAAATCAAGTATTTATTTATTTAATCATATTTATATGCCGCCCTCCTCACAAGTGACCCAGGGCAGCTAACACAACATTAAAACAACAATAACACAATACATCAATAAAAACCTATCAATTTGATAAAACCAATCTCAAGAGAAAAATTAAAATTTAAAAGTTAAAAATAAAATAAAAAAGATTCACAGAGAGAGAGGGGAGGAGTCAAATAAGCCAGCAGGCCAGGGTGACCATCTGACCCGTACCCCACACATGCCCCGCCACCCAGGTCTTAACACCCTTTCTGAATGGCAGCAGCTCTGTCTAGAGGCGCAACTCGGTTGGCAAGTGGTTCCATAGGGCCGGAGCGGACACAGAGAAGGCCCTTCTTCTGGTGCTAGAGAGAAGTGCTTCTCTAGCTGATGGCACAATCAGAAAGCCTCTCCGGTCCACTCTGGTGCGACGGACAGATGTTCTTGGGGTGACGCGGTCTCTTAAGTATCCTGGCCCACTACCATTTAGGGCTTTAAAGGGCATTACCAGCACCTGAAACATTGTTTTGATGTGAGCCGCCCAGAGTCACTATAAGTGAGTGGGGCGGCATATAAGTCGAACAATACAATACAATACAATACAATACCTTGAATTGCACTCGGAGGCAAATTGGCAACCAGTGCAGCTCCCAGAGCAATGGTGAGGCATGAACATAACGCCCGCACCCCATTGCGACCCGAACAGCTGCATTCTGGACCAGTTGCAGTCTCAAAATGGTCACCAAGGCCCCGTGTAGAGCACATTACAATAGTCGAGTTTGGAGGTGACCAAAGTGTGTGTGATCATGAGCAAGGCGTCCCGATTTGGAGCAAGTTTAACTGACATATAACTGACATATAACATGAAGTTGGTCAAAAGCCCTCCTGGCCACAACTGCCACCTGCTCTTTGAGCAGGAGTCGTGAGTCCAGGAGGACCCCCAGATTACGTACCAGATCCACCAGAACCAAATATGGTAGCTCCCGAGATAACGCAGGACCCCTGATCCACAGCCACTCAGTCTTGCCAGGATTCAGTTGTAGCCCATTGTCCCTCCATCCAGACCCTAACAGCCTCCAGGCACCTGGATAGGACTTCCACTACATCGCTTGGATCTCCACGGGCTAAGATATACAGCTGGGTATCATCTGCATATTGATGATATCTCACCCTATGGGAATGGATGACATCACCCAGCGGTTTCATGTAGATGTTAAATAGGAGAGGTGAGAGCCCTGAGACACCCCAGGGTCTAGGGCTGGATCTTTTGCTCCAACCACACTGACTGGGTCTGGCCCTTCAGAAATGAGGAAAACCAGGACCACACTGTGCCCTGGATCCCCAATCCTCAGAACCTTTCCAGAAAGATACCATGGTCGACGGTATCGAAAGCTGCTGATAGGTCAAGAAGAGCCAGGACGGACGGATGGCCACCATCCCACTCTCTCCAGAGATCATCCTAGCGATGTAGTGGAAGTCCTTTTCAGGTGTCTGAAGGCTGTGAGGGTGTGGATGAGGCGTGTGTTAAAAACCCTGCGCTAACAGCCTCCCCCCCCCAACCAAGGGCATGTGGTTGCCCAGCGTCAGCCCCCTTCTGTCCAAGGAGGGAAAGACTGCAAAGTTTCCCTTTCAGCCTTTCGGGGCTTCCTTTTCCTCCACCTTTCTCCAATTGCCTGCAAAAGGGGGCGGGGGCGCGCAGTAGGGCGAGGGTGAAGCCTCTAGGGGGTGGAAGGAGCTGGGGATCGAACCTGTGGCCCCAGGGGAGAGGGGATACAGAGGAAGCCCAGGGAGGGACCCAGGACAGGACTTGCCAGTGATGCCACACTGCAAGTTCCACATCGAGGTGCCAGGCAGGACACAAGAGCTCCTATCGTCTGTCCCAGCTCCTGCCAAGCCTAGCAGTTGAAAGCAAGAAATTACAAGTAGATCAATAGAGTCGAGGGACCACTTTGTGTGTGTGTGTGTGTGTGTGTGTGTGTGTGTGTGTGTGTGTGTGTGTGTGTGTGCGTGCGTGCAGTGGTGGGCTCCAAAAAAATTTACTACCACACTGTGGGTGTGGTATGGTGGGCGTGACCAGGGGGAAAGCCCTGGTTGCACCCAAATTAGGACTTTTTGTTGTTCAGTCGCACAGTCGATTCCGACCCTTTGCGACCCCATGGACCACTGTCCGCCAGGCACTCCTGTCCTCCACCATCCCCCTCAACTTGCTCAGCTCTGTGCCCATTGTGTCCACAATACCTTCTAGCCATGTCATTTTTGGCTGCCCCCTTATTTTGCCCTCAACCTTTCCAAGCATCAAGGCTTTCTCAAGTGAGTCTTCTCTTCTCATTTGATGTCCAAAGTACCTTAGCTTCATCTTTACTATTTGTCCTTCTAAGGAGCAGTCAGGGGTGATTGGGCGGGCTTTGAAATGAAGTAGTCCTAATTTGGATGCAATACAGGGCTTTCCCCTGGCCACACCCACCATACCATGACCACAGTGTGGTAGTAAATTTTTTTGGAGCCCACCACTGGCCACATCTGCTAAGCTGTAAGTGCTTACATGCAGAAAGATACGATGAAATGGATACGGCAAGGTCTTGCTTTTCTTTGAAGTCCTTTGAAGTTCTCATTATCATTACTGACATTTCCTGAAACCTTTGCTTCAGCTCTTTATTTCCCATCCATTTTGGGATTTCAGTCAAGACATTAGGTATTTTAGAGACAGCACAGTTGATCCTGATGCTAAGATAATGCGGTCTTGGTATCTGTAATCATGTAATGCCCTGAGTGTATCTTTATATGTGATATTTATTTAATATAGTATATCAGTTACAAAAGCTATCGAGTTCTTCATCTTTTTGTTGTTGTCACATTCATGGGAATAATTGTCATTCTTTTAATCAACCAAGAACATAGAAAATTGATGGAAAATCATGAAAATGGATGTTAATAAGAGAAGGCTCATTTTCTTCATCCATCCATAGCCTTTGCCATTGTCTTCCCATTACCCAATCTTGTAATTCCTTTCTCTAAATCATTTTGTACCTGTAACATAGTGTCAAAATGAGCTAAATATTAAAATATCTTTTAAATAAACCACTGTTTTCTTTTTTCAAGTTATATAACTATTTATTAATATTTTTCAGCTATAATCAAAATCAGATCTGTGTCAGTTATTTCAAATTCATCTCAGATATAGTATGCTAAATTGAGGATTCTTCCAGATGGAACGTTTATACTCTATTTCACTCTCTTTTTTGTAGCTTGGTGGTGGAAGTTCATAGAATTTACTCAGTCATGTCATGATAGTGGATAGATTAGTGCTAAGCTACTTATCTCCTTTAGCAATGTATCTGTGCTTTGCAAGTGTTGGGCAAACATCCATTGTTGGTAACTGCATGGTTCTCTGTATTGTATTGTTTTCAGGGCCGTAGCCAGGATTCTAGATATACGTGGGCGAATATTTTTTCAGAATGGGCAACAATGTCATATATATGTCATATATATAAGCAGCCGGAAATTTGAGGGCGGGCAAACTGCTAACTCAGGGTCAGAGGTGTAGCGAGGAGGCGGCCCGTCCCAGACGCCACTGCTGCCCCGGACGTCATGGCAGCCTGGGTGGGTGCCAGGACGCTCTGTCACCACTGGCGCCCTGGTCCCCACCCCAGGCTGGAGGGCGCGGGCCCAATGGCACTCCCCCTCCTCCCCAGGAGCTCCCTCTGTACTGCCTGCTGGGCTGGGGCAGCCCGGCCCCAGTGGAGAGCCCACCATCGGGGTCCCAAGCGCATGGCCGTCCCGCCTCCTAGCCCAGTGGCGTCAGCTCATCCGCCTTCAGTGGCAGTGGCACCTAGAGGGGCGAGGCCGGTGGTTGTTGCGGCCCAGCACCCACAGCAGCGCCGGACAGGCTGAGGACCTTCCCCTGCAAGACCTAGCCAGTGCTGCTCCGGCCATGGGTGCTGCTCTGGGGTGACTGCTGGCCTCGCTTCCCACCTTCCTGGGTGCTACTGGCGCTGAAGGCAGATGAGCTGCCGCTGCCGGGCTCAGAAGCGGCGTGGCCATGTGCCTGGGATTATTTATTTATTTATTCAGATTTATATTGCCGCCCACTCGCCAAGGCGACTCAGGGCGGCTTAGTCAAAACAGCAACAGTACAGTAAAAGTTATAAAATACAACCTCACAAAACCACCAAAGCAGAACACAGATTAACTCTCCTCAGGCTGTTATTGTGGGCCCAGAGGGGCAAGGTCCACAGCCGCCTGCCAGGCCATGGAATCTTCTCCCTCAGGCTGTTGTTATGGGCCCAGAGGAGGGGGCGATGTTCTCAGCCTCCTGCTAGGCCCTGGAATCTTCTCCCTCAGGCCGTTGTTGTGGGCCCAGAGGAGGGTGGGCTCCCCGCTGGGCCCGCACCGCACTGTCCCAGACCCTGGGCCTTGCCAACGCCGTCAGGGTCCCAGGCGCGCCACTGCCCCACCTCTTAGTCCGAAGGTAGGGCTTTCCTACCTGGGGGGCGCAAGCCTGCCCCCCCCCCCCGCGAGTTTGGCCTGCAGCCCTGGGTGACTGAAACCCACCCCACGCTACTGCTCAGGGTGGGCAACGCCTGCCCTAGCCACCTCCTAGCTATGGTCCTGATTGTATTGACAGTTGAGTCTTTGTGCTCATTGTTCATGAGTACTGAAATGCTTCCAATCATAAGTGCTGAATTCAACCCTTTGGTATAAATTCCAATTATGTACCTTCAAGCGGATCCTGACTTATGATTACCATTTTAGTTTTCTAGGTATAAAGTACTCAGACATGATTATCATTCCTTTCTTGTAGTGGCATCCTGGAGCCATGTAGCTTCCTTCTCCAAGGCTTGTATGGCTGGCTTTTGTCCTAAAAGTCAGAGTAGGGAATCAAAATCCCTATCCCTGGTTCTATAATCAGATACTCCTTCTCTCTGAGTTAACCAGCCAGGAATTAGCCCAAGTATAAAGTGGAACAACAACACAACAACACAACAACAAAACACCATCACAATTCTGGGAAAGGTGAAAAGGGTCTTTGAATTCACATGGGAAATGATACAAAGTGAAATAACAGGAATGTTGTTTGGGCACTAGTAAGGTCATTGCAGAATATTGTTTACTAGGGATTTAAAAGTACTGAATTTTTGATGGAATGTTTTCCAGGTACCAGTACAAAATGTATATACTGTACATATAAAATACCCATAACCCTTTCTTTAATAAGCACTATACAAAATTATTTTCTTATCTTATATGACCTGACATCCAGCAATCCAGGATTATTTAATGCTATTGTTTTATGTTCTCCTTTATGAAGATCATAATACTGTACTTTACACATTGAAGGTACAATATTTTCATACCAATTTATTGGTATGAAAATCTAAAAATGCACTTGGTGTTTAAGCAGAATAAGCATATAACAATAAGTATGTGGACAATCAGTGTTAACTGCAAAACCTTATCAGTACCCTCAAAGTTTCATCCTTTTTGCCTCAAAAACATCTAACCTACCCTCAAAGTTCCATCCTTTTGCCTCAAAAACATCTAACCTACTCTGTCCTCATAAATAGGTCAATTCCACTTGCTTGGAATACTAGTTTTCTTGCTGTCCCAAGCTGCTTCTGAGTGTTTGATGTTTCTTATTAGCCATCAAAAGGAACGTTAAAAAGAAAAGAGGTGCAGTATATCTTGCATGTCATGGCAGTATGGCTCTCAGCATCACATATGGACTTCAGATTTGAAAGGAAAGATATACAGTCAAACCTCACATAAAGAGTGCCTCACTTAAAGAGTAACTCGCTTAAAGAGCAGAATTTTCTCTGAATGTTCGCTTCACTTAACAAATAAAACCAACCAAAAACTTGCTTAACAAATAAATCAGGGTTCTCAATCCCCCCCCCCCTGGGTTATTTACAGTGGTGTTTCTCTTAAAGAGCAAACTCACTTAAAGAGCAATCCTGTGGAATGCATTATGCTCTTTAAGCGGGGTACAACTGTATTATATTACAGCTCCAATTTAATCATTCACTTTAATACTTCTTTTGTCAGCCTTCCATTCCAATTTTTTTTTACCATCCATCATTAAGTCCAGGATTTGAAAGTACAGTCAAACCTCACATAAAGAGCATCTCGCTTAAAGAGCAGGATTTTCTCTGAAAGTTCGCTTCGCTCAACAAAACCTCACTTAACAAATAAATCGGGGTTCACAATCCCTCCCACAATTGGTCACTTACAATGGTGTTTCTCTTAAAGAGCAAACTTGCTTAAAGAGCAGTCCTGTGGAACGCATTATGCTCTTTAAGTGAGGTACAACTGTATCTTTTTTTTAGCCTGCTTTGAAGTGCACCAGCTCAGGCTATGTAGCAGAACTGAGAAAACAGAACATAATACAATGCAAATTCTCAAAGCCTTTTTGTATGTATGGGAGTACAGTACTGTATATTACATTCTTGCAGTACTGTTGAGGAGTCTGAGTTTGCAGTCAAAGCAGCAGGCTTCTCCAATGAGCAAAGACAATAACATCATTTGCTAACCCCTTGGGCTTCACTGCTTCCTCTGAGGTTAGCTGCAATTCTCACCTAACTGGAAGGAAATGGATTTTTACAGGAACAGCATATTTGAAGTGAAGTATATGACGGTGGCTTAGTTTTGAATAGAAAATTAGTAAAGGTCACCCTTGCTCAAAAGCCAGTTGTATCCGACTCTAGGGATCAGTGCTCATCTGTTTATAGCCAAAGAACCAGTGCTGTCTGCATCTGCAGATATTTCCATGGACATGTGGCAGGCATGACTACTCACCGGAGTGCACAGAACACTGTTTACCTTCCCACTGAAGTGATACCTATTTATTCACTTGCAATCTCTTGCTTTTGAACTGCTAGGTTGGCAGGAGCTGAGACAGAGACAACTCACTCCATTGTGCAGTACTCGGGTCTCAAACTGCTGACCTGCCAGTCATCAAGTTAAACGTCTTAACTGCTAAGCTACTGCAGTCCCTTATACAGGTAGTTAATTACAGCTATTCAAAAGAGACTTGACATCTTCCAACAGAGATGCCTCTGCTGAATTTTAAAGCTTTAATATTGTGATCGTATTACCAACAAGGAGGTGTTTTGAAGGAGTGGCTTGTGCAAATTACATAACATTGTTACACAAAGAAGACTCCAAATGTCAAGTCATAGTCTTCATATGGCGAAAAACAGGATCTCTAAGGTGGCAATTTGTTGGACCCCTCCTAATACCAAACAACAAGGATGCCCTCAAAATAATGGCAAAGAACATTCATGGAAGATTTAAAGGCTCTGAAAACGACATGGGATGCTGAAGTACCTGCCCAAGACTGAAACCGTTGGAGATCTCTTGCTGCCTCACATGCTACATAGCATGGGAAGGTCTCTAAGCAATTACAGCTATAACATTTACAAAAAGGAGACCTGCTTCTCATTTGGAGAAATGAATGACAACTCAGCCTGCATTCTGGAACACTGAGGGAGTGGTGGTGCCTGTCTACGAGGAACACTTGCCCTTCCAAATTTAGCACCACATCCCTAAACTCTTCATCCTATAAAGATGCTTCTCCGGGTCTAATTTATTACAGTACAGTAAAACCTCAGATAACACTAAAACCTGGTTCCACAAGTCTTGGTGTTATACGATTTTTAGTGTTATCTGATGCATGTTAAAATCCTATGGGATCCATAGAGATACATTGTAACCACACAGGCTTTAGCGGTTGTTATCTGAAGCATCCCATAGGATCTTAATGTTATCTGATGCAATTCTTCCCCCCAGATTCCTTAATGTTATGCGATTTTAGTGTTATTCGATACTAATGTTATATGAGGTATTACTGTATCTCCCTTATTGTAAGGCTGCTATCCAACTGTCCATTTTAACTATCCCCTTCGTCCCAGTCTGCAGTTAATTTCCAGACCATTTAACTCTCAACCCGAATTGCTTTACTGCCTGAGAAGATACTATGTGGGGCGGGATATCAGCAACTCCAACGGACCCACCCGGGCCACCATTTCCAAACGTTTCCGGCTCCACCAGGCGGTTGGCCAAAGGTTCCGTTCCTAAGATTAACTGGCGAGGCAAGCGCGCGCGCGCGCACGCGCCGTCGGAAAAGGCCCGGCGGGTTTGAATGCCAACCGCCGCCCGGCCGCGCGCGAGCCAGCCAGCCAGCCAGCCACAAGGCGGTTGAGTCTCTCGCAGCCGCAGTTTGGCGCGTCTCCTCGGAGCTGCGAGGGGCCGCCCGCCAAACCTGCGTCGAGAGAACCTGCGCCGTCGTCCCCCGACAGCCGGTGGAGTGGAGGGAGGGGGGGGGGAAAGAGGGGAGACAAAAGTGGTGCTGTGTGAACCTCCTGAGGCGCAATGATGGCGTCCTCAAATTTCAGTCCTGCGGCCCTAGGCGCCTTCCTCCCGGGTCCCTTCATATTTTCTGGTCAGGTCGCCCACCACGACGTCCGGAAGAGCGAAAGATCTATTGGCGTGTTTCACATCATCCGCCAGGATATGCCCATCACTCTGTTGCTTGTGTTTCTGAGCTGCGCCGTGGGAGGTAGGATGGTTTTTCGTCCAAAGGTTAGAAATGAGAGCCGAACCTCCTTCCCAGAAAGGCTCCTTTATAGGCGGCTTTTACTTGAAATAGTCAGCGCCGCGTGGAACCTCTCTCTGCAGTAGATGTCAACATAGTTTTAAGATCGATTGGTTAGGACAGGAGTCAGCAAACTTGGCTCTCCAGATGTTCTTGGACTTCAATTCCCAGAAGCCCTGATCAGCAGGTGTGCTGACTTGGGCTTCTGGGAATTGAAGACCAAGAACAACTGGAGTGCCGAGTTTGCTGACCCTTGGGCTATTAGGAGAAAAACGTGCCCTAATATGGTCTGATTTACTGCCTGTGATACAGACACTGCATATCATGAATGGTAGATCGCAATTACTCCCCAATAATTTTGTGTCTAGTTTTAATTATACCTACAACAATCTTATAATTTTAACCATGCTTCATTTTTTAAATAAATATAGTTTATGGTGTTTATTTTTACTTGTTCAGCCGTACAGTCTATTCTGACCCTTTGCAACCCCATGGACCATTGTCTTCCAGGCACCTCTGTCCTCCACCATCCTCCTTAACTTACTCAGCTCTGTGCCCATTGTATCTACAATACCACCCAGCCATCTCATCTTTGGCCACCCCTTCTTCTTTCGCCCTCCACCTTTCCCAGCATCAAGGCTTTCTCCAGTGAATCCTCTCTTTACTAGTTTCATCTTTACAATTCGACATTCTAAGGAGCAGTCAGGGTTGATTCCTTCTAAGATTGATCTATTCATTCTCGCTGTCCAGGGGGACTCTCAAAGCTCCTCTAACACCACATCTCAAAGGCATCTATTCTTCTGTGCTCAACTTTCCTAATGGTCCAGCTCTCACAACCATACATTACCACTGGGAATACCATTGGTTTGACTATACGAACCTTTGTTTGCAATGTGATGTCTCTACTTTTCACTATGTTCCCCAGGTTTCTCATCGCTTGCCTCCCAAGAATCAGTCGCCTTTTTATTTCATGGCTGCAATCACCATCTGCAGTGATCTTTGATCCTAAGAAAGTAAAATCTGTCACTGCTTCTACTTCTTCCCCATCTATTTTCCAGGGACTGATAGGGCCTGTTGCCATTATCTTGGTTTTCTTTATATTGAGTCTCAAGCCAGCTTTTGCACTCTTCTTTCATTCTTAGCAGGAGCTTCTTTAGGTCTTCCTTGCTTTCTGCCATTAGGGTGGAATCATTTTTTTACTGTCAATTTTTATTTATTTATTTATTTCATTTTTGTACCACTCATTTGGGAGATTTCCCATTCTGGCCGGTGTTACAAACAAATATCAGATAACACAACAAAACACACAACAAATCAAAAATAGGCCAACCAAACAAATATGTCCACAAATAAAATAACTGGCGTCTGAAGGCATAGGGGATCAGCTGACTGATTAATTCATAGCTAAAGAGACAACACCTTGAAAGGCCTCCTTGAATAAGAGAGTTTTTAACTGTTTGTTGAAGATAGCCAGTGATGGGGCGTGGCACAGGTCCAGTAGTGTGTTCCACAGCATTGGTGCCACCACCAATAAACCTCTATTTCTAGTTATAGACTTTCTAGCCATCCTCGGGGTCAGCATCTGGAGCTGCACAGACTGTGATGAATGAGTGATGTGGGGTGTTCTGAGGAAGAGTTGCTCTGACAGATAACAAGATCCCAAATCGTATAGGGCCTTATGTGAGAACACTAATACCTTTACTGTACCTTGTATTTGACACTGGGCAACAGGTAACCAGTGCAGGCCTGCCAAGGCTGAGGAAATATGATTGAACTGCTTTATACTGTACCTGTCATCAGCCTGTCTGCTGCATTCTGGAGCTCCTGTAATCTCTGTATCAGACACAAGGGCAGTCCCACGTAGAGAGCATTACAGTAGTCAATCTGCAAAATCACCAATGAGTTGGTCAGGATTATGAGAGACTGTCCAAGTTGGAGCATAACTGCAATCTGCTGGAGCTGGAAAAAAGCAGCTTTGGACACCGCTGCTAATTCAAATAAGAGCAATGGATCCATAATTACCCGCAAGTTTCAGACCTGGTTCCCCAGGACCTTCAAGTCAGGCAGATGGCCTCTCAAACAACAAAACCTCTGTCTTTTTAGGATTGTTTCAGCCTGTTAGCTTTTGTCCACTCCATTATGAGTCCATTATTGAGAGATACTGATACTGTATTTGTCACTGAAGTTCAAAGAGTAACAGATAAGTCAAAATAATGTATGTATACAGATCTGTATGAAATGGGAAAATGAGCAAAATGTAGGAGCAGCAAAACAATAAGCAAAAACTATAGGCTAGGCAAGGCTGGAAACATTAATCTCAGAGCCACCTCAGAGGAGAGAGAGAGAGACTCTTACAATTTGGAGGGTGCTCCAACTTTGCGTGTTTCAGTTTATAAGGAGATGGGACCAGGTAATATGGGTGATTAGACCTAGGTAAGCAGTTTGTTAGAATTATCTCAGGAGTTGCCAACCTTGGTGCTCCAGGTTTTCTTGGACTTCAATTCAACACACGTGCTGTTCAGGGCTTCAGGGGAATTGAAGTCCAAGAACAGCTGGAGCGCCAAGGTTGGTCACCTCTGAATTATCTTAATATGTGGGCAGTTTTATGTGAGAATAGCTGGTCTTTAATATACTTCACATTGTTCCTCCTTGGAAAAGAGCCAGCATCTGTAATCTTGGTAAAATGCACAGTCCAAGAGTCCCACCAAAAGAAGGGAATAGAGAACAATTTCTGACAACTTTATAGCTAGCCTGGGAAGGATCTGAGCAACTGAGTGGGAATAAATCATTATATACAGAGGGTGTCAAAATATACACATTTTAAGAAAGGAAAAATCGTATTAAAATTGTAATTCTTAATATATACAGAGAACAAAAGATGAATACAAGTCATGTTTGACTTCTGCAATTACAAGAGGTTCTCAAAGTGGTTACTATCAGCATTCAGTGATCTGCTTGAGCAACGTTGAATAAAGTGTCCACTTCTATTGCTCCACATACATTTTGCTGTTTAAAGAATATTGTATGTTTGTTCTTCTAACTCTTGACTCACATGGACATTGTTTGGAAGACTTCTGTGGCTAGTGTGTAAACTGCTCCAACACAATAGTAGAAGAAGCAGGACTTGTTGCTGTGTGAGGCATCCCAGATCTTCCCTTGTCCACATCACACACATTAACATCTTCCCAAGGACATCTGTCCGTCCCACCAGGGCAGATCGGAGAGGCTCTCTTATCATTCCATCAGCTAGAGAGGCGCATCTCTCTAGCACCAGAAGGAGGGCCTTCTCCGTGGCCGCCCCGGCCCTTTGGAACCTCCTGCCAACTGAGTTACGTCTACAGACAGAACTCCTGCCCTTTTGGAAGGGCCTAAAAACCTGGCTGGCAGGGCAGGTGTGGGGCTCCAGGAACATGGGGTCCCATGTTGGGTGGCTGATCTGATGGGACAGCCACCCCCCCTCACTCTTTTAAACTTTTCAAATCTTTTTAAACCTTTTAACCTTTTTAAATCTTTTAGATTTTTGTAAATTCATGGTTTAATTCTTTTTTAATTGACTTTTAAGTAATTTTGAACCTCAAGGTTTTAATTTATGAATTTTCTGTAAGCCGCCTAGAGTCAGGTTTGTCTGATTGGGGCAGGATAATAAATCTAAATAAATAATAAAATAATAATAACAATTAACATCTTAAACGTCTCATGAATGCATGCAACTGTTATGTATGTTGGAACTTCTCCTTCGTGTTGTTTGGGGATGCACACTGATGGGTTCTGCGCCTGCGCTGAATCCTGAGCGGAGCTGAAAAGCTAATTGGATAAAAGTTTTAAATGTGGGACCGCCCACCATGCCCAACCCCTTCTGGTGCCATTTCGCGCTCTTCCCTCAGTTTGCTTTTTTCCGCTGCGCGAGCAGGAGCCTAGAAAGAAAGCTGTGAGTTTCTTTATCTGAGATTGCCTCAGAAATCTTCAATTTTTCTAAGAAATAATTTTTCTCGGACCAGGGGACTCACAATCCCTTGGTCCTCTCGTGGCTGGGGGCTTGCCCTCAGCCGCCGACAAAAAAAAAAAACATTTCTTTGCTGCAATCTCGTGTCGGGGCCTCCCGGCCGGGATATTTTTTTTCTACTAGGCCATCCACCCCGGTGGATGGCCTCAGCAGCAGCATTCAAGCAGTGTCCGTCCTGCAAGAAAAAGTTCCCGAGCTCGGACGGACACGTGCAGTGCCTTCGCTGCCTGGGAGAGCACCATCAGGTCCAGGCCTGCGCGGTTTGTAGAGGCTTCTCGAAGACTGCCCTCAAAAACCGCCAGTATCGTCTCCAAGCCTTCCTGATGGAAACAGCGCTGGCACCGCCACCTCCCCCAGCCCCGGAGGAAACGGCTGCGTCGACTTCCGCTCCTTCGACCCCTGTTCCTTCTTCGCGGCCATCGGCCGCAGAACTGTTTAAACGAAAGAAGGAGCAGGAGAAGAAGAAGAAGGAGAAAAAAGAGAAGAAAAAGCGCCGAAGCTCCTCATCTTCTCTCCCGCCGACTCCGGGATCGGCACGATCGCCGGCACGTTCACTGGCCTCTGTTGTCGTCGCGGCCCCAGCCACGCCGGGCAGGATGTCGTCAGATGCCCAGGGCGCCGTCACGCCAGAGAGGGCTCCCAGCCCACCGCCTCTGCCGGAGACTCCCCCGCCACCACCACCGCGGAGGACGACGTCGCTGCTAGCCTCTTCTGTGGCTCCTGGTCCAGCTCCCGAGCCGTCGATCCAGTTGAGCCTCATCGCCCCGTTCGTCGAGGCGATGGTGCAGAAGTTGGCCGAACAGTTCCGGGGTCCTCAGCCACCACCGCCTGCGGTTCCGCAGGCTCCTCTGCCCCCTGAACCAGCTCCGGAGGCACCACCACTCCGTGATGAGGGCCCGGCTCCGAAGATTCACCGTGTGGAGCAGGCGCGGTCGGAGGTCTCTCTCCCTCCGTACCAGCTGCCTTTGCCGGGGAGCGACCCGAGGACCGCCAGGCCGTACTGGTCGGACTCGGACCCCGAGGCCTTCCTCCCACCGCCCAGCGTCTCGGAGCGGTCGGAAGGCTCCGACGATTCGTCGGACCAGGAGGAGGATCAGCCGCCGCCAGTTGCCGCCGACAAGTCCCCCGACGACAACATCGGATCCGTCCACGGTTCCCAGCCGGAGGACCAAAGGACTTACACGGCGCTGATCACCCGCCTCAGATCCACGCTCGGGATCAAGGTGGAGGCTCCCCTGGAGGAGTGCAAGGACGTGGTTTGTGCCATGGGCAATCAGAGGGAGTTGGTCCCCATCTGCCTGGGCCTACTCCCAATGATCGCCAAGGCGGCCAAGGAAGTTTGGAAGAAGCCCGTGTCATCCCACTCAGTCTCCAACAGAGTGGACTCCATGTACAGACTTCTCGGTGACGACGCCAACTTCCTCCACGTCCACCCGGCGCCGAACTCCCGTGTGGTAAAGGGCGCCCAGCACAGGACTCCGGTGAGCAGCACTCCCCTCCCATCCACACAGGAGGGGAAGAAGTTGGATGCACTGGGCAGGAGGTTCTACGCGAATGCCTCCATGTCCTTCCGTGCAGCCAACTACGCGACGGCCATGGGCGGTTACAACTGCCACCTATGGGAGAAGGTCGAGGCCTTCAAGTTGCTGCTGCCGCCCGAGCGCCAAGCTGAGTTCGGGAACTTCTGCCTGTAGGGCAACCAGCTGGCCCTCCAATAGATCCGGAGTGGGAGGCACATCACGGAGTCGGAGGCTAAGAACTTGGCCTCCGCCATCCAACTGCGCCGGCATTCCTGGGTTCGCTTGGCCAACCTCCAACCGATGTGAAGAAGCTGGTGGAGGAACTGCCCTTCGACGGTGAGGGTCTGTTCGCCAAGGAGACGGATGTCTCCTTGGGGGAGCTGAAAGGGGACTACGCCACCATCAAGCAGCTCCGCACTCCACGCCGGGGGTCGGGCCGGTACTAGCAGGACCAGCCCACGACTTCATCTGCAGGCCCGTCCTACCAGCCCCGCCAGCCGCAGAGGGAAGAGGACTACCCCCGGCACCAGCCCTACCGGCCGAGGCAGCAGGCCACCCGTCCGCGTTACCAGCAACGCTACCAGACTGGTAAGCGGACGGAGCGGAGGAGCAAACAGCGGGTTTGACTCCTCCGTGACCGAGACTCTACCGTCCCGTCCCCTGGCGGACTACCTGTCGATGTGGTCCACCATCACCACAGACAAGTGGGTTTTAACCATCTTAGACTCTGGCTACGCGATCGAGTTCAAGAGATGCCCTACTGTCGGACGGATCCGCTTCACCGCTCCGTCCCCACCGCTCCGGGAGGAACTATTGGCTCTCCTAGAGAAGGGCGCCATAGAGCCGGTCGTGGCGTCGGAGTCCCACGAGGGGTTCTTCTCCCGCTACTTCCTCGTTGACAAGAAAGACGGAGGCTCCTGTCCCATCTTGGACCTCCGCCTCCTCAACAAACACATCGACGCGAGGAAGTTCCGGATGGTGACCCTTCAGTCCATCCTCCCACTGATCAACCACGGGGACTGGTTCACAGTCATCGACCTGAAGGATGCCTACTTTCACGTATCCATCAGGAGGGAACATCGTCGCTTCCTTCATTTCCAGGTGGGCAGCGACATCTACAAGTACACGTGTCTACTCTTTGGCCTCTCTACCGCTCCGAGGGTATTCACGAAGTGCATGGCGCCGGTGGCCGCTCACCTTCGGCTGCAGGGTGTCTAAGTGTTCCCATACATAGACGACTGGTTGGTCTGCTCCCCGACCAAACAGAAAGCCAAGGACGATGTTGCTCATTGCCTGGCCCTCATGCAGAGTCTCGGTCTGCGGGTCAACTACAAGAAGTCACAGTTGAACCCCACTCAAAGAATAGACTATATCGGAGCCGTACTGGACTATCTGGCTCTGAGAGCCTACGCTCTGCCCAAACGTCTGCTCGACATCCGTGCGGTGGTGGCATGGATTCAAGGCAGGCATAGCGTCCGTGCGAGGGACGCCCTCCGCCTACATGGCGTCGACCATGAGGAGCTGGGCAGGAGCTGGGACAAAGACGGGAGCTCATTCCGTCCTGCAGTACTTGGGAATCAAACTGCTGACCTTCCTCCTCCCAGTCAGTGTCTTAGCCACTTGAGCCACTGCAGTCCAACATTTTAAAAACTGCAAACACAAAACTTTTTTTACTGGAGGGCGAAGAGGGGGAGGACGACAAAAATGCTCCTCCTCCCATCAGCACGTTGGTATTGTTGCTCAAAACCTTCCAAAGTGCAATGCAGCATGAGAAATTATAGTCCAACCTTTTCACACCAGTGACTAGACCACGGGTGCCCAAACTTTTAAAGCCGAGGGCCGGTTCACAGTCCCTCTGGTTGCTCGAAGGCCGGGCTATTTTTCCAATGGGATCTCTGCCCTGCCCTCCCGGCCTCACTGCTACTTACCCTCCCCACCATCGCTGCCACCTTTGCTTCCAAAGACAAATGCAAAGGACAAACCAAACCAGAAGAGGAAGGAAGAGGGAGGGAGGGAAGGTTTGCCCTTTGTGTTTATCTTTGGAAGCAGCAAGTGGAAGATCGGAGTTCGATTTCCAAGTACTGAATGATGGACTGAGCTTCCGTCTCTGCCTCAGCTCCTGCCAAACCTAACAGTTAAAGGTAAAGGTTTTCCTTGCTCGAAAGCCAGTCGTATCTGACTCTAGGGGTCAGTGCTCATCTCTGTTTCTAAGCTGAAGAGCCAGCGCTGTCTGCTTCTGCAGACGTTTCCATGGTCATATGGCAGGCATGACTAGACACCGGAGCGCACGGAATGCTGTTACCTTCCCACCGAAGTGGTCCCTATTTATCTACTTGCAATTTCTTGCTTTCAAACTGCTAGGTTGGCAGGAGCTGGGACAGAGACAGGAGCTCATTCCGTCCTGCAGTACTCGGGAATCGAACTGCTGACCTTCCGCCTCCCATTCAGCGTCTTAGTGACTTGAGCCACTGCAGTTAGAAAGCAAGAAATTGCAAGGAGATAAATAGGGACCACTTTGGTGGAAAGGTAAAAAGTGTTCCATGCACTCTAGTGTCTAGGCATGCCTGCCACATGTCCACAGAAATGTCTGCAAATGCAGACAGTGCTAGCTCTTTGTCTGTAAACAGAGATGAGCACTGAACCCTAGAGTCGGTTATGACTGGCTTTTGAGCAAGGGTGACCTTTACCTTACCAGACCTCCCCCTACCATTCCTGCATCATACATTAGCCCAGGCCACATTTTAAAAACATCCAAGCTCAAAGTTGTCATTATATCTTGGAGCCATGCATTCCAAAATCCCATTGACCCTTGGGTGGAAAAGAAATTTCTTTCTTCAATTCCCCAAACTTTGCTGACTCCATTTCATTGCTGGTCTTCCCCACTGTCTCTACCCTGTGTAGAATTCCAAAAGCTCAACCACATTTCTCCTAAGAAAAGTATCCCGACATCCTGATGTTTATCAAGATTGCTTTTACATGGATTTGCGTGCATTTTAGTCAAATTATAGGTCATTCCCTGTTAACAATCTTAAACATTTTTTAAAAAGGTAATGAAAAACAATAGAAAAAGCACATTGCATTTCAAAAATTCTTTGCAACCACTCAGTGATGGCAAAAAAAAAAAAATGCTTTTCAAAGAGATTTATCTTCAAAAAAATTGCTTTCAACAAGGAACTCCAAAAAATTACTGTTAAAAGGCAATGTTCCAAATTCTGAAGCCACTGAGAAATTTCTAGATCTTTTTCCACCTGGGGAGAAATGACTCGCGACTGTCTGTGCCCCAGCTCCTGCCAGCCTAACCTTTCCAAAGCAAGACATTGCAACTATAGCACTGTAAATAAATAGGTACCGCTTTGGTGGGAAGGTAAACCGCATTCTGTGCACTTCGGTGTCTAGTCATGCCTGCCAGATGTCCATGGAAATGTCTGCAAACGCAGACAGCGCTGGCTCTTTGGCTATAAACTGAAATGAGCAGTGAACCCTAGAGTCAGATATACGACTGGCTTTCGAGCAGGGGCGACCTTAAAGGAGAGAGGGAAACCAACTGGGAAAGTAGGCTCTCCCACCCACCTCACGGCCGAGCTAGGGAGGAGAGCTCCAGGAAAAGTCTGCTTCAAAACGGCAAAGTGACAAAGCAAACCAAAAGAGAAAAGGGGGGGGGGGGGAAGGAAGCCTGATTTTGCAAATCATTTCAAACAAGGGCGACCTTAAAGGGGAAAGGAAGGCTGGCTTGGGAAAAGGTGGCCCCCGCCAAACTAGGGAGGTGAGCTTGGTGAGTGAACCCAGGGCAAAAGTCTGTTTTGAAAGACAAACTACCAAAGACAAAGCAAATTTTAAAACAGAAAGGGAAAAAGAAAGCGGAGGGAGAAAGAGAAGGGGATGGAGGAGGAAAGGAAGGAAGGTTCCAAGGAGGCTAGATGAGGAGGGGGGTTCCTGGCGCCACCAGCCTGTCCTGTCCTGCAGCCTTGCTGTGAGTGTTGCAAAGACACCCCCCCCCCAAAAGTCCAGGCAGTGGAGGGAGCGGGCGGTTGCAGACGCGTTTCTAATCGCAAATGCTCGGGTGCGTTTGCAAGCACGGACGCTTTTGCACATTGATGGGTGTGTTCCCCATCCACTTCTGGGAGCTGGGAGGGTGCCGAGGGCCGGAGGAATTGGCGTCGTGGGCCGCATACAGCCCATGGGCCGTAGTTTGGGCACCCCTGGACTAGACCCACCCCCAACACTCCCCTCCCTTCAGAGGGGAGGACTCTCAGGTAGAGAAGGGAGGAGGAAGCAAGGAGTTCTCGGAGTTCTCTTGATCGCCCCTCCTTTCTCCCACAGTGCAAGCAAGCGAGATAATTCTGTGATGTCCTTGCTTTCCTCCCCCTCTCACTTTGCACTCCCTCCGTTTCGGCAAGTGGACGGATGAGAAAGCCTCTCGCAAAGCACTCCTCCGGAATTGGCAAAAGTCTGTTTTCATTAAGCGAGTTTTTCCTCGTACAACGAAGCAGACATTTTCCTAAAAAACCTCCTTAAGGGAGTTATTCGTTATACGAGTTACTCGTTATGCGAGGTATTACTGTATAATAATTTTAATTAGTGTAAAGAATAAAGGGATGCGAGAGTAAGAATGAGTTTTGATTTTAGTATTAGACTATCCTATGAGAATGATTAAATAAATATTACTGATTAAGAACAACTATAATTTATGGGGATGAGAAATTTGTCTAATAGATAAGATGCAGATACAGTAATACCTCAGATAACGTTAAGACTTTGTTCCACAAGTCTTAACTTTATCTGATTTTGAGCCTTATCTGATGCATGCATCAGATAACATTAAAATCCTATGCAGATACATCAGATAATGTTAAGTCCATAGAAATAAACAACACAGACATCAAGGGGAAGTCAAGGAAACATGCTGGAACCTTTGTCTAAAGGGTAAATACATTACAAAAATCTTGCCAGACCAGCCTGACTAGTTTAGGGGAACAAAAGTATATAGCATTTTTAAAAAAATTTAACTTTATAAAGTGTTTGTTTAAAAGGTAAAAACACAATTCTACATTGCAAAAACATGACAAAGCACCCTGACTTTAGGGGAACCAAACCATACAGTATTTTTAAACTTTTGAAAACTTTATAAAGTGCTGTTTTAAAAGATCTGTTCCCTCATTTTGCTGACAGTTTTTTTTCAATGATGCCATGGCACACCAGGAAAACTAGGTGAGCAGAAGAAAACAAATTTTAGTTTGTGTACTGTGCTGTAGTGCACTGACCTTCCAAGATCACCAAAACATGGGGGGGACGGGACTCTTTCAATATGTCCTGACTCTGTTTTAAAAGCTAAAAGGGATAGAAGCAAGCCCCAAATGGATGACAGCATTTACCATCATGCAGAGTTGCCATATGGAGCCATGTGCACAGGAATCAATTTTAAAAGCTAACAGCAAGGGTGCCCAAACTTTTCAGGCCATGGGCCAGTCACGTGGTTTATGGGTGCCCAAACTACAGCCTGTGTGCCAGATCTGGCCCTGACCAATTCATCCGGTCCATTCCACCCTTGCCACTCCCAGAAGCGGAAGCTGGGTGAGTTTTACTTCCACTTCTGGTGTCATTGGCTGGATCCGGCCCATAGGCCATAGTTTGTGCACCCATGGCTAACAGGATAAAAGTAGGATCCAAAATGGATGCCAACATTTACCAACATGCAAGGTGGCCATCTGGAGCCATATTCACAGGAATCCATCTGGAGCCATGTTAACAGGAATCCATTTTAAATGCTAACAGCAGGAATGCCCAAACATTTCAGGCCATGGGCTAGTCATGTGGTTCATTGGTACCAAAACTATGGGCCAGGGTCAGCCCTCAACACCAATTTATCCGGCCCACGCCACCCTCGTTGCTCCCAGAAGCGGAAGTCGGGTGAGTTTTACTTCCGTTTCTGGGAGTGATGAGGGTGATGTGGGCCAGATGAATTGGTGGCTTGGGCAAGATCTGGCCCACAAGCCTTGCTAACAGCAGGGATACGGTACCCAAACTTTTCAGACCATGGGCCAGTCACATGGTTCATGGGTGCCTAAACTATGGCCCGTGGGCCAGTTCCAGCCCATAACACCAATTCATCCAGCCCGCTCCACGCTCGTTGCTCCCAGAAGCAGGAGTAAAACTGGATGGGCTGGATGAATTGGCATTGGAGGCTAGATCTGGCCCACAGGTAGTGGGCATCGGATGCATCGGATAACGTTAACATAACATCATATACAAATGTTTGCCTCAAATTCCCCAACGTTATCGGATGCAAACGTTATCCGATGCAAATGTTATCCGAGGTATCACTGTACTGTATTTTAATATGCTAATAGAGAAAGAGAGATACACTCAAACTAGAAATGTGATGGTGGCGAAGGAAGAAGCTGGTGGTGGCTAATAGCTTTTGCCACCTGCTTCTATTTTTAAATAGATTTTATTAAGATGTTTTGCAGAAAAAATAATGATGATAATAAAGTACAATGTTACATAAACATAATAAAAAGAAAAATAATAATGAAAAAAAACCCATAAAAATAAAATTAATACAAGTTAATCATTTCACTACATCCAGTCACTTAACCATTCTACTTCTGTGTAGATATATGCATTAATACTTTATTTAAATTATTCTCTTTAATATGGTATTCTGATTTTCTCAATACAAATACACTAGTGCCTTGTATAACGTTGAGACTTGGTTCCACAAGTCTCATCGTTATCTGGTTTTTATTGTTGTGCGATGCATTGATCACACAATGTAAAAAAATAATAATAACCAAGCCCACAAGGGGGGTGATCAGGCTGCCTCTTTGGAAAGGGCAGTGGGGATTCCATGCGTGGAATCCCCACTGCCTTTTTCCAAAGAGGCAGGTGGATCTCAACGTGCAGCCAGTGCTTGGGTTGGAGGTTGAACCAGGAGGCGCCCGTTCAACCCCCCCCCCCCCCAAGCACCAATTGTGCACTGCAATCGCAGTGCCTGGGTAGGTCTGGGGATTTGGAAACAGCACGGATTGGCTCCTCTAGCCTCCCTAGAGGCGGCAGGGGTGGTGGAAAGCCTGAAATGGGCGAAAAAAACTGGAGTTCATGTGTTCGGCACATCTAAATCTGGCATGGAGAAAGCCAACATCTCCCAATACGCAGCAGAAAGGAGTTTTCTCCGATTGAGACAGGACAGGAGAAGCGGGAAGCAAGGGCTATTAGCTGCTGCCACCTTTCTCCCTCACACTTGGTGATCAGAGTATAAGCCGAATCCACTTTTTTGAGTTCCTCTTTGAGGCTGAAAAACTCGGTTTATACTCGAGTATATATGGTATATGTTTGTATCTAAACATTTGATTTTGAGTGATTACTACTGATACCTGTATTATAAAAGTAACTTCTGATCTCTTATTGAATGCGGATATTAAAATGTAATTATAGAGAATCTAATGATTGAAGATAGATAAAACTATTTTTCAGTGGAAAAATAAACTGGGTGAAAAAGAATGGGAAATATGGGAAATTAATAGAAGGTTGCAAAAAGGCTATTACTTTGGATACTATGAAAGTAGTGATGTGAGGAATTGGCATTAGGGAATCATGGTATAAAAGACAATGAGAAAAATATCTTAAAATTGCTGGTGGGTGAATGAAGAGATTGGAGGGAAAATAATTAAAATAATTAGAATCAAAATTAAAAGAGTTAGAGAATATTAACATTTTAAAAATCCAAAGAAATATAATATATTTGAAAAGATAATTTTTTAAAATTTAGTTATAAAAATTGAAGAATATTGGCTAGAACCACAAAAATTGAAAAAGCTACAAGTTTAATTGGCGTAGTTAAAGATGAAATAAGTACAAGGTGTAATGTTTTGAAAGCAAAATTTGGAGTCTTTCAAGATTTTTTTTATCAAAAATTATATACTGAAAGTAAGATTTTTAAAAAAAATAGAATAAATTGAGAAACATTTTGGGAACAGACTTCAAGATATGGGTAGAGGAATAATTTGTTGTTGTTCAGTCGCACAGTCGATTCCGACCCTCTGCGACCCCATGAACCACTGTCCTCCAGGCACTCCTGTCCTCCACCATCCCTCTCAACTCACTCAGCTCTGTGCCCATTATCTCCACAATACCATCTAGCCATCTCATCTTGGGCCGTCCCCTTCTTCTTTTGCCCTCCACCCTTCCCAGCATCAAGGCTTTCTCAAGTGAGTCCTCTCTTCTCATTTGATGTCCAAAGTATTTTAGCTTCATCTTTATTATTTGACCTTCTAAGGAGCAGTCAGGCTTGATTTCTTCTAAGATTGACCCATTTGTTCTCCTCGCTGTCCAGGGTACTCTCAAAACTCTCCTCCAACACCACATCTCAAAGGCGTCTATTTTTCTGCGCTCCGCTTTCCTAATGGTCCAGCTCTCACAACCATACATTGCCACAGGGAATACCATTGCCCTGACTATGCGAATCTTTGTTTGCAATTTAATGTCTCTACTTTTCACTATGTTCCCCAGGTTTCTCATCGCTTGCCTCCCGAGAATCAGTCGCCTTTTTATTTCATGGCTGCAATCACCATCTGCAGTGAGCTTTGATCCTAGGAAAGTAAAATCTGTCACTGCCTCTACTTCTTCCCCATCTATTTTCCAGGGACTGATAGGGCCTGTTGCCATGATCTTGGTTTTCTTGATATTTAGTCTCAAGCCAGCTTTTTCACTCTCTTCTTTTAACCTAATCAGGAGCTTCTTTAGGTCCTCCTCACTTTCCGCCATTAGGGTGGTATCATCTGCATATCTCAAGTTGTTGATGTTTCTCCCAGCAATTTTGATCCCAAATTGTGATTCCTCCATTCCTGCATTGCGCATTATGTGTTCTGTGTATAAGTTGAATAAGCAGGGTGACAAAATGCAGCCTTGTCTTACTCCTTTTCCTATTCCAAACCACTCCGTCATTCCATTTTCTGTCCTAACTGTTGCTTCTTGATTCATGTACAGATTTCTCATGAGGCCTATAAGGTGTTCCGGAATTCCCATCTCTTTAATTACTTGCCACATTTTGTTGTGGTCGACACAGTCAAAAGCCTTAGTGTAATCAATGAAACGGAAGTAGACTTGTTTCTGATATTCCTTTGTTTTTTCCATGATCCATCTTATGTTGGCGATATGGTCTCTAGTCCCCCTGCCTCTTCTGAAACCCGCCTGCACTTCTGGTAATTCTCTCTCCACATACTGTTGCAGTCTATCCTGTATTATCTTGAGCATCACCTTGCTAGCGTGAGGGATGAGCGCAATTGTTCGATAATTTGAACATTCTTTGGCATTACCCTTTTTGGGGAGTGGAACGTATACATATCTTTTCCAATCCTGTGGCCATTGTTGTGTTTTCCAAATCTGCTGGCATATAGAGTGCAATAATTTGATTCCATCATCTTGTAGTGCTTTGAAAAGTTCAACTTGGATGCCATCAACTCCACTGGCTTTGTTGTTTGCAGTGTTTTTTAGGGCCTTTATGACTTCACTTTCCAGAATGTCTGGCTCATGTTCAATGTTCTCATCATTGTGATTATCAGGGGTGTTGAGGTCCTTTTTGTAGAGTTCCTCTGTGTACTCTTTCCATCTTTTCTTAATCTCTTCTGCATCTGCTAACTCCTTGCCATCTTTGTCTTTTATCATGGTCATTTTTGCTTTAAATGTTCCCTTGAGTTCCCCAATTTTTTTGAAAAGATCTCTAGTCCTACCCCTGATATTGTTTTCCTCTATTTCTTTGCACTGTTCGTTCAGGTAGGTTTCCTTATCTCTCCTTGCTTTTCTTTGAAATTCTGTATTCAAGTGATTGTATTTTTCCCTTTCTCCAATGCCTTTTGCATTCCTTCTGTCCTCTGCTATTTTAAGAGTCTCATCGGACAACCACTTAGCTTTCTTTTGCTTCTTTTCTTTTGGTATAGTTTTCCTTGCTGCCTCCTGCATGATGTCCCGCATCTCTGTCCATAATTCTTCTGGCTTTCTGTCTATCTGGTCCAAGCCATTGAATCTATTCCACACCTCCACTGAGTATTCCCAAGGAATGTTGTCTAGGTCATATCTGTCCGGCCTAATTGTTTTTCCTATTTTCTTTAGTCTGAGCCTGAATTTTGCAATCAATAGGTTGTGATCTGAGCCACAATCTGCTCCTGGTCTTGTTTTTGCTGACTGTATGGAGGTTCTCCATCTTTGATTGGAATAATAGAACTACCAATTAAAGAGGACATTATTAATTAATTCAAATTTTGCAAATTAGTTTGGAAATGGTTAACTCAGATGAAAATAAATTTAATAGATGTTAACTATTCTAAACTGTTCTGGAGAGATTGTCAGAAAACAGCTACTGTGTTTTCTTTTCTATGTGGTGGGAATTTGAGAATATTGTATATTCAAATTCTGATATTTTTTTAAGGAAATAAATGAGATAACTAAGATTTAGAGGCATGTCTTAGAATAATGATTTAATCAGTAGTTGATAGGAAACAATGTAAATGAACAACTAAATAATTTATTTCCAACTTAATAATTGTAGGTATTACAATTGTGTAGTTTTCCAGAAGGATATTATTTTTCTGATCAAGCAAACAATGTGACAGAAGCATTTCAATTTTTGAAGTTTTATTTGATTTTACACAAGTGCACTAACAGTATGGAAAATGTTCAGAAAATAAAATACAGTAATGCCTCACATAGCGAGCATCTCGTATAGCGAGTACCTTGCTTAACGAGCAGACCTTTCCCCAAAAGGTCTGCTTCGTTGAACGAGCAAAAACTCGCTTAACGAGAAGCTTTGCATTTGCAGGGTGTTTCGGAATGCTACTGGGGACTCCCCCGCTGAGTTCCAAAACACCCCGCAGACTAGAGTGTGCTGGCTGGGTGTTTTGGAACGCGGCGGGGAGTCCAGCTGACAGGTGGCTCAGCTACAGGGTGTTTTGGAATGCGGACGGGGGGCTCCCCGCTGCATTCCAAAACACCCTGCAGACGCACGGTGCATGTCAGCTGGGCATTTTGGAAGGGTGTGGGGAACTTCCCCGTATCCTTCCAACCCACCAACCCCCCGCTGACGTGCGTGCGCCTGCAAGGCGTTTGGGAAGGGTACAGGAAAGATCCCAACACCCTTCTCAAACCCCCCACTGATGCGCACGCCGTGATGGGGAGCGCACCTGTTTAACCCGCCACCCAAGCCCCCATCGCAAAGTGTGGGCGCCCGTTTTTACACCTGACCCAGTGCTGATTACAATGTGCGACTGGCACTTGGGTCAGGGGTTGTACCGGTGAAACACATTTTCCCATAGGAAATATGCACCTTCAATGCATTCCTATGGGGAAATGTGCTTCACTGAACGAGCAACTTGATGAACGAGCAAATATGTGGCACACATTTTGCTCGTTCAGTGAGATATTACTGTAGGTTCATGCTAAATCCTGATGCTAGGTCCAACATAGCATTGTATACTGTGTGCTTAACTTTTTCCCTGCAATTGAAATGCACTGGGTTCAACTTTTTTTCTGGGCTCAGTTAAAAGTACTGGTTTTGATCCTTCAAGCCTTTCATGGCTTTGGACCATGAATAAGTATACATTAAGTACTTTTGAAATATATTATGTTTACTGGAGGGCTTTTTGTGTATGCCTCTCCAGTGTGATGTGAAGTAGCTGGCTACTAAAGTGAAGACCACGGCTATAGTATTACAAAATAGAGCATCTTTGATGCTAAACAAAACCCTTTTATATTTTCCTAGATCATTGTTTCTTTGTTTTCTGCACACTTTTGTACATCCCCCCCCCCCACTCCTACATTCTTCTTCATCAGGTGCCATATCCATTCCGGACGTTGGCACACCAGTCTCCCAGGTTCTTCAGCCATGACGTCTGTTTACTTCCTGGGCCTCTCTTTCCAGGGATTTTTCCTTGCTGAGCAAGTTGGCGTAGTCTATACTTTATGTTGTTCTTCATGTTATGGCCAAAGTATTGGAGCTTTCTTTGCTTAATGGTCTTAAAGAGTTCTTGTTCTTTATCCATTTGGCACAATAATTTGATATTAGTCACATGATCAACCCATGATATTCTTAGCAGCCATCTTTAGATGCACATTTCAAAAGCTTTGATTCTCTTTTCAGATGCTTTAGTCAATGTCTAAGCTTCGACTCTGTAACAGAACTCTTTGGCTGGACAACACAGGATCGTCCAGATAACCACTCCACTCCAAGTTTCTTCAAGAAATATATTGAAAGCATTATAAAATACAGGATACAGTCTATCAAAAGAACAGCAAGCATTTCAAAGCAGAAATAAACCATATAAGGTTCTAAGGAAAGCCCGAGGCCCCCTCCTTCCACAGGTCTCACATTTTGCAGAATGGCTGCATAGCACTCCATAGAGAGAATAGCTGTGTGTGTGTGTCTGCGTCACAGGGTTACACCTCTGGCCCTCCCCCTTAGGGAATCGAACCAGTGATCTTGCAGCAAGGCATGTCAATCACATATTCAGTTTCATTTCACTAAAACCATGAGGCAAGGATGTTTACATATTTTACATATTTTCTCTCCCCCCCCCCAAATCTGGAATTGCCATTTTGAAAGTACTAAAACACATTTAAGTGAGTACAAAAAAATGATCCTTTCTGAAAATGGTATCATACCATGCACTGTGTTCTTTACCACTTTGCTCAGGATCACCCCAACTCCATTCCAGTGATATTTTTCATTGTTTCCTGAGTAATGGACCATGTACTCCAAAACACTGCATTGGTCCACTACTGGATACCTTGTCTCACTAATTCCCATTATATCAACATTCAGTCTCTTCATTTCCTCAGCAGATGCTGAGAGAGTTAAAGCAAGAAAATGACCCTTGAAACCTGAACGGATATGAACTTCAAGTACATTGGCTCAGATCCAGGAAGAG
Source organism: Furcifer pardalis (assembly GCA_030440675.1). Taxonomy (NCBI): domain Eukaryota; kingdom Metazoa; phylum Chordata; class Lepidosauria; order Squamata; family Chamaeleonidae; genus Furcifer; species Furcifer pardalis. The sequence continues at coordinate 100,546,177 of CP126894.1, read as the reverse complement.
CTTTATGGCAAGAACAAGCATTCTTGAGGGTACACAAGAGCACATCCAAATTAGAAAATGGAGGAAGGAGCTCACTGGGCAAGGGACATAATTAAAGGAAAATACAGTCAAACCTCACATAACGAGCAGCGTTTTCGCTTAGCGAAAAACTCGCATAACGAGCAAGTTTTTTGCTAAGCAGTCTAACTCGCATAACGAATTTATCACTATGCGAGTCGGACTTTTCCCTATGGAAAAACTCGCATAATGAGCATTTCTGTGAAGAAAACTGGCATAGCGAATTTTTTAGCTATGCGAGTTTTTCCTATAGAAATGCTCGTTATGCAAGTTTTTCCATAGGGAAAAGTCTGACTCACATAGTGAAAAATTTGTTATGTGAGTCAGACTCGCATAGCGAATTTTTCGCATAGGGAGCAACTTCGCAGAATGGATTAAATTCATTATGCGAGGTATGACTGTATAGCTAAATATCTTAATCTTCCCTAACATCACTTGGAGGACCCTGAATAAGCTAAGGGTTGGAGTCCCTAAATCCAAGACCAACATGCTCAAGTGGGGATTGCTGGTGGACAATAATACACGGTGTGAATGTGGAGAGACACTGAATCAGGCTCATCTACTGGACTGCCAATTGCTGTCAGAGACATGCACCGATGAGGACTTGGGTTTGGGCAATGACAAAGCCAAGAAAGTGGCTTCATTTTGGCAGTTCAGGGTTTGATCAGGACACAAAAGAAGAATTTCCTTTACTACATTATAAATATTTCCTTTTTCAAACTTTTATGACTGACTTGGAGATTCAAAGCACCCTCTGCCCACTGAAGGGCTGCCGGGGACTGAGGGCTGTGTTTATTTGACTTTCAGCTATGAAAATTGTCCTGGGAGCAAAATAATGCAGTGGTCTTCTTCAATCTTCCACATTGCAGGGTGACACCTGTACCACTGATACAGTTCTGTGAATCACTTTCTGGTCTGGAGCCCTTTTGGCATGCAAAGTCCTCATCAGCCCCAGGCCAGTATTGATGAAACTGCAGCCCTCCATCAAGATGGATTCAAGTGGGATTTAATCTACTTGTTATCCTTCCCTGTGAACTTTGTTGCTGAAGGCTGCTAGTCCTGAGAGTGGTCAGGTTAGTTAACCACTGCCTGATGTTTGGTGTTGAGTCACTGGCAGTATGGTCTACTCAATTACTATCGCAGAGTAACCTGGGTGGACTCAAACTCCTACATAGTATATTTATTTTCTTATGCAAGGAAACGGTTTCAATAAAATCAATTTGGTTTGTGTTCCATTTGAGTTTCTTTTAATTCTTCAGTAATAGCAAGTATGTATCCAAGTATTATATAATACATAAACATAACATTTTTGTACTTTAGCCAACATCCCTGCTCCATCATGTTTCATAGAGTTCTGGTTAAATTTCTCTGCTTTAACTGTTAACTCTTAAGAACACACAAATATGCAGACCATGTAAGAGTCATTGCTATGCCAACATCATTATATTTAATTGATGAGAATCTTTTCAGCACAGACTGTACCAATGTAAGATAGGAGTCCATGGAATCATAACCTATGTACTTATATACCATAATTTATATTATGTTTAGATATACCATCCCCCCCGCCCCATCTTGGTCAGTTTGTCAGAAAGCTGAGATGAGAGACTGGTAATCTACTATTTATAGATCTTAATCCGTAAGAATTGAACCCATACTAGTTATAGAATATAAATAGTAAGAGTTCAATTCTTATTAAGTTGCTTACCCCACCCAGTATTACCATGTAGAATAAAACCTCGGATAACACTAAAACTTGGTTCCTCAAGTCTTAGTGTTATCCGATTTTTAATGTTATAATGATTTTAATGTTATAATGTTATGTTATAATGTTAAAATCCTATGGGATGCATTGGATAACGTTAAAACTCCATAGAGATACATTGTAACCGGCACAGGATTTAGCTAATGTTATCTGATGCATCCCATACGATTTTAACGTTATGTGATGCAGTTTTATCCCCAGATTGCTTAACGTTAAGCGGTTTTAGCGTTATCTGATGCAAATGTTATCTGAGGTATTACTGTATATGAAAGTTCTCTATGTTGGTTGCATTGGATGTGTTTTGCTGATTCTGGCTGTTTGAGTTTTGTTTCAGATGATTCATGGAAGTACAATAAGCTTTGACTAACTTACTGTTTGTGTATTTAATAGTAATGTCTTTCTTTCAGCCCTGCTGCGAACTGTTTTGAGAGGAACAAAAGTTCTTATTCTTGTAATGATATTTTTCATTGGACTGGGCACTGGAATAGTAGACCATCTTTTACGTAAGGTATTTTATCAATATTAAAAGAAGTGGAAGAAAACAAAGATACAATAGCATAAAATATATTTTCTTATGTGTATGAATAGATAGTAGTAATGGAGACACAGTAGTTTGGAAAGGGTACTCTTTTTATTCTTTGGTTTTGTGTATCTTATGACAGCAGGGCTCTAGGAACATTGTCTCCATGTACCTAACTCATGGAAGGACAGCATAGTTGCTGTAGTTCTCCATCGTGTTGTTTGTGAATGCACACTAATGGGTTCTGCGCCTGTGCTGAGCCATTGTCGGAGCTGAAAAGCTGACTGGATAAAAAGATTTGAAGTTAGGACCACCCACCATTCCCACCCGCCTCAGGCGCCATTTCACGTTCTTTCCCTCAGTTCTCTTTTTTCCGCTGCGCTAGCAGGAGCCATATTAGAGAGCTTGTGGTTTTTACCTCATAACCAATTTTTCTGAGTCTTCGACTTAAAAATCATTTTTTCTTGGACTGGGGGGTTCACAGCCTCTTGGTCCATCCGCGGTTGAGGGATCTTCCCTCAGCCGCTTCAAAAAACAAACAAACAAACAAAACAGATTTACCTCACAATCTCGTGTTGGGGCCTCCCGACCAGGATAATTTTTTCTTGCTGTTGGCCATCTAATTCGGTGGATGGCCTTCGCGGCGTTCAAGCAGTGTCCGTCGTCCAACTCAAAATTCCCGATCACCGACGGACACGTGAAGTGCCTTCTGTCTCTTGGAGAAGATCACCCTGTCCACTCTTGCATGGTCTGCAAGGGGTTTTCTAAGTCCACCCTGAGGAACCGCCAAAACAGACTGAAAGTACACCTCATGGCGGCCGCTTTGGCGCCTCAGCCGTCTTGTCCCCAAGATGTTGTCGCCGTGTCTACCTCCTCTTCTTCTGCCATTCCTCGGCTAACAACCGCTGAACTTTTCCAGAAAAAGAAGGAGAAGAAGAAGAAAGAGGAGAAAAAGAAGAAGCACCACCACCATTCTTCTTCCACTTCTCTTCCGCCGACTCCGTGACCGGGACACCTGTCTCCTCCGCGATTTCCGGCTTCCGCTGTATTCATGGCGATGATCTCCTCTGAGACCTCTTCGCTGGCTTCACCGCTGGTTGTCTTACCGGCAAAGGCCGCTAGCCTCCCACAGCGTCAGGCGACTCCTCCGCCGAGGAGAACGACGTCTTTGGTCCCTTCTGCTGCTCCAGCCACCGAGTCGTCCATCCAACTTAGCCTCCCTACTCCTCTGTTGGAGGCTATGGTGCAGAAGATATCGGACCAGTTCCGGGCCACTCACCCCAGCCGTCTGTTGCACTGGAGGCACCACCGCTCCGTGATGAGGGCCCTGCTCCATCAAAGAGGCGCCACACGGAGTTGGTTTGGTCGGAGGTGACTCTTCTGCAACCACAGCCTTTGCCAGGGACTGATCTGAGCTCAGCTAGGCCGTACTGGTCTGACTCGGACCCCGAGGCCTTCTTCCCACCTCCCACTGTCTCAGGACGGTTAGAAGGCTCTGACGGAGTGTCAGATGAGGAGGAGCAGCTGCCGCCTGTGGATGCCGATAAGTCGCCAGATGACCAGATCAGTAGTTCTCGTGGGTCCCAACCCGAGGACCAGAGAACATTCATGGCGCTCCTCATCCGCCTTGGTTCCATGCTGAGCATCAAGGTGGAGGCTCCTCTGGAGCAGTGCGACAACATGGTGTGCAGCTTGGCGGACAAGAAGGAGTTGGTCCCCGTCCATCTGGGCCTTTTCCCGAAGATCGCCAAGGCCACGAAGGAAGTGTGGCAGAAGCCCGTCTCCGTCCACTCCATGTCCAATCGGGTGGACAGGATGTACAGACTGCTGGGGGAGGATGCCAACTTCCTTCATGTCCACCCGGCGCCCAACTCTCGAGTCATCAAGGGCACCCAGTATCGGACACCGGCCAGCAGCGTCCCCATCCCTTCCTCCAAGGAAGGCAAGAAACTGGACTCCCTGGGCAGGAAGGTGTACGCCAATGCCTCCCTGTCCTTCTGCGCCGCCAACTACGCCATGGCCATGGGCGGTTACAACTGCAAGTTGTGGGAGAAGGCAGAGTCGTTCGTGGGGAAGCTGCCGGAAGAGCTCCGTGCTGAATTCGGTGCTCTCTGCCAGGAGGGGAACCACCTAGCCCTCCAGCAGATCCGAACGGGTCGGCACATCACCGAGTTGGAGGCCAAGAAACTGGGCTTCGCCATACAGATTCGTCACCACTCCTGGCTGCGGTCGGCGGACCTCCAAGATGAGGTTAAGAAGCTCATCGAGGAGATGCCTTTTGACGGCGAGGGCCTGTTCACCAAGGACACGGACACCTCCCTGGGGGAACTGCAGAAAGACATTACTACAATCACCAAGCTCCATCTCCCACGCCGAGGTTCTGGGCAGTACCAGTCGTACCAGCCCCAGACCTCCTACCAAGGACAGTCTTTCCAGCCTCGGCAGCAACAACAGCAGAGGCAGCAGGACTACCCCCGGCAGACTTTACACCGACCGTGCCATCAGTCGTCCCGGCTATGCTACCAGCAACAAGGTCAGCAGTCTGGTAAGCGGGCCAATCGAAGGGGCAAACAGCCGTTTGACTCCTCGGTGACCAAGGACTCTCCCACTCCCGTCCCATACTGTCCCCCGTGGAACTTTCTGGCTGTGTGGTCCACCATCACCACAGACAAGTGGGTTTTAACTATCTTAGACTCTGGCTGTGGGGGAAATGGCCGGAGGGAAGGAGACGGAGGAGAAGAGCATCGGGTCGGGTGGCGAGGAAGAGCGCGCTGCTGACCTGAGCCCTTCCGGCCATTTCCCCCGCGGCCGGAGGGAAGGAGACGGAGGAGAAGAGCATCGGGTCGGGCGGCGAGGAAGAGCGCGCCGACGACCTGAGCCCTTCCGGCCATTTCCCCCACGGCCGGAGGGAAGGAGACGGAGGAGAAGAGCATCGGGTCGGGCGGCGAGGAAGAGCGCGCTGCCGACCTGAGCCCTTCCGGCCATTTCCCCCACGGCCGGAGGGAAGGAGACGGAGGAGAAGAGCATCGGGTCGGGTGGCGAGGAAGAGCGCGCTGCTGACCTGAGCCCTTCCGGCCATTTCCCCCGCGGCCGGAGGGAAGGAGACGGAGGAGAAGAGCATCGGGTCGGGCGGCGAGGAAGAGCGCGCCGACGACTCGCACCTCACCAACGCAACAGGATAACCTCGGCGGCCACCGGACAGCTAGCAGGGTGAGGAGACCGAACGACAGAGGAATTCCAACCAGCGCCAGAGGAGTCGCAACTCGATGAAAGACCACTGGGCAGCTGAAACTTACTGCATGCATAGGATAAGTAACTCTCTAATGTAGCTGACTTTTGATTCTTCAGTAGAGACTTATAGTGAACTTACAGTAGAGACTTGATATATTGGACTTCATTACAAGGATACTTAGAAACTCTTGACTTATAACTACATATAACCAACACTAATTAATGATCATTACTAATTACTACTGACTTATAACTTTATATAACCAATGCTAATTAGCGATTTGTAGACTGATAGTGTTTAAACTGTGATAATATGCATGAAAATACGTTGTTTAAACTGTGATAATATGTATGATGAGAGGATACTGACGTAGAAACCGGCAAACCAACGTCAGGAATTTTGCCAAGAGAACCCTATGGACCAAAACAAAAGGCAAAACAAATGGGGCAATTTAGATGAAACAGGATGCTTAGCACAGCAGATCAAAAGAAGGGGAGGGACAGGAAAGGGGGAGGAGAAATACAGTGTTGCAAGGAGCAATACTGTATAGGGACATGGAATGTGAGGTCTATGAACCAGGGAAAACTGGAAGTGGTAAAAAAGGAAATGGAAAGAATAAACATTGACATCTTAGGAATCAGCGAGCTAAAATGGACAGGGATGGGTGAATTCAGCTCTGGAAACCATCATATCTACTACTGTGGACAAGAAAACCTCAGAAAAAACGGAGTAGCCATAATTGTCAATAAAAGGGTGAGAAAAGCAGTAATGGGATATAATCTCAAAAATGATAGAATGATGTCAGTCAGAATACAGGGCAAGCCATTCAATATCACTGTATTCCAAATATACGCACCAACCACTAGTGCAGATGAAGCCACAATTGACCAGTTCTATGAGGACTTAGAACACCTCATAGAACAGACACCAAGAAATGATGTACACATTATCATAGGAGACTGGAATGCCAAAGTAGGAAATCAAAAAGTAAATGGAATAACAGGCAAGTTTGGTCTTGGAACACAGAATGAAGCAGGCCAAAGAATGATAGAGTTCTGCCAAGATAACGCACTGGTCATAGCAAACACTCTCTTCCAGCAACACAAGAGGAGACTTTACACATGGACATCACCAGATGGCCAACATAGAAACCAGATTGATTACATACTATGCAGTCAAAGATGGAGAACCTCCATACAGTCAGCAAAAACAAGACCAGGAGCAGATTGTGGCTCAGATCACAACCTATTGATTGCAAAATTCAGGCTCAGACTAAAGAAAATAGGAAAAACAATTAGGCCGGACAGATATGACCTAGACAACATTCCTTGGGAATACTCAGTGGAGGTGTGGAATAGATTCAATGGCTTGGACCAGATAGACAGAAAGCCAGAAGAATTATGGACAGAGATGCGGGACATCATGCAGGAGGCAGCAAGGAAAACTATACCAAAAGAAAAGAAGCAAAAGAAAGCTAAGTGGTTGTCTGATGAGACTCTTAAAATAGCAGAGGACAGAAGGAATGCAAAAGGCATTGGAGAAAGGGAAAAATACAATCACTTGAATACAGAATTTCAAAGAAAAGCAAGGAGAGATAAGGAAACCTACCTGAACGAACAGTGCAAAGAAATAGAGGAAAACAATATCAGGGGTAGGACTAGAGATCTTTTCAAAAAAATTGGGGAACTCAAGGGAACATTTAAAGCAAAAATGACCATGATAAAAGACAAAGATGGCAAGGAGTTAGCAGATGCAGAAGAGATTAAGAAAAGATGGAAAGAGTACACAGAGGAACTCTACAAAAAGGACCTCAACACCCCTGATAATCACAATGATGAGAACATTGAACATGAGCCAGACATTCTGGAAAGTGAAGTCATAAAGGCCCTAAAAAACACTGCAAACAACAAAGCCAGTGGAGTTGATGGCATCCAAGTTGAACTTTTCAAAGCACTACAAGATGATGGAATCAAATTATTGCACTCTATATGCCAGCAGATTTGGAAAACACAACAATGGCCACAGGATTGGAAAAGATATGTATACGTTCCACTCCCCAAAAAGGGTAATGCCAAAGAATGTTCAAATTATCGAACAATTGCGCTCATCCCTCACGCTAGCAAGGTGATGCTCAAGATAATACAGGATAGACTGCAACAGTATGTGGAGAGAGAATTACCAGAAGTGCAGGCGGGTTTCAGAAGAGGCAGGGGGACTAGAGACCATATCGCCAACATAAGATGGATCATGGAAAAAACAAAGGAATATCAGAAACAAGTCTACTTCTGTTTCATTGATTACACTAAGGCTTTTGACTGTGTCGACCACAACAAAATGTGGCAAGTAATTAAAGAGATGGGAATTCCGGAACACCTTATAGGCCTCATGAGAAATCTGTACATGAATCAAGAAGCAACAGTTAGGACAGAAAATGGAATGACGGAGTGGTTTGGAATAGGAAAAGGAGTAAGACAAGGCTGCATTTTGTCACCCTGCTTATTCAACTTATACACAGAACACATAATGCGCAATGCAGGAATGGAGGAATCACAATTTGGGATCAAAATTGCTGGGAGAAACATCAACAACTTGAGATATGCAGATGATACCACCCTAATGGCGGAAAGTGAGGAGGACCTAAAGAAGCTCCTGATTAGGTTAAAAGAAGAGAGTGAAAAAGCTGGCTTGAGACTAAATATCAAGAAAACCAAGATCATGGCAACAGGCCCTATCAGTCCCTGGAAAATAGATGGGGAAGAAGTAGAGGCAGTGACAGATTTTACTTTCCTAGGATCAAAGCTCACTGCAGATGGTGATTGCAGCCATGAAATAAAAAGGCGACTGATTCTCGGGAGGCAAGCGATGAGAAACCTGGGGAACATAGTGAAAAGTAGAGACATTAAATTGCAAACAAAGATTCGCATAGTCAGGGCAATGGTATTCCCTGTGGCAATGTATGGTTGTGAGAGCTGGACCATTAGGAAAGCGGAGCGCAGAAAAATAGACGCCTTTGAGATGTGGTGTTGGAGGAGAGTTTTGAGAGTACCCTGGACAGCGAGGAGAACAAATGGGTCAATCTTAGAAGAAATCAAGCCTGACTGCTCCTTAGAAGGTCAAATAATAAAGATGAAGCTAAAATACTTTGGACATCAAATGAGAAGAGAGGACTCACTTGAGAAAGCCTTGATGCTGGGAAGGGTGGAGGGCAAAAGAAGAAGGGGACGACCCAAGATGAGATGGCTAGATGGTATTGTGGAGATAATGGGCACAGAGCTGAGTGAGTTGAGAGGGATGGTGGAGGACAGGAGTGCCTGGAGGACAGTGGTTCATGGGGTCGCAGAGGGTCGGAATCGACTGTGCGACTGAACAAAAAAAAAAAAAAAGACTCTGGCTACACGATAGAGTTCAAGAGATGCCCTACTGTCGGACAGATCCGTGTCACCGATCCGTCTCCACTGCTCTAGGAGGAATTGTTGGCTCTCCTCGAGAAGGGCGTCATAGAACAGGTTGCTCCGGCAGAATCTCACGACGGGTTCTTCTCCCGGTACTTCATCATGGTCAAGAAGGACAGAGGCTTCCGTCCCATCTTGGAACTCCGCCTTCTCAACAAGCACATAGACATGAGGAAGTTCCGGATGGTAACCCTCCAATCCATCCTCCCATATGATCGACCACAGGGACTGGTTCACAGTCATCGACCTGAAGGATGCCTACTTTCACATATCCATCAGGACGGAACACCGTTGGTTCCTCCGCTTCTAAGTGGGCAGCGCCGTTTTCCAGTACAAGTGTCTACCATTTGGTCTTTCCACTGCACCGAGGGTGTTCACGAAATGCATGGCGCCAGTAGCCGTACATCTTCGACTACAAGGAATCCAGGTGTTCCCATACATCGACGACTGGTTGGTTTGTTCCCCAACCAAACAGAGGGCCATGGACGATGTGTCTTATTGCCTTCCCCTCATGGAGAGCCTTGGTCTAAGAGTCAACTTCAAAAAGTCACAGTTGTCTCCGAGTCAGCGCGTAACTTACATAGGAGCGGTGTTGGACTCTCTTGCTCTGAGAGCCTACAGTCCTCCAAAACGTCTTGCCGATATCCGTTCGGTGGTGGAACGGTTCCGGCTCAGGCGTCGCATCCAGGCGCGGGATGCCCTCCACTTGTTGGGACTCATGGCGTCAACTACGGTGGTGATCTCTCACGCCAAACTAAAGATGCGGTCCCTGCAGTCTTGGTTCCTCGCATCGTTCGACCTGGTCACCGACAGCCCCAGGAAGCTGCTTACTCCTACTCCCATATTCCGGGAGCAGTTGGACTGGTGGGTGTTGGATCGCAACGTTGCTGTGGGGAGGCTCTTCGCCCTTCCATCACCAACAATCCAAATCATCACTGACGCAAGCACCTTCGGATGGGGAGCTTGCTGCGGCAGTCTACGGATCCACGGGGTTTGGACTCCCGCGGAGGCCAGGCACCACATCAACTTCCTGGAACTTCTACAGTATGGAAGGTGATGCGGTCCTTCAAACCTTCTATTGCGGGCCGAGTTGTACAGGTGGCCTCCGACAACACCACGACATTGGCCTACCTCAACAGGCAAGGTGGGACGAAGTCTTTCTCCTTTCTCCATCTGGCCGTGATGGTCTGGGAGTGGTGCCTGAAAGTGCACATCTTCCCGATCGGTGTCCACATCCATGGGACTCTGAACACTGCTGCTGGATGGATTGGTGTTTGATCGGCTTTGCCTCCGTTGGGGCACACCTGTCCTGGACTTGTTCGTGACTCGAACGAACACCAAATGCCGCCACTTCTACTCTCAGGCAGGGATCGGTCACGGATCGGAAGGGGATGCCTTCATGGTTCCGTGGCATCAGGACTTTCTTTACATGTTCTCACCGATCCCTCTCATCCAACGGGTCCTCGTACGGATCCGTGCGGAGCATGCATGGATGATTTTAATCGCCCCGTTATGGCCGAGACAGCCGTGGTTTCCCCTGCTGCTGTCTCTCGCATCCAACCGGCTTCGCCTGCCCACCAATCCGGACCTCCTCCGCATGGGGCCGGCCGAATCCTACACTCGGACTTGCCCAGCCTCCATCTGACGGCCTGGCTTATCCGCCCAACCTAGCATGGATCCTACAAATGTCTCGAAAGCCCTCCACACGGAGATCTTACGAATCCAAGTACTGTCGATTTGCTGTCTTCTTAACATCCATTGACCGTACTGTTGCCTCCGCATCTCTGCAGGATGTCATGTCCTACCTCCTGCATCTGGCTGAGTCGGGATCCGCACATTCTTCTCTCAAAGTCCATCTTGCTGTGGTGGTTGCCCATGCTCCGCCTTCCTCTGCGTTGTCCTCTGCCTTCAGGGACAGGAATGTCAAACAATTTCTCCAGGGCTTGCACAAGGTTTATCCACCAGTCAAGGTACCATCTCCTCAGTGGTCACTGTCTACTGTCCCCACTGCGCTTACAAAAGTGCCTTTTGAGCCTATGGCTACAGTTGACATCAAACTTGTATCTTGGAAGACTGCGTTCTTGGTAGCCATCACCTCTGCCAGGAGGGCAGGTGAACTTGCAGCCCTGAGGTCTGATCCACCATTTCTAAAGTTCTACCCTGACAGGGTAGTGTTGCACCCGGACCTTTCTTTTCTCCCTAAGGTCCTCACTGAGTTTCACTTGGCCCAGTCCATCACGCTGCCTGCGTTCTTCCCACATCCATCATCGCCACAAGAGAGAGCATGGCACTCCCTGAATGTCCGGAGGGCCTTGTTGTTCTACACTCCAAGAACTGCGTCTTTTAGGAGAGCAAAGCATCTTTTTGTTGCATATGGTGGCAGGTCATGTGGCCAGCCTCTGTCTGCCCAGAGACTATCCAAATGGATTTTGGGTACCATCTACCTGGCCTATGAGCTGTCATCGCTGCCACCTCCGCCTCATGTCTGGGCTCATTCCACCAGGACTTTAGCTTCTTCTACTGCCTTCCTGGAAGGCATTCCAATGGAGGACATGTGCAAGGCTGCTACTTGGTCCAGGTCCTCCACGTTCATCACTCACTACAGAGTGGATACCAGGTCTGCTGCTGACATCAGACGTGGCAGAGCCATCCTGACGGCGGGTCTCCGATCCTCTTTGGTGATGACCGCCCATCCCTGATTGACTTCTCTCTCCTTCACCTCATCTCGCTGGCTGCCCACCATCCAAGTAAGTGAGCTTGCTAGTCCCCCATCAGTCTGCATTCACAAACAACACGATGGAGAAAGATAGGTTGTACTTACCAGTAACTGTCATTCTCCGAGTATGTTGTTTATGAATTCACACGACCCACCCAGCCTCCCCTCTAAGCTGCCGGGCTGAGATGTCTCTTGGCCTAGTGGGCAGCTCTAGTATTGAACTGAGGGAAAGAGCGTGAAATGGCGCCTGAGGTGGGTGGAGATGGTGGGCGGTCCTAACTTCAAATCTTTTTATCCAATCAGTTTTCAGCTCTGCCACTGGCTCAGCGCAGTCGCAGAACCCATCAGTGTGAATTCACAAACAATAAACTCGGAGAACGACAGTTACTGGTAAGTACAACCTGTCTTTATACTGGGTCTTTTGAAGCTGTATGAAATTGATGAACCTGTCTTTAAGCTGGTTTTGTGAAGGTGATTTAGAGAAATCTGGTGAATGCCAATACTGCTAGGGAATTCACTTGGCAACTTCCCAGATCAAAATAACAATAGTAACTATTTTTCCTTTGATAAGAACAAAGGACTGGTAATTTTCTGGCTATAATTGTGCTAAATCCATTCCCTATGAAATAATATCAGTTCTCCACACTCATAGTGTGGAATGCTCTGGTTGCATGAATGTGGAGAGTAAGTGATCCTCTTCTTATCCTCATATCATTCCCTCCCCCTTTTTTTCTTTGTTTAAATGTCACATTACTTTTTACTGGAATATCTTAATATCTATCACAGCACTAAAATTAATTCTATATATAGGATATATTATTTTTGGTATTACTGTATATTCTTTATTTTAATAAATATTTTTAATTTCAAAGTACTGTAAGTGCTGATAGTTTGGAAAAGCCCCTCATTCGTGCAATACATGCAATGATGGTATATCAGTGTACAAAAGCTAATGCCAGTTGGAGCTTGACTGTTGAAAAAGACCGATACTTTTAAAGCCCTGCCCATCAGCTGCTTTATCACTTTGTTGACATTTGTAGATAGATATTGGCTGGTAGATCAGGTAACTTATTCAGCAGAAAATACAAGTTATAACCTATTAACTTTATTACTGGGCACCATTGCTAGCAGACATATGTTTTTTATCCTCTGCTTGTTAATAATGTTGCCTCTCTCTCTCTCTCTCTCTCTCTCTCTCACACACACACACACACACACACACACCAATTTTCTGGTTTGTCATTTAAATCAAACTGGTCCTTCACATTTTGGCATCAGTGTATGTGTCTGCAATATCAGAAACCTGGGGAAATGCCATTTTCTGGGACTTCTGAATCTTTAGTAAGAATTACATGTGCCTTGGAAAAAAACATGTCCTAGGATTCAACAGCTATTAGACACACTTAAGAGAGCATCCCAGAGAGAATAGCTCTTCTAAGACATATTTTTACAACTAAAATATACCACGAAAATTTACATTCTTCGTGATTCTTACTGAACTGAAAAGAACTGTTATACTAAGACTTTAGGGTTCCAGGAAAGGAAGCCACTCTGGCCTTCACACAGTCCCATTAGCAGCAGATAAGAGATAAGAGGAAAGAGAGGCTGCCATAAGGCAGTGTACAGGGGCTTATAAGGGAAATGACTGTGTGCTTATGGAGAAGACAACTGGATTTGAATTTCACAACTGGGTATAGAAAAGTCAGTTCTCTTCTGGTAACGAAAAGGGGAAAACAGGAAACAGTGGTTTGCTCAGGACAATTCCAAATAGAATTGAGATGAATTCTTTTGTTGTCTTAGAGACATCACATTTAAAAATGTTCAAAACACTTGAATTGCTTCAAATATTGCTCTATCTGAAGGCACTGTAAACTACTCTATAAAACTAAAGTATGTTGCCTAGCAACGGTGTCCAATCCAGGGTCCCAGTAGCCCCAAACCCATCTTCTCTCTAATATAAATAATAATATAAATCATTTCTATGTTGGGGGAGCATAAGAATGTAATATTTTTATAAATAAATATTTCCCCACTAACAGTATGTACTGTTCATTTATATTGTCAGTTACCTTTTGTGAAGTACATTGCCGAGATAGATCCAGTACTTTTTCTGCATTTATTTACGCCAGTAATAATATTCACAGCTGCATTTGAGATGGATTTTTATATATTCCGAAAATCATTTTGGCAGGTAAGGTGTGTCATTTCCAATTTTTATTAGAGGTTTCTACCATCAGATATAGGGATAAGGACAAAACTGTGCATTGGCATATAAATGACAAACAAATAAATTGAAGGAATAATCCTTCCAGGATTGCCTCGTTTGTGTAATTTGGGTAGTTGGTAGAAAGTCAAGGCTTTTGTACTATATGTTTGAATTTAGTCACATTCATTTCTGTAATTATTTCATCAGATTTTATAGTTTTTGTTGGTATTCAGTGTTGGTATTGTGGGGCTAGAGGCGGGCAAATGGATTGTCCTGTTGGACCACAGTCTTTTCACCCTGCTATATGGCATCTGGTGCCTATACAATAGTTGCTCTTCCTTTATCTGCCTCTGTAAAAACGTTTTAAATTGGAGTTTTAAAGATAACAAGGAATGAGTAAATGTATAATTAAAAAAAGATGGGTTATATTGAGAACATTACCTGCATACGTGCTAATTACCGGTAAGTACATCTTTCTCAGTGATTAAGCTGCAGCACTCTGTTCAAGATCTGAGTTTGATCCCAACAGGCCCAAGATTGACTCAGCATACCATTCTTTTGATGTCAGTAAAATGAATACCCAAAGCAAAAATTAAAATACAGCTAAAAACACTGCTAAGAACACGGAGGGGGGTTTAATAGGTAGTCAAATGAGCCAGCCTGCCTGAATGACCGTCTGGCCCAGACCCCATACCTGCAATGTGTTTCCGTCTTCCGAATAGCTCAGGATATTATCCACACTGGAAGATGGATGTGGAACTGTTATTTCAGAGTTATGAAGCACTGGACGAATAGCTAAATTAAGGTATGGGTAAGATATTTTCTTTTGATTTTTTGTATTAAAGCCTTTCACACCTACTGAACAGAAATAGCAGTTGGTAGTGTGGTTTTGCTGTTCATGCCACATCATAGGAATGCCAAAATGGAATGAGGTTTTCTTACCTTTAAACCAGAAACAAAGATCTTCTTCGTACCTTCTACACACCTTATGAGGAGCCCATGCTTTTTCTTGAACCCCAAGTTTCAACTTAAAGTAAGCAAAATAAACTTTCTTCACAAAGTGGGTGAAGAAGTGTTCAGATCTGAGCCAAGGTTGTCATTTTAAAAACTGTAGTGTGGGCTTCCTAGGATATTTTCTGTTCTTTGATCAGCTGCCTCAGTTGTTTGAAGATTGGTTCAAAATCTAATACAGTAATACCCTGGATAACGTTATGACTTGGTTCCACAAGTCATGTCATTATCCAGTTTTTAGCATTGTCCGATACATACATCGAATAACGCTAAAAAAAGCCCGGAGAAGAGGGGCTCGCAGGCGCGCGAAAAGGCGCGCCAGCGGGAGCCTCTTCTATCGAATGGGTATAGCAACGGGGATTGCACGTCAAGGCAAGGGATCAAAGTGGGGGGTGGCACCCCGAGCTTTGATTCCTTGCCTTGATGTGCGACCCCCGTTTGGATAGCATGCCTGGGAAAGAAGTAGCTTACCCGAAAACCTCAACCCTGCACGGGAGAGGGAATTTCGGGTAAGCTACCTCTTTCCCGGGCATGATACATGCAGGGCTTGTCAGCTGATACAAGCAGAGAAGGAGGGAGGGCGATTGCCCACCTGGACAAGGTTTGTGTTGGCCAATAAGTCCCGCGTGCACGCGGGGCTTATCGGCCAACACAAGCTTTGCTCAGGTGGGCGATAGCCACCCCCCCCAACTTGGCTTGTGTCTGCCCACAAGCCTTGCATACATGTAGGGCTTGTCAGCCAAGACAAGCTGATGGGGAGGGGGCGATCACCCACCTCTTTCTCGGCTTGTATCAGCCGACAAGCCTCGCATACATGCAGGACTTGTCAGCTGATACAAGCAGAGAAGGAGGGAGGGCGATCGCCCACCTGGGCAAGGTTTGTGTTGGCAGATAAGTCCCGCGTGCACGCGGGGCTTATCAGCCAACACAAGCTTTGCCCAGGTGGGCGATAGCCACCCCCTCTCAGCTTGTGTCTGCTGTCAAGCCTCGCATACACGCAGGGCTTGTTGGCCAAGACAAGCTGAGCAGGTGGGGAGGGGATCCTGCCTTCTCTTGTCACCCGACACAATTGTTAGCAAGCCCAAAGATCGTGTCGGGTGGCAAGAGAGAGGCACCCGCTGGTGCGCCTTTTAGCGCATGAGCGGGTGCCTGTTCCCCCACCCTAATGGCCCCTTAGCGCTAGCTTAGGGTGGGGGGAACAGGCACCTGCTCGTGCACTAAAAGGCGCGCCAGCGGGTGCCTCTCTCTTGCCACCCAACACGATCTTTGGGCTTGCTAATGATCGTGTCGGGTGGCAAGAGAAGGCAGGATCCCCTCCCCACCTGCTCAGCTTGGGTCCCATTTACAAGGGCACCTCCGTGGTCAAGTTCCTGAGCCTCCTGCTCATTACTGGAACTTTAACCCTTGCCTCACCTTTGGGAGAGCCAGCTGCTTTAAGGAAGGAACTCTTACTATGCTCAGGCAATAGTGCAGTAGAGCATAGAGCAAAAAAAGGGAGGTTTCTTCTGGTAGCCTGGCTTTGTGTGTGTGTGCCAATAAAAAGAACACCAATCTTCAAAGAGAAACAGCTGCTTTTATTCTTCAGGTTCATGTAGAATAGTCCATGGAAAAAACGTAGATTAAAAGGTCAAACCAAAGAATCAGTCCAGTACACAGTTCAGGTACATTAGGTAATCATTTTGAGAAGAAAAGAATAATCCCACACCATAGCCAGGGTGTTATGCCATTGAAACGAACGAACGAACTTCTCTGCAACATGGAGATTCTGCAGTCAGATGGGTAACCCTTGGCCAATCAGGGAACAGAAGAGAACATTCTCAAAACAATATTTGTTTACACACGTGCACAGTCAGTGAAGTCAAAACATGAAGCTAGAGAGATAGCACAGGAACACTGGCTGTAAACAGACTGTCTCGTGACATGAGTCTATGAGACAGAGAGGGAACAAAGTATTTCTATGAGGTCTAGCTAAAAATCTACAACCTCAAGCCTTGGGAAACATGAGGAAATATGTCGTTTCCTGACATGCGCTAAAAGGCGCGCCAGCGGGTGCCTCTCTTGCCACCCGACACAATTTTTGGGCTTGCTAACGATCATGTCGGGTGGCAAGAGAAGGCACCCACTGGCGCGCCTTTTAGCACATGAGCGGGTGCCTGTTCCCCCCACCCTAATGGCCCCTTAGCTAGCGCTAAGGGGCCATTAGGGTGGGGGAAAGAGGTGCCCGCTCTGTGTCCGAAGCCCAGCGGTTTTGGACACAGCCCACAAGGGCTTCGGAAGAAGGCTAGCCCAGCCGAGCTGGGCTAGCCTTCTCCCGCAGCCAGTGTGGGCTGTGTCCGAAGCTTCTACGATTCGAACACCCGCCTGCCTTTCCCCCGACCCTAGTTCAGTAGCAGTGATCCATCGCTGGGGATGGGTGGGTGGATTGGGCAGATGTTCTACCCAATCCAACCCCCCCCACACGATTGTACTGGATAACGCTAAAAAGATCGTTATCCGATGCAAGGTTTTTCCAAAAATCTTGCATCGTTATCCAATTCTAACGTTATCCGGTACAAACGTTATCTGGGGTATTACTGTAATGGGTTGGTGTTGGATAAAGTTCCTAATTTTTTTTGTTCATTTAGTAGTAAGTTGCTTTAGTATTAACTGATGTATCTATTGTTGCAATCAGTAGGGTTCAGCTTTTGAGTGGTGTATTGAAAATATGATGTTATTTAGCATTCAGTAGTAGCCTTTGACTTTAACCAGTTTAAGAGTTGAATCTGATATAGTACATGTTGTCAGTGGTTCTACCTTATACATAGAAAGGATTGGGGTTGGGCACATCCCTGTTTGGTACTTCTGCTGACTTCATGTAGCATAGAATCCAATCAGGCATGTGATGGCCCACCTGGACATAGGGATTCATCCTGGTGTGCCCTCCCCTCTGGCTCCCTGGGGTACCCATAATAATTTCCCCCCTATTTTTATTTATTTATTTTATTGGTCAAGGAGCGGGCCTGAGGAACCATTGCTAGAGAAGGGTGGGCATTGGGGGGTGGAACATGCTGGGTTGGTTGTGCTTGTGCTTCCACCCTTTCCATCTTCTGCCCTCCTTCCCGCCTGGGAGCTGCAATAGCCAACATCATGAGGCAGGCTGGCAGGCGGGCAAGCAAGGAAAGGAAAGGCACTTCTCTGGCCAGCTCCCTCCCTTCAGAACGAAGGAGCAGCCGGGCTTAGCACTGCCCAGAGCCAGTCCTTACTTGCCTCCTTTATTTCCCATGAGGAGGCAGACGCTTGCGCTCCCAGGAGCAAGGCTGCCTCCTCCCACCTCCACATGGGGAGTAAAGGAAGCAGGGAAGGGCTGGCTTTGGCTGTCACTAAGATTGGTTGCTCCTTCATTCTGAGGGGAGGGAGCCTGCTGGAGAGCTGCACCCATGGGACCCTCCCTCCCCTCCCCCCAGCCATAGCCATTTTGCAATAATGTGTTAATTTTTTGTGATGAACTTTTGGTAAGTGTCGTCCCTGCTTTATGTTTATCTTTGCCATCTTCCTGTTCTGATAGATGTGTTATTTTGCCCACAATTCTGTTGTTCATTGTGATCTTTGTAATGTGTGGGGTTGGAAATGAAACTCAGCAAGTGGAAAGGAGCTGTGCCTCTTGGAATATACATCGAGAGGGGTGAGTTTGGTGTCATTAAGACACTAACCAAACTACAGCAGAATCCCAAACTAAGTTCTACTCAGGTGAAGAATAGGTAACCATTTGAAAAACTACAGTAGGTAAGTGAATTTGTATTAGTTAATTAGAAAATATTTTACATATATTCATGAGTTGCTGTGGAATTGCTGTCAGGCAGGTGTGAAGAGGAAACTTCTCTTGTGTGAACTGGAACTATTCCAGATTTTCAGTTTCTGATATGTTGGTATAAATGCATACTTATTGTGTTCTTAAAATTTCAGTCATTATAAACTATGTAACATTGATGCTGCCATGCCATTAAAATTTCAGTCTTGCCTATCTTAATGTAATTGTATGTAGCAAATAATTCTGAGATATAGTAAAAGATCTATGTATAGTTTAATTCCAGTACTATATATTGTCTTTACAGGTGTTAATTCTTGCAGTTCCTGGATTTCTGATTAATTGCGCTTTCCTTGGATGGATAACTTATAAAATTAACAGATCTAACTTGTCCTGGGATGACAGCATGTTGTTTGGAATAATTCTGAGCTCAACAGACCCCATCCTCTCTGTGGCTTCTGTAAGAAACATTGGTAGGCAATATCATAAATTGATTTTCTAATATATGACACCCAATCTTCTTTAATGTTATAGAATTTGTAACATTATGTTTAACAAGTATTTTTTATTACAAAGAGTTAATTTAATTATACAAAAATACATAATCATCTAAAGATAGAGCTCCCCAGATGTGAGTCAACACCTATACTTGTAGAGCAGGGATGCCCAAACTTTTCAGGCCATGGACCGGTCACATGGTTCAGGGAGCCGGTTACTACAGCCTAGGAGCCAGATCTGGCCCCCAATGCATTTCATCCGGCCCACGAAGCCCTCATTCCTCCTAGAAGCGGAAGTAAAATCCGTCCATTACTTCTGCTTCTGGAAGCAACGAGGGCTTCGTGGGCCAGATGAATTGGCATCTGGGGCTGGATCTGGTCCACAGACCATAGTTTGGACACCCTTGTCCTAGTGGGTCTAACCAACAAGGCAAATGATGAGAGATTCTGGAAATTGTAGTCCCACAAAACCTTGCATAATCAAGTTTGGAATCCCTGGGCAAGAGTATTAATCAGAATGAGTGCTCAGAAATGTTGGATGTATTGTAACCTTCTATGCAATAGTTCCTAAGAAAGGAAGGGTTAAACTAGACAGTTAATGGGAACTGTCAGTAATAGTTCAAGCACTTTGTGGCATGGGAAGCTCCTCCCTGTTCATTTGTTTTTCTTTCTTCCTTTTTAAAAATAATTTTATTTATAAATTTTCAAAAAAATACAACAAAAAATTTACACAAAAGATTAACAGAAAATACATAATATATATGAAGAATAAGGTACAAATATAAAATAAAAAACAGATAAAAATAAACTTTTCTACAGAAGCTTGTATATTATACATTTCTAACAGAATATTACATAATACACTTATCTGCTTCTTTTACATCTTAAACATCATTCTTCTATAGTTCACCACTGTGTTATATACATTATTCCGGGTGGTTATAGCATTTCACATCTTCCAAAAATTAATTTGATCCGGTACAGGTTTAATACCTTTATCTTTAATCATTACATGCTCCACAAATTGTCGCCAGATTCTCCAGAATCTATTTTCATGGACTATGCCTTTCTAATGTTCAATTCCCATGTTAACTTATCATTGAGTACTAATAGCCACATTTCCTTATACCAGTCTTCTACTTTTAATAATACTTCATTTTTCCAATTCTTTGGAACACATTGTCTAGCTACTGATATTATCACAGTCATTAATTCTATATCATCATTACACATTTTAAATTTGTCCACATCCGTTAACAATACTATCTCTGGCCCCAATTCATGTCGCATTCCAAACATATTTCTAATCTCTTTTTCTACTTTCCCCCAAAATTCTTTTAACACATTACAACTCCATCACATATGCGTATATGTACCCAATGACTGTTTACATCTCCAACATATATTACTTATCTTGTTATCTATTTGATGCAACTTGATTGGGGTCACGTACCATGGCCATAAAAGTTTATAATTATGCTCTTTAACCCTTACAGACATAGTCCTCATGATTCTTCTTTTCCATTTTTTCTGCCACATTTCCTCAGAAATTGTCACATTCAAATCTTGTTCCCAAATATTTCTTAGAATCTCCTGTGCCTTTTCTTCTTTGTTTAAGATCTTATATATCTTACTTACTATCCCTTTAATACCTATCTCTCCTTTTCTTAGCTTACTTAAGAGATCTTCAAATATCATTAATCCCCTTTCTAAACTCCTTTCACATAAGAATTTTTTATTCCAATTGTTTATCTGGAGAATCTGAAACCAATTTAAGTCCAGTTGCGAAAAAAAGCTCCTTTTTTATCATAATCCCTACAAATTTTTACCCAGTCTCTCAACAATAAGATTCCATTTTCTGTTAATACATTTTTAACTCTTCTATCTATTTTTATTGGGAAAGTGTTAAAATCCTCCAATTCTATATACCGTATATACTATATATTATTCTATTTATATATATACTATATATTACTCTATATATATTACTCTATTTGAATTAGCACCACCCAACCAGTGGGGGCACTGCAGGGTAAAGAAGTACATGGGCCAATAGAGCTGAGGCAGAAAACGTCACTCTAGCCCAGGGTGCCCAAGCTTTTTGGGCCATGGGCCAGTCACATGCTTTAGGGAGCCAGTCACTATGGCCCAGGGGTTGGATGCGGCCCCTGATTCCAATTCATCCTGCCCCCCGATGAATTGAGGCTCTAGCCTCTTGCTCTCAAGGCAAGCAAACGTGGCTTCCCTTTCCTGTTTTGGCTATCCAGTGGAGCAGCAGGTATGGGCAAGCGAACCCAGACAGCAGCAATAAAGGGTCTTTTTTCTCCACAGCGGTTTGAAAGCACGTCCATGGTTTTTGTCAGTCAGCAAACTCTCCCAGCTAGAGATGCTCTGAACTACAGAAGGGAGAGGGGGCATCTCTCAAAAGGCTGGGATAGTTTGCTGGAAGCACGGAATAGTCTCTCAAAACAAAAGCAGCAAGAGTCCCCCCTGCCCACACACACAGCAATTTGAATATGTCTGCCTCTTCTGTGCTTGTCAGTCAGCAAACTTTCCCAGAGAGGAGCTCTGTCTGACAAGCACAGAAGAGGCAGGCATATTCAAACTGCTGTGTGTGTGGGCAGGGGGGACCCTTGCTGCTTTTGTTTTGAGAGACTATTCCGTGCTTCCAGCAAACTATCCCAGATAGAGAGGTGCTGCAACAACAGAATGGATAAACAAGAGTAGCAGGGGTACGGTATTTTTTCTCCATGGCAATTTGAATGTGCTTGCCTCCATTGTTGTTGCAATCCTGTTGCTATAGATATATACCCACAAGAGGAGGGGAGGGAGCCAGGCATTCATGTCTCAATCCGGAAGCAGCAAGAAAGTTCTCTGTGCCAGTTTGAGGTGTGCGTGCTTCCCCAATCTTCTTTTCCGTTGGCACAGCTCAATCTGGGGGTGTCTTGAGACCCCCGCAGTGGGTGCCTCAAGTATAAACTGATTCTCCTTCGTGTTGTTTGGGGATGCACACTAATGGGTTCTGCGCCTGCGCTGAATCCGAGCGGAGCTGAAAAGCTGATTGGATAAAAGTTTTGAAGTTAAGACCGCCCACCATGCCCAACCGCCTCTGGCGCCATTTCGCGCTTTTCCCTCAGTTCGCTTTTTTCTGGTGCGAAAGCAGGAGCTCGGAAAGAAAGCTGTGCCTTGTGTGTGTCTGAAATTGTTTCAGAAATCTTCAATTTTTCTCGCTTAACAATTTTTTTTGGACCAGGGGACTAATAATCCCTTGGTCCTCGCGTGGCTGGGGGTTTTCCCCTCAGCCGCCGCAAAAAAAAAAAAAAACCTCGTGAGGTAAATTTACCTCAGCTCATCTCGTGTCGGGGCCTCCCGGCCGGGATAGTTTTTCTTGTCAGGCCATCTGCCTCGGTGGATGGCCGCTCCCGCAGCATTAAAACAGTGCCCGTCCTGCAAGAAGAAGTTTCCTACTTCGGACGGACACGTGAGGTGCCTCCGCTGCCTGGGCGAGAATCATCAGGTCCAGGCCTGCTCGGTTTGTCGGGGGTTCTCCAAATCTGCTCTGAAGAACCGGCAGTACCGCCTCCAGTCCCTTCTGATGGAGGCTGCCTTGGCACCACAGCCTTCTCCTGTCCGGGAGGAGGCCGCTGCAACTTTTTCGGCGGTTCCTTCGACTTCTGCTCCTTCTTCGTGGCCGTCCGCCGCAGAACTGTTCAGACGGAAGAAGGAGCAGGACAAGAAGAAGAAGGAGAAAAAAGAGAAGAAGAAGCACCACAAGTCTTCATCTTCCTTGCCGCCAACTCCGTGCCCGACGCGCCCATCGCCAACGAGGTCGCTGGTCTCCGCTGCCGTCGCGACCACGATCTCCACGGGCAGCATCTCGTCGGCTTCTCCGGTGGTCCTCTCGCCGGAGAAGGCCCCCAGCTTACCGCCTCTGCCGGAGACTCCTCCGCCACCGCCACCGCGGAGGACTGCATCCCTGGCAGCCCCTTCTGTGGCTCCTGTTCCGGCTACCGAGCCGTCGATTCAGTTGAGCCTCATCGCCCCGTTCCTCGAGGCGATGGTCCAGAAGGTGGCCCAGCAGTTCCGGGTCCCTCAGCCATCACCGTCGGCTGTTCCGGAGGCTCTTCAGCTCCGTGACCTTGCTCCGGAGGCACCACCACTCCGTGAGGAGTGCCCGGCTCCGAAGAGGCGTCGCACGGAGTAGGCACGGTCGGAGGTCTCTCTCCCTCCGCACCAGTCGCCTATGCCGGGGAGTGATCCGAGGAACGCCAGGCCGTACTGGTTGGACTCGGACCCCGAGGCCTTCTTCCCACCGCCCAGCGTCTTGGAGCGATCAGAAGGCTCCGACAATTCATTGGACATGGAGGAGGATCAGCTGCCGCCAGTTGACGCCGAGAAGTCCCCCAATGACAACATCGGCTCTGTCCACGGGTCCCAGCCAGAGGACCAACGGACCTTTACGGCGCTGATCACCCACCTCGGATCCGTGCTCGGGATCAAGGCAGAGGCCCCTCCAGAGGAGTGTGAGGATGTGGTTTGCGCCATGGCCGATCGGAGGGAGTTGGTCCCCGTCCACCTGGACCTTCTCCCAAAGATTGCCACGGCTGCAAAGGAGGTCTGGAAGAAGCCCGTGTCGTCCCACTCCGTCTCGACCAGAGTGGACGGCATGTATAGACTTCTGGGTGACGACGCCAACTTCCTCCACGTCCCCCCGGCGCCGAATTCCCTTGTGGTCAAGGGGGCCCAGCACAGGACACCGGCGAGCAGCACTCCCCTCCCATCCACACAGGAAGGGAAGAAGTTGGACGCACTGGGCAGGAAGGTATATGCCAACGCCTCCCTGTCCTTCTGTGCGGCCAACTACGCGACGGCCATGGGCGGGTACAACTGCCACCTCTGGGAGAAGGTCGAGGCCTTCAAGTCGCTGCTGCCGCCGGACCGTCAGGCTGAGTTCGGGTCCGTCTGCCAGGAGGGCAACCAGCTAGCCCTCCAGCAAATCCGAACTGGGCGGCATATCACGGAGTCGGAGGCGAAGAACCTAGCCTCCGCCATCCAGATATGCCGGCACTCCTGGCTTCCCTCGGCCGATCTTCAGGACGATGTGAAGAAACTGGTGGAGGAGCTGCCCTTCGACGGCGAGAGCTTGTTTGCCAAAGAGACCGACACCTCTTTGGGGGAGCTGAAGGGGGACTACGCCACTATCAAGCAGCTCTGTGCTCCTCGCCGAGGGACGGGTCGGTTCCACCAGGACCAACCCCAGACCTCGTCTCAAGGTCCGTCCTACCAGCCCCGCCAACAGCAGAGGCAGGAGGACTACCCCCGGCACCAGTTCTACCGGCCGAGACAGCAAGCCGCCCGTCCGCGTTACCAGCAACGCCAACAGTCTGGTAAGCGGACGGATCAGAGGATCAAACAACGGGTTTGACTCCTCCGTGACCGAGACTCTGCCGTACCGTCCCCTGGTGGACTACCTCTCGGTGTGGTCCACCATCACCACGGACAAGTGGGTTTTGGCCATCTTAGACTCTGGCTACGCGATCGAGTTCAAGAGATGCCCTACTGTCGGACGGGTCCGAGTCACCGACCCGTCTCCACCGCTCCAGGAGGAACTGTCAGCCCTCCTGGAGAGGGGCATCATAGAGCCGGTCGTAGCGTCGGAGTCTCACGAAGGGTTCTTCTCCCGTTACTTCCTCGTGGACAAGAAGGACGGAGGGTCCCGCCATATCTTGGACCTCCGCCTCCTCAACAAACACATCGACGCGAGGAAGTTCTGGATGGTGACCCTTCAGGCCATTCTCCCACTGATCAACCACGGAGACTGGTTCACCGTCATCGACCTGAAGGATGCGTACTTCCACGTATCCATCAGGAGGGAACATCGCCGATACCTCCGCTTCCAGGTGGGCAGCGAAATCTACTAGTACACGTGTCTTCCCTTCGGTCTCTCCACCGCTCCGAGAGTCTTCACGAAGTACATGGCACCGGTGGCTGCTCATCTTCGGCTGCAGGGGATCCAGGTGTTCCCGTACATCGACGACTGGATGTTGCTCATTGCCTGGCACTCATGCAGAGTCTCAGTCTGCGGGTCAACTTCAAGAAGTCTCAGTTGACCCCCACTCAAAGGATAGACTATATCGGAGCCGTACTGGACTCTCTGGCTCTGAGAGCCTACGCTCCGCCCAAACGTCTGCAGGACATCCGTGCGGTGGTGGCACGGATCCAAGGCAGGCGTCGCATCCATGCGAGGGACGCCCTCCGTCTCCTCGGACTCATGGCGTCGACCACGGCGGTGATCTCGCACGCCAAGCTAAAGATGCGGTCCCTCCAGTCATGGCTCCTTGCCTCGTTCGACATCGTACACGACGACCTCGGGAAGTGGCTCACACTGACTCCCGAGCTGCAAGACCAGCTGGACTGGTGGGTGATGGACCGCAACGTGGCCACGGGGAAGCTCTTCGTCCTTCCCGCGCCGACCGTGCAGATCACCACCGACGCGAGCACGCACGGATGGGGAGCGTGCTGCCGGGGTCTACGGATCCACGGGGTCTGGAGGCCCGCGGAAGCCAGGCACCACATCAACTTCTTCGAACTGTTAGCAGTGTGGAAGGCGATGCGGTCCTTCAGACTTTCCATAGCGGGCCGGGTGGTGCAGGTCGCTTCGGACAACACCACTACCCTGGCCTATCTGAACAAGCAAGGAGGGACCAAGTCTCTCTCCCTCCTTCACTTGGCTGTCCAGATCTGGGAGTGGTGCCTGAAGGTGCACGTCTTTCCCATAGGGGTCCACATTCAGGGCACCCTGAAAACGGATGCGGACTTTCTGAACCGCAAAGGGACGGCAATGCACGAATGGGAGCTGGACGGATCGGTGATCGACCGGCTGTGCCGACGGTGGGGCACACCGGTCCTGGACTTGTTTGCGACACAAGCCAACGCCAAGTGTCACCGTTACTGCTCCCGAGCGGGGATCGGCCACGGATCGGAGGGCGATGCCTTCATGGTTCTGTGGCATCAGGACTTTCTGTACATGTTTCCACCGATCCCCCTCATCCAACGGGTCCTCGTGCGGATCCGTGCGGAGCGTGCATGGATGATTCTCATCGCCCCGTCCTGGCCGCGTCAGCCATGGTTTCCGTTGCTTCAGACTCTGGCTTGCGACTTCCTTCGCCTGCCCACCGATCCGAACCTCCTCTGCATGGGGGGCGGTCGGATCCTGCACTCGGATCTGCCGAGCCTGCACTTGACGGCCTGGCTTATCCCCCCGACCTAGCGCGGATCCTTGAACTCTCCCGTAAGCCATCCACGCGGAAGTCCTACGGTGCCAAGTACCGTCGTTTTCTTGACTTTTTACGATCCAACGACCGCTCTGTGGACTCCGTATCCCTGCAGGACGTGATGTCCTACCTCCTGCGATTGGCTGAGTCAGGATCCGCGCACTCATCACTCAAGGTCCATCTGGCTGCGGTGGTGGCCAATGCCCCACCTTCCTCTGTGCTGTCCTCTGCCTTCAGGGACAAGACTGTGAAAAGATTCCTCCAGGGACTCCGTAATGCTTACCCTCTGGTCAAGGTACCACCTCCTCAGTGGTCCCTCACTGCTGTGCTCACTGTGCTCACCAAGGCGCCCTTTGAGCCTATGGCTACAGTGGACATTAAGTTTGTCTCCTACAAGACTGCCTTTCTTGTAGCCATCACCTCTGCCCAGAAGGCAGGCGAACTTGCAGCCCTGAGGTCTGACCCTCCTTTCCTCAAGTTCTACCCTGACAGGGTAGTGTTGCACCCGGACCTGGCATTTCTGCCCAAGGTCCTGACTGACTTTCACCTGGTCCAGTCCATCACGCTTCCAGCATTCTTCCTGAATCCTTTGTCTGCACAAGAGAGAGTGTGGCATTCGTTGGATGTCAGGAGGGCCTTGCTGTTTTACACCCAGAGGACTGCGTCCTTCAGGAGAGCCAAACTGTTGTTTGTGGCCTATGGTGGCAAGACTAAGGGACAGCCTCTGTCTGCCCAGAGACTATCTAAATGGATCTCAGGTACCATTTACCTGGCCTATGAGATGTCATCACTGCCACCTCCGCCTCTTGTCCGGGCCCACTCCACCAGGACATTGGCATCATCCACTTCCTTCCTGGAAGGCATCCCGATGGAGGACATTTGCAGGGCCGCTACCTGGTCCAGGCCCTCCACTTTCATCACCCACTACCGGGTTGACACCAGGTCTGCCGTCGACGTCAGATGAGGCAGATCCATCCTGACGGCTGGTCTCCGATCCTCATCGTTGATGACTGCCGCCCCATGATGCCCACACGCTCTCCTGCATCTCAGGACGCCGGCTGCCCACCATCCAAGTAAGTGAGCTTGTTACTCACCCATTAGTGTGCATCCCCAAACAACACGAAGGAGAAAGACAGGTTTCACTTACCAGTAACTGTCGTTCTCCGAGTATTTTGTTTGGGGATTCACACGGCCCAACCCGACCTCCCCTCGAGGCTGCCGGCCTGAGATGGCCTTATGCTCTGCAGGCAGCTCTACTATCGTACTGAGGGAAAAGCGTGAAATGGCGCCAGAGGCGGTTGGGCATGGTGGGTGGTCCTAACTTCAAAACTTTTATCCAATCAGCTTTTCAGCTCCGCTCGGATTCAGCGCAGGCGCAGAACCCATTAGTGTGAATCCCCAAACAACATACTCGGAGAACGACAGTTACTGGTAAGTGAAACCTGTCTTTCACCCTTTTAAACCTCATTTTTTCTGTTTAAAAATTCAGCTTATTTTTGAGTATACAGTAATACCTCATATAACATTAGTATCGAATAACACGAAAATCGCATAACATCAAGGAATCTGGGGGGAAGAATTGCATCAGATAACATTAAGATCCTATGGGATGCTTCAGATAACAACCGCGAAAGCCTGTGTGGTTACAATGTATCTCTATGGATCCCATAGAGGATCAGATAAGACGAAAAATCATATAACACGAAGACTTGTGGAACCAGGTTTTAGCGTTATATGAGGTTTTACTGTATATGGTATGTAAGCTGTTTGTGAGTACAGTTGTACCTTGCTTAAGGAGCACAATGCGTTCCACAGGATTGCTCTTTAAGCAAGTTTGCTCTTTAAGCGAAACACCATTGTAAGTGACCAATTGTGACTTCTGGTGGTGGTGGGGTTTGCAAACCCTGATTTATTTGTTAAACGATTTTTGTTTGGTTCTATTTGTTAAGCAAGGCGACCATTCAGAGAAAATTCTGCTCTTTAAGTAAGGCACTCTTTATGCGAGGTTTGACTGTAGTAACAACTGAATCTTGTCCTTTGATCTTACCAAAGATTATGAGTGTTCATTTTTCATTTGTTCCACTTATAAACATTGGTTTTAACCAGCCACATGGGGTAGTGATGTGTTCCCAAATAAATTTTCAGGTGTTACTGAAAAATCCATATTTAAAAAAAAAAACTGAATAGAATTTGAGTTCTCTGAACCAGAATTTGCACTCATTTAGCTCTTTCGCACATATTGCCCTCGTCTGTGAACGTTTATGTTGCTGCACATTATCGGTATGCCTACTCAGAGTTTGTGAGTCTATCTCTGAACTAGTTGTGGATTTTATCAGTAGAGCCCTTGTGAAAAGAGAGGACTGGAAATAATTTAATTTATATGAAGAGGTCCAGCTGCAGATTTGATTCTATTATGCTGGAGACTTAACGTAATTGACCCAGAACCGATCATGCCCCCATCATGCATATGTTTAGGGTTGTTGTTAGATGCCCTTATAAAGTATTTGGAACGCTATAATATAGACAAGATGCACCTTTTTTACAGAAATTGGAAAAATAAACTTTGCCTTTTTCCAAGTTAAGATCAGGGGATTGTAGAAGTCAGTTTTCTGTATTTGGACAAAATGAGAAAGCTAGATTGTTGTGAAAATCATGATTAGAATTTCTTTTCTTTGTCATTCATGAAAGAATAGGAAAAGGACAAAAGAAAGAAATACATCAGCAGAAAAATAATGTAAATTTATTTGGAAAAGGTCGCCCTTGCTTGAAAGCCAGTCATATCCAACTTTAGAGTTCAGTGCTCATCTCCATTTATAGCCAAAGATCCAATGTGGTCAGTATCTGCAGACATTTCTGTGGACATGTGGCAGGCATGACTAGACACTGGTGTACTCTGAACGCTGTTTACCTTCCCACCAAAGTGGTACCTATTTACCGTATTTCCTGGCATATAAGATCCATCAGAGTATAAGACACATCCTGTTATTGCCAAAATAGCACACTATAGGCCACTATATACAATACAAAACACACTCCATTTTTCCAATGTAGTTAAGGGGGGAATTACTTATATGCCAGTACATACGGTATCAACTTGCAATTCTTTTCTTTTGAACTGCTAGGTTGACAGTAGCTAGGAGAGAGACAGAAACTCACTCTGTCATTCAGTATTTGGGTCTTGAACTGCTGACCTGCCATCCTTCCAGTCATCAAGTTCAGCATCTTAATCACTTGAGCCACTGCATTCCTTTTATATTTACTGTATTTGCTGGCACATAAGACACATCGGAGTATAAGATGCATCCCGTTATTACCAAAATGGCCCACTATAGGCCACTATATACAGTACAAGACACACTCCATTTTTTTCAGTGTATTTTAAGGGGGGAAAGTGGGTATTATATGTCAGCATATTTATTATGTGACAGTAAATCACAATTTGCTTTTAAATCTGAATCAAGCTGATAATTCTATTAAATGATTTAGAGAATTAGCATGAATTCTCTAAAAAGCCTAAAATTCAAGATAAGTTCAAAATTCACTATTGTGGGAAAGCAAATTATCCTCAACTTTACAAAATCTTTACAAATGTATATTCCCATTAACAGCAATTGTGAAAATATCTATGTCATGAATTTGGGAAAAATATTTTAGTTGTTCAGATCACTTTTATTTATAAGTGGCAATAGACTAGTGATAGGTGAACAAAGAAAAAGTAAAAGACAATATTAATGAAAAATTCTACAAACAGGCAATATTTTCTTTTGAAAACCTGGAAATTCTCAAAATGTGCAGGCTTACCTTAAAATAGTCAATTTTATCCTTGTGATTAATCCCATCTCATTCTCCTGCCCCCTTCAGAATTCAAGAATGAAAATTTCTTTTCTTTGTCATTCATGAAAGAATAGGAAAAGGACAAAAGAAATAAATACATCAGCAGAAAAATAATGTAAATTTATTTGGAAAAGGTCGCCCTTGCTTGAAAGCCAGTCATATCCAACTTTAGAGTTCAGTGCTCATCTCCATTTATAGCCAAAGATCCAATGTGGTCAGTATCTGCAGACATTTCTGTGGACATATATGAAGAAATTTTTATCTAGAAATCTCTGTGCAGTCCTTCTTTGGTAGTAGAAAGTCTTCTTTCATAACTTGTGACCTCTATAGCCAAATGAGGCATTTTCCAAAATTGTTCCAAAAGAAAAAGAAGCCACCTTAATCCAGAGCAATAAACAAAATCTTTTGTCCAAAGCTGGGCAGTATTTTTATTAGGGTGAACTGAAAATTCAGAAACGTTCAAGATTTTGCATTCTTGAATTCTGAAGGGGGCAGGAGAATGAGATGGGATTAATCACAAGGATTAAGCATTGGTACTTAAATCTTTGTCATAAAAGAGGATACCCTGGAGGCTAGAAAGATAGGACTAAAGATAAGGGTCAATTGGAACAGCAGAAGAACATAGATCAGACCTTTGTCTCTGAAATAACTGGTAAAGACAGTTTGTTATTTAACTGAGTTTCCCTTTTATGTGAAACTGAAAGGCTGTTTGAATCAATGTGTAACTTCTATATAACGTAAGTTTTTTTGTGGGAGATAAAGAATATCTGTATTTTTATTTAGTTTTGTTTCATAGTTCTTGTTCCAGAGAATTTATCAGCAGGATATAATAAGTGCCAAATTGAACATTAAAGAATTTATATATTTCCTAATATTATAAATTGCCACCTACATACATGTGGTTCTTTAAAAGCTACATGCCTATGTAATCAGACTTACAAAGTTTTTGTTTATTTTTCACTGGCAAGAGAAGAACAATCTGAGAACAATTTTATTCAAAATGTAACCTATTATTTTGTGTGCTAAAGCTTCCTTGCTTGTAATGATGTACTAACTATATCATCAATCTGATTCTGTAGGAATTTTACAATAGTTACTTGTGTGTATGAGACTTGACTCAGAATCTTAAAATCAAGATTTTATTCATCCCCCCCTTTAATGTTGTACATGATTAAAAAGTCACTATATTCAGATTGTTGGGATTCATATTTAAAGATGAATAGTTAAGTTGTACTTACCAGTAATAACTTTCATTCTTCGAGTAGGTAGTCCGTGAATTCACACTTTTGGGTTATGCGCCTGCGCGGAGCTGTGACCGGAGTGGAGCATTCAAGCTGATTGGATAAAGTTTGAATGTTAGGGCTGCCCACTGTAAGGCGCCATTTTGCACTCTTTCCTCAGTTAATACTTAAGCTGTACACAGGATAAAATAAACTATCTCATCCGTGCAGCTCAAGTGGGGAGGAAGGGTGGGAAAGTGTGAATTCACAGACTATATACTCGAAGAACAAAAGTTATTACTGGTAAGTACAACTTAACTTTCTCCTTCATGTAGTCTGTGAATCCCCACTTTTGGGAAACTAGCAAGTTCACACTTACTTGGTAGGCGGGCAGCCGGATGAGATGAATCCAGAGATGAACATGTCAGGTAGGCAGGATGGACCCTCATGGGCATGGAGCCTGGAGCCCTCTGGCAAGGACAACTCGACCAAGTCTGGTGTCCGCAGTGGCTCTGGTGTCTATCCGGTAATGCTTGACAAATGTGGAAGCTCTGGACCATGTGGCTGCTTTACATATATCTTCAATTGATGTGCCTTATAAAAAGGCAGTGGAGTTGGCAACAGCCCTCGTAGAATGTGCCCCGAGATGAAGCAGAGAAGGCAGAGATGCAGGCTCATAGGCAAGGTAGATGACGGAGGAGACCCACTTGGAGAACCTCTGTGATGTGATGGGTTCACCTTTAGACTTTCCCCCATAAGCCACGAAGTGGCGTTGTGTTTTTCTGAACTTCCTTGTTCTTCTGATGTAAAACAATAAAGTGTGTTTCACATGCTCTTTCTTGATCAGAGGTGGGATTGGGAAAGAAAGTTGGCAATTATATCAATTTTCCCAGGGAAGAAGGTGATGTCTGGGTCAGCTTTTTGGTTGGCTCCTCCAGCTCTGTTGAGCGAAGCCAGGCATGTTTACAAAGCAGGATGGACATTAACATATCCTTTGCCGCAGAGTCATTGACGTGGCATGCCGTTCTCATCTGCTGCTTGGCCACATAGCTGCTCTCCTTGCAGAGGGAGTTGAACTCTGTGTGGAGGTTGGCAGGCAACTTAACAGTGAAAGCCTTTGCCCATTCCCACAGGTGGGAGTTATACAGTCCCACAGCAGTTGAATAGTTAGTGGCCCAAAATGGACAGCGAAGCGGTGGCGTATAATTTCTGCCCAACCGCATCCAGCTTCTTACGCTCTTGGGTAGATGGAAGAGAGAAACTGCTGACAGCTCTCTTGCTCTGGAAAGCTCGGACGACCATGGAGTTCATAGCGGATGGGCCTGCAGGAACTCCATGTCGTCGCTATTGACCCTCATCGAAATCGTGTGGGATGAAATGGGCTTGTTCCAAACTGCTTTTGCAGAGCTCAGCAGCGAAGACAGCATGATGATATGGACAGGTCAGATGGCTTTCCTGTCCAATTTTACCGTGAACTGATCTTCCACAGGCAATGGAGGATGGTTAGCCTGGAAACAACACTGTGCCAAGGCGGGTTAGCATGGCCGTGAGCAACTTCTGGTCATCACCATGAGATGGATCAGCAGTTTCAATATGGGTATTGGGTGTCATGTCCACCTCGACCTCCACATCCTCTTCCTCCAATGAGGAGTCGGACTCATCCGAAGATGGTGGAGGGATCCTCACCTCAACATCAGATCCATGCCAGTCTAGCCCTGGAAGGTGGCAGAGCAATGGCCAGGTCTTGGCCAGAGGGCACCACGTCGTCCGACTCTTGTGAGCATTGGAGAGAAATGGAAGTGGAGGCCCCTGTCAGTCGTGCAGCTGCCAGTTGGTCTCTAAGAGACTGCACCACAGTCTAACAGCGGCTTGAGAAAGGCCAGTTGGAGAGGCTGTGAAAGAAACGGCGCAGTCGAAGCACTTGCGAGGGGCAGCGAACGGGACTGCGAAATGGTAGGCCAACCCTGTTGAGGTGGTGGAGTGACAGAGGCTTGGTGAAGCAAAGAAAGTCCACAAGGTGGAGGCAGTGGAGGTGATGGCGAGTGCCGAAGTGGATGCGGCGGTGGAGGAGGAGGAGAGCCAGTGTTACGGACTGTCTTAGCCGGAGATCCCGAAGAAGAAAAACATTCGGCCTGCAGACAACTCTGGACTGAAGAATTGCAGATGTAGGGGAGAATGATGCCAAAGGATGCAGAGAATATGAAGGTCAAGGAGTGGCAGACAAGGAGTGGTGCCCAGACTTCTTGGGCCTTTCCTTCTCCCCTTTTCCTTTGTCTTCTTCCTTGGCTCCACCATCTTGGAGTGTCCCTCGTCACCAGAGCAGTTTCGACGGGAAATTGAGGAGCTTGATGAACTGAAGGAGCCAATGACAAAAAAATTGAAGAGAACTCTCAACGGTTCCCTGCTACTATGGTGGAAAGAAGAGAAATAAGGAAAGAGTGCAAAATGGTGCCTAAGTTTGGGTGGTACGGTGGGCAGCCCTAACATTCAAACTTTATCAAATCAGTTTGAAAGCTCCGGTCACAGCTCCATGCAGGTGCAGAACCAAAAAGTGGGGATTCACAGACTACATGAAGGAAAATATCCACTTGTCAAGCACCAAATTAAACTTTATTTTTTATTATTTCCCTTTGTTTTGTAGGCCTTTCAAAAATAGTTATCAATTTAATTATAGGTGAATCTTTGTTTAACAATGCTACTACTGGAATTATTTTTGAGTTATATAGTGATCTTATAAGCCAGCCCCATAAAGAAGTGGGTAAGTCTATTGTTTCCTATATCTTTTTCTTGCATAAATATATGATTT
The DNA here is from genome assembly GCA_030440675.1 of Furcifer pardalis. Lineage (NCBI taxonomy): Eukaryota > Metazoa > Chordata > Lepidosauria > Squamata > Chamaeleonidae > Furcifer > Furcifer pardalis. The sequence continues at coordinate 100,511,803 of CP126894.1, read as the reverse complement.
GTACTTTGTCATTAATCTGATTTTTAAATACTGTATTAGGTTTTAGGTCATACGGTAAATTAAGGATGCAGGTTATAAGGTAGAAGAAACATTGCAATAAAAGATTATTTCCTAACATTGGAAAATGCCAATACTGTATATGAATTTTTAATTTTTTTAAATTGGGGGACGGCAGCGAAGTACTGGCCACATTCGTACATCTATAGTACCGGCAGAGTAGAAACATTCCAAAGCATGAGGCATCATGGAACTTTATACTTTAATCAGTAATCAGTAATTCACTAGAGTAGGTGTGCTACATTTCTACTTAAAAGACTTCACCCATGTAATTAAATACCATGAACATTTTAAAAAGAAATCAGACTCTGGTCTGCTAACACAAGAAATATACAGTGCTATACAAACCTTCACTCCATTGGGTTCAATGTAACTTGTCTGGTGTAAATTTTACACCTAGCACCAGTCAACTATGTTACATGTGCATGTACTGTACTGTACTGTCTGGTTGTATATCCCACTATGGTAATGGAGTAGACTCAGTGGTGGGATGTCAAAATTTTTACTACCCCACTGTGATGTCATCACAGTGTGGGTGGAGCTGATGTCATGATGTCATGGGCGGAGCCAACGTTATGATGTCATAACATGGCCGGGCCAAAGAAAAAAATAATAAATCATAATAAATCATAATAATAAAATAAGCACACACACACACCCACACACCCACAACACAAACCCGTAAATAAATTTTAAAAAAATAAAAATAAAATAAAAAATACATTAAAATACTCCCACCTACCCAAACTCCCACCCACCCCAAACACAAATCAAACAGAGCTTTTAAACCAGAGCTTAAAGCTTATTCTGGTTAATCTTTCTCACACTAGGTCAGATGGAAGGAACTACAGAATGAACTCCACAAGATGGCTTCATTTAGCCACTTTTCAACTTTTCAACAGTTAAAGAAATTAGGTACCAAGTCTTTGCCTAATCAGTTCTCTAGGATAATATACCTTAATGTAAATGTAAAACAGCTGTACCACCTTAAGGGTTCTCCAATTGGAACACCAATTGGAACAGCACAGGTGTAGCTTATTGATGAGGTAACTCCAAGACATTGCTTAAAAACCCCAAGCCAGGCCTGCTGGCCGCCAGGCCTTTTTAGGAACTGTGGTAGTATATCAATATAGGTAAAGGTATTAAATACACATTAAAATACACACAGACACACCACATCAAAGGATGAGTCACTTACCCTGGGGAGCAGGCTATAGGGAGCTTCAAGCTAGCAGCTTTTCTTCCTCCTCCCTACTTGGGAGGACAGCAAGGAGGCCGTGCATACGTGCCAAGCACTGTAGGCATGCATGCACACCAAGCGCTTGGCACGCATGCGCAGTGGGGGAACCATTGAAAAGGTAAGCCCCGAAGGTGGTTCCCTCCAAAAGCTGCTACTGGTTCTCCATGACACTGGGAAAAGTTACTACCGGTTATAGAGAACTGGTGAGAACCTGTTACATCCCATCACTGAGTAGACTGTACAGCCAGCGACTCAATGCTGAGTGTTGGGCGGCGGTAAATAACCTTACTCCCTAAAGGGGCCAACGGCTACGGGCAGATAAGCCCCTTTTGATGTAGTGATGGTACCCTCAGTGGAGTAAATGCCACTGGAAATGTCAGTGGCAAAATTGGTGGAGGAGGAATTCTGATTCCCAACTGTTATGGAGGCAGAAGAAGCAATGCCAGATGGATTAGTTTTGAAGGCGTACCTTCTCCATATCCTTGAGGCTCTGGCAATGATTGCAGTCCTGCATGTCTCATTTCATATGTGCCGCAGGAGATGGCTCTGTGATCATAGTGTGTGAGTCACTCCATGGCAAGCTGGGATCCACCTTAAACAAATTCATGCAAATTGCATTTTTCCTGCTTCAGGAAAAAAGGCATGCCCGGATATGAGTTGCAGTTGACAACGACTGTACTAACAATGATTTATAAATTTTAAAGTCAGCATCAAACATTTCATTGATTTGAATGAAAAAGGATTGCTGTTTAAAAGCACTAGCCTAACTGGTCAATGGCCTGTTAAGCCATGAAATCCAACTCACTTCCTTTTCTCAGACTATCTCTGCCCTTGTCTAACTTTCTGATAATATTATGACTGTGTTCTTAGGCTGCAAGAAGTTTGGATCTGCTCCAGTATTTCACCACAGCTTTTTTAGCTCTTTTGCTGGGCAAAAGTAGTTCTGCTAGCAAGTTATTCTAGAGCAGGATATTTTCTGAGATTAGCAGAAGAGATCTATACTTTCCTTATCATTGTAGCTCTCATCTTTGAGTTATAACTGTGTGGTAATTTGTTGTATTCTTTTAAAAGGACTCAAAGCATGATTTATTAAATATAAAGCCTGACTTATTTAGCTTACTCCACTTTACTAGCGAATGATAAGAGTCTTGAAGTTCTGTCTGTTGAGAGTTGGAGAGTGCAGAGTGCAATTAATTACAGAATAGTAAGGGTAATTCTTTGAAAATTAACTATTGTAATGCAAATAGTAAATAACTGAGTTTTGTTTCCTTTCACAGTGAGAGAGATTTTCGTGAAATTGATGTTAAAAATTTTTGCAAGTGCTTTGTTTGGATTTTTGAGTTCAAAATTAGTATCTTACTGGTTGGCAAATATTTTTAATGATGGAGTGATTGAAGTAATTTTAAGTTTTTCAATGGCATACATAATTTTCTTTGTGGGTAAGTTGACCATATTATTTCTACCAATTCTAATGATTACACTTAATTTTTAAGAGACATGTCTCATGATAAGTAGAATTACAATAATGATTTTAATATTTTGTCCTTTTCTCTCTCTTTAGCTGAATGGCTTGGGATGTCAGGGGTTATTGCTCTTTGTATGTTGGGTCTTCTTCTAGATTCTGTAAGCTTTAGTCCAGGAATGGATTTTTTCCTTTACAAGTAAGTTGTATATTTCTTACATTTATATTCTTCTTTGAGTCGTCTGTGAATAACACGTTTGAGTTTTGCGCTTCCATAGATCTCCTTTTGGATTCTACCAGAGCTGTAAAAAGGAGGGGAAAGCAGTTAAGGGAAGTCCCTCCCCTGCCCTATATAACCTTGGCGCCAATGATTCCCGCCTCAGTCTCTTTCTGCTGTGTTAGTAGCTTTGTTCATTTTTCCTTTCATTCATGCTGGTTATATGGCCCCTGCGGGCCTCTTTAAGAAGTATGCCTCTTGCTCCGCTAAAATCCCATTTTCAGACAGTTACTCCAAGTGCCTCAGGTGCTTGGGAGAGTCTCACCAGGTCGAGTCTTGCGGTTTCTGTAAACATTTCTCAAAGTCAGCACTAAAGAACCAGAAGACTCACCTTTGCTCTTAACTTTGGGGAAAATCCCTTTCTGCAGTGGAAGTCCCCGTTAACGAGGCTGCAACTCCTGTGCCTCCAGTGCCGGCCACAGCCAATTTCCATTCTCCACCACCGGCTCAATCCTCTAAAAAAGAAGCCAAAAAGAGAAAGCATAGACGATGGGAATTCTAGCAGCAAGAAAGCCAAAAAAAAAAAACCTGTTTAAAAGCCCTCATCTTCTAAGCTGAGCCCCCCCAAATCAGCGAGGAGCTCGGGTTGCTGTAAACAAAAGCCCTCTCCTGTCATTTCTGTGGTAACTGACAGTCACGCCATTTTGTCACCAGACCATGGGGAGATCTTGAATAATGCGGCCTCTGTCATTCCACTGCATTTTCTGATCACCAAGATAGTAAACGTTCAGTCTTCCCTTGGTCCAATCGCTCTGAACACCAGTCAAGGGCTACCCATCAGTAGATTCCATGTTCCTGCCTCACTCTTGCTAGGCAGACTGGGGGTGTTACAGCCACTGCTTTGACCACCATGGCTACTATTTCGCGGGAATGCCTTGGTTCTCCCCCAGGCCTCACGGGTATCCTACCCAGGCCTCACGGGTATCCTACCCAGGACCCGCCTTCTCATGACTACTACATGCTGAGCTGTTGTACCAATCAATTGGGTCCAACTCTCTCGCACAATGATGGTTGTAATCACCACCGTGATAAAGAGGTCTCTGGGGCGCACTCATCGCACACAACTAAAGGGTGGCATCGTCAGCCTTGGTTTCTGATCCTGTACTGCATAGCAACTGACTACATCAAGCTGCCAAGCAGGCGGGACCTTGTACACCAAAACAAGGGGCAGGTACTTCATGCGGACCTCCCCTTGCTGCATCTGACAGCATGGATCATCAACCTTGAATAGCTGAGATCCTCGCCGCTAGCAGGAAACCCTCAATAAGCAAACTCTACTCTTATCAATATAATCTGTTCCTCCGCTTCCTATTTGAAGAAGGGATCGTGGCGGACAACTTCAACTTCTCATCGGTCCTCAACTAACTACTACGTCTTGTGGGGGGAGGTAAAGTTTTCTCTTCAATTTAGGTCTTTCTGGCAGCAATAGTGGCTCATCAGTCACAGGACTCACCACACGCAGCTCTCTTCCGTCATCCTACAGTCAAGAAATTCTTGAAGGGTCTCAATACCTTTCCCTGCCCGAATTACCTCACACCACATTCGAACCAATGTCCTCAGTGGACATTTGTTTAGTCACGCTTAAAACTGCCTTCGTACTAGCATTAACATTGGTCAGGTGAGCAGCTTTTTCACTTTCTTCTTTCAACCTAATCAGGAGCTTCTTTAGGTCTTCCTCACTTTCTGCCATTAGGGTGGTATCATCTGCATATCTCAAACTGTTGATGTTTCTTCCAGCAATTTTGATCCCAAATTGTGATTCCTCCATCCCTGCATTGCGCAATTAAAAATTAAAAATTAGAACTACTGGTAAATCTTTGTATAATTTAAAACTTAAGCTCTGGTAGAATCCAAAGGGTGATCTGTGCAAGCGTAATACTCCAAACGTGTGAATCACAGACAATAACTTAAAGAACTGAGGTTACAGGTAAGTAACCCATTCTTTTACTGGCTATAACCTTAGGCAGAAGAATCAGTGAACTCTCAGCCCTCAGATCTGATCAGCCATTCATCAAGTTCTTTGCTGACAAAGTAGTACTCCACTAGTATGTGTCTTTTTTTCCCAAAAGTTGTTTCAGCTTTTCATTTACAGCAGCTTATTGTTTTACCTACTTTATTCCCATCACACATTGGATGTGAAAAGAGCATTGGCTTTTTCTTTAGACAGGACAAGAAATTATAGAAAAACTCAACGTCTCTTAGTCTGCCACACTGCTCGCAACAATGGCTTGTGGGTCTCATTTCAACTCCTTTCCAAGTGGATTGCTGAGACAATTATCCTTGCTAATGAATTGGCACATCAGGATCCTCCTTTGGCTCCCTGTGCCCACTCTTACTAGATCCATATCAACATCCATCACTTTTTCTTGAGATGTTGCCCTTCATGACACTTGCCAGGCAGTGATGTGAGGCATTACCAGTTGGATGTGAGGGAATCCCACCATTTGACTTTTGGCCGAAGAGTCCTGGGTGTGGTTATCCAATGACACCGTCCATCCTGGTAAGTTTAGCTTGGGAATCACCCAAAGTATGGATGCTCACGGACCACGAAGGAGAACAGAAGCTAAGCTTGGAAGGACTGGCCACTGCGCATGCGCGGAGGGTAAATCCAAAGTATGAATGCTCACAGGACCACTTGGAGAACTATTCTTACGGTAGGTAACCTACCCTTTGAATAGTTTTGTAAGAGTTTATCATCACTTTAAATTTTACATATCATTTGAGGAATCTAAATGTAAAGGATTTGAAGTTGTTGTAGAAGCTTAAGGGTAGTTTCAATACATTATGATACAGAATATTCAGTTGATAGAAAATTTCAATTATAAATCAAACTCTCATGAAGAAAACAATGCCTAGCATTGAAGCAATAAAACCCTTCAAATAGCTTTAGATGAAGGTAATGGTTGCCGTTGCTCAAAGGCCAGTCGTATTCAACTCTAGATTTCAGTTCTCATCTCTGTTTATAGCCAAAGAGCGAGCGCTGTCTGCATCTGGAGATGTTTCTGTGGACATGTGGCAGGCATGCCTCATCATTGGAGTGCATGGAATGCTGTTTACCTGCCCACTGAAGTGATCTCTATTTATCTACTTGCAATTTCTTGCTTTCAGACTGCTAGGTTGGCAGGAGCTGGGATGGAGAAGGGAGCTCACTCTGCTGTGCAGTACCCAGTAATTGAACTCCGACCTTCCAGTCAGCGAGTTCAGCATCTTAACCACTTTGGCCATTGCAGTCCCTTCAAATAGCTTTAAGAGGTAGCTAAATAATTATTATTAAATTTGAGTAACATTTTAGCAGTTTGAAAAAGTAAAAAATGCACTTATAGCTTGATATAGTTGTAGCTTAGTGCTGCAAATCTTTTGTTAATTTCACATTGCATTTATGTATAAACTGGGAGATACGTGATCAGTACATCAGTTTAGATTAGGTTTGCATTGCTGAAGATGGATTTAACATTCCCCCCCCTCCAGTTTGCTTTCCCATGTAAAATCTATAGACTGTACAGTAAAACACCGGATAACGATTGGATCGGATAACGCTAAAATCGCATAACGTTAAGTAATCTGGGGAGGAGAATTGGATTGAATAACGTTAAGGTCCTATGGGATGGATCGGATAACAACTGCTAAAGCCTGTGCGGTTACAATGTATCTCTATGGAGCTTTAACGTTATCCGATCGGATAACACTGAAAATCGGATAACACCAAGACTTGTGGAACCAAGTTTTAGCGTTATCCAAGGTATTACTGTACTGTAATTAAAAGTTTCCTGTCTATGATATTGATTAATAAACAGGGAATAAGATGTAATAAGTCCAAGGATAAAGTAAAGATTGTGAAGGAGTTTTATCAGGAATTATATTCCAAAAAGGAAATAAATTAGAAAAATTAAAGGAACATTTGGAGAAACAATTTGGAAATAAGATTTATTTATGTATTTACTTATTTCTATTTATATACCCCCCTCCTCACCAAGGCGACCCAGGGTGGTTCGACATATCATAAAACATCAGAACAATACAGATTTTTAAAAAATAAGTTTTTAAAATCTATAATTAAAACCGATTAAAAATTACAGCAAAATCTTAATTTTAATTTAAAACTTGAGAGAGCAGGTGGAGGGGCTCAAACCAACCAGCAGGCTGAGGTCGTTGTGCTGCCAGTATCCCAGACCTGCTCAGCCAGCCAGGTTTTCACACCCTTCTAAAAGTGCAGCAGCTCTGCCTGGAGGTGCAGCTCAATTGGCAGGAGGTTCCAAAGGGCCAGGGCAGACACAGAGAAGGCCCTCCTTCTAGTGCTAGAGAGATGTGCCTCTTTATCTGATGGCACAACCAGAGGGCTTCTCCGGTTCACTCTGGTGGGATGGACAGATGTCCTTGGGACGATGCGGGCTCTTAGATAAACCTGGAATGTAAAAATAGAATGGAGGAATGAATAACTGAGAAGAAATTAAGGATGTTATAGCAAAGTTGAAGATGGATAATCACCAGGGGAAGATGCGTTATCAGCTGAGTTTTATAAAGAGTTTAAGGATATAGTGGTGTCAAGATTACTGAAGGTGTTTAATTATATTTTAGATGGTGGAATGATCTCAACTTCATGGTATAGACCTATAATCATTTTGTTGCTAAAAACTGGAAAAGATTTAGAAAAAGTGGATGCTTATAGACCTGTTTCTTTAATAAATGACCGGTCCTTCCCTCGGCCAGTTCTTGGCCTGGAGGGAATGAGAGACAGCTGTTGCCGGGCGACCAGGAAGCTATAAGAACTTTGCCTCCATCGCTCCGACCACCGGTCCTTCCCTCGGCCAGTCCTTGGCCTGGAGGGAATGAGAGACAGCTGTTGCCGGGCGACCGGGAAGCTATAAGAACTTTGACTCCATCGCTCCGACCACTGGTCCTTCCCTTGGCCAGTCCTTGGCCTGGAGGGAATGAGAGACAGCTGTAGCCGGTAGACCGGGAAGCTATAAAAACTTTGCCTCTGTCGCCCCGACCAGATTGTTTTGTACTGTATATTCTTGACCATAGTGTATTTTTTGGCCGTAGCGTATTTTTTGACCGTAGCGTATTTTTTATTGTATTGCATTTTCCTGACTGTATTATATCCTTATTTTTATGAAAGATTTGTTGACTATATTGACTGTATCGTATCTATTATATTTATATTGCGCTGTTTTTTAATGTTTGATATTGTAACATTGTAAGCCGCTCTAAGTTGCTTCGGCAAGGAGAGCGGCATATAAATGGAATATAACAATAACAATAACAATAATAATAATAATAAATCAAGGCACCAAAATATTTACTGCAATATTGGCTAATAGATTAAATAGCTTTATGGACAACTATATTAACAAAGATCAAGTGGGCTTTTTGAAAGGAAGACATATGCCAGACCTGACAAGGAGAGTTTTGGATTTAATAGATGTTATAGGACAAAATAAAGATAAAGTGGGATTTCTAGCATTAGCTATTTTCAAGGCATCTGATTCACTTCAATGGAAAATAGTTAACAAGATAATTAAATGTTTTGAGTTTGGGAATAAGTTCAGAAGAATGATAAAACAATTATATCAGTATAGTTCCGCCAAGGTCAGGATAAATGATGTTTTTACAGAACATATGAAGCTTGAACCTGGAACAAGGCAGGGTTGTCCATTATCACCAATATTGTTTATTATGGTGATAGAATTGCTAGTGAATGCCATAAGAGAAGATAAAAATATTGAGGGAATAGAAAGTAACAAGATACAGTTGTTCCTTGGTTGAAGAGCATAATGTGTTCCACAGGATTGCTTTTTATTTATTTATTTATTCAGTTTTATAATGCCGCCCACTCGCCGAGGCGACTCAGGGCGGCTTACAGTCAAAACAGCAGCAGTACAATAAAAATCATAAAATATAACCTAACAAAATACAACCAAACCAGAACACAGACTAACTCCCCTCAGGCTGTTGATGTTGGCCCAGAGGAGTGGGCAAAGTCTTCAGCTGCCTGCCAGGCCATGGAGTCTTCTCCTCAGGCCGTTGTTGTGGGCCCAGAGGAGGGGGTGATGTTCTCAGTCACTGCTAGGCCATGGAATCTTCTCCTCAGGCCGTTGTTGTGGACCCAGAGGAGGGGGCGATGTTCTCAGCCACTGCTAGGCCATGGAGTCTTCTCCCTTTGCTCTTTAAGCGAAACACCATTATATTTATTTATTTAGTCGTATTTGTTCATCGCCTTCCTCCCCAAAGGGACCCAGGGCGATTTACAGCATATCATATCAACAACAACAATTTAAAATCGATTAAATGACTAAAAAATTAAAAGATTAAAATGCTTTAAAAATTAAAAAACTAAATGACCAATTGTGACTTCTGGTGTGTGTGGGGGATTGCGAACCCCAATTTATTTGTTAAGCGAGTTTTTGGTTGGTTTTATTTGTTAAGCGAAGCGAACATTCATAGAAAATTCTGCTCTTTAAGTGAGTTACTCATTAAGCAAGGTGTTCTTTATGCGAGGTTTAACTGTAAGTTTATACGAAGATGATACATTGCTAATCATGAAACCTCCTATGAAGGTATTAGAGAAGATACAAGTACAGTAATATCTCAGATAATGTTTACCTCGGATAACGCTAAAATCGCATAATGTTAAGTAATCGGGGGGAATTGCATCAAATAACGTTAAGATCCTATGGAATACATCGAATAACAACCGCTAAAGCCTGTGCGGTTACAATGTATCTCTATGGAGCAGTGTTTCCCAACAAGGGGTACACAGCCCACTAGTGGACTTCAATTCCCAGAAGCCTCAAGTCAGTACATTGGCTGATCAGTGCTTTGGGGAAATGACTTAGGCTTCTGGGAATTGAAGTCCAAAACCCAGCATTTGGGAAACACTGCTATGGAGCTTTAACGTTATCCGATGCATCCCACAGGATTTTAACATGCATCAGATAACACTAAAAATCAGATAACACCAAGACTTGTGGAACCAAGTTTTAGTGTTATCCGAGGTTTTACTGTACATTTAAAGGAATTTGAGGAAATGACAGGTTTAAGAATAAATTGGGATAAATCTGAGATGATACTGTGTAATATAGATAAAGAAGAACAGGAAAAAATTAAAATACTGTATAAATATAAAATACAGGTTAGAGATAGTTTGAGATATTTGGGGATAAATATATCAAATAAATTTGATAATCTTAAGAAACGAAACTATGAAAAACAAAAAAGAAATTAAAGATAAAATACAACAGTATAAAAAGTTGAAGTTGTTTTGGTTTGGCAGGGTGGCATTGTGTAAAATGATGATGTTACTGAGACTTGATTTTTTGTTTGATGCTCTGCCAATCCAATTTAAAGGCAAGGAAATTAAGGAATATCAAAATTTATTAAACAACTACGGTACTTACCAACTACTGACCAGTATCCAACCTACCCTTTTTGGGTAAGGTCTTGGAGAAGGCAGTGGCGTGGCAGCTACAGGATGTCCTGGATGAAGCGGATTATCTGGACCTTTTCCAGTCAGGATTCAGGCCCGGAGATGGTACTGAAACTGCATTTGGTCGCATTGGTGGATGATCTCTGGCGCGAACGGGATGGAGGTCATCCATCTGTCCTGGCTCTTTTTGACCTCTCAGCGGCATTTCGATACCGTCGGCCACGGTATTCTTCTGGGAAGGCTCCAAGGATTGGGGATCCAGGGCAGTGTGTTGGCCTGGTTCTCTTCATTTCTGAGGGGCCTGACCCAGTCGGTGTGGCTGGAAGGCGAGAGGTCCAGCCCTAGGCCCCTGCAATATGGGGTGCCTCAGGGCTCGGTACTCTCGCCAGCTCTAAATGGGGCTGGCCTTGGTGACCATTCGGAGGCTGCAGTTGGTCCAGAATGCGGCTGCTCGGGTAGTGGTGGGGTGCGGGTGTTATGCTCGTGCTTCACCGCCGCTTTAGGAGCTGCACTGGTTGCCAGTTGTCTCCGGGTGCAATTCAAGGTGCTGGTTATTACCTTTAAAGCCCTACATGGTAGTGGGCCAGGATACTTAAGAGACCGCGTCACCCCAAGAACATCTGTCCGTCCCACCAGGGTGGATCGGAGAGGCTCTCTTATCATTCTGTCGACTAGAGAGGCACATCTCTCTAGCACCAGAAGGAGGGTCTTCTCCGTGGCCGCCCCGGCCCTTTGGAACCTCCTGCCAGCTGAATTACGTCTACAGACAGAGCTCCTGCCCTTTCGGAAGGGCCTAAAAACCTGGCTGGCAGGGCAGGTGTGGGGCTCCAGTAATATGGGGTCCCATGTTGGGTGGTTGATCTGATGGGACAGCCACCCCTCCCTCACTCTTAAACTTTTTAAACCTTTTTAAACCTTTTAACTTTTTTAATGTTTTAGATTTTTGTAAATTCATAGTTTAATTCTTTTTAAATTGATTTTTAAGTAATTTTGAACCTTAAAGTTTTAATTTATGAATTTGTAAGGGGATTGTTTAATTGTTTTGCATTGTGTATAGTCTCTCCCCCTTTCTGTAAGCTGCCTAGAGTCAGGTTTGCCTGATTGGGGCAGGATAATAAATCTAAATAAATAAATAAATTGTAAAGGAGGAAGTAACCAAGAATAGTGAAGAATTAGTGATATTTATATCAGAATGAAAGAAGATTGGGATTGCCGAATGTTAAGAATTATTATAGAGCTTTTCAAGTGAAATATGTTGTGAAGGTTTAATGAGAGGTGGTAATCTGGGAAGAAATTGAGATGAGAGAATTAAGTCAAATTGGTAAAGCTGTATTCTCCTTCGTATAGTCTGTGAATCCCCACTTTTGGGTTCTGCGCCTGTGCGGAGACACGAGCGGAGCTTCAAGTGGATTGGATAAAAGTTTCAATGTAATGATATAGGAAAAACAGTTATCAAAAATAAAATAATAAAGACAATACTGGATGTATGGAAGAAGATGAAGAAAGAATTAGCCCCAGATACATCTGCGATTGTAGAAATTGGTTAAGGAAGTTTTCCATAGAAATAATGCATTTCTGTTGAAAGACTGGATATGGGTTTGTAAGGATAGAGAGAAAAAGTTAGAGATATACACACAGGTGAGGTTGAACTGGTTCCAGATTGCACTAGTAAATAAGCAGAATAGTAAATATTTGAAGGAAACCAGTTTAGAAAGGGGTAAGAAAGAATTTGAGGAATTGGTATCAAAGATAAAGGGAGAAATTGGAATTAAGGACTTAGTGAGTAAGATTTATAAGATTTTAAACTGGGAAGATAGATCACAGGAAACATTGAGAAAAATTTGGGAACAAGATTTGAATGTTAAAATTACAGAAATAGCTTGGAAAAATAAATGGAAGAAAAGGATTATGAGATCAATGTCTGTTAGAGTTAAGGAACATAATTATAAAATGTTGTGGAGGTGGTACTTGACCCCAGTTAGGTTGCATCAGATGGACAAATAAAAATAAAATGTGTTGGAGATGTAAGAATTCGTTGGGAACCTATGAGCATGTGTGGTGGAGTTGTAATATGATAAAATATTTTTTTGGGGGGGGGGAATTGAGGAGAAAACTTCCAAAATTATGGGGATAAGACTTGGTACCGCTCTGCTGACAGTCGTGGATAATATAAACTTAAATGAGGACAAAAAAGAGTTATTATCTATAATATTGACAACAGGTAGACAATGTAGCGCAAGAAAGTGGAAAAATGATGTGATTTTTCAAAATTGAAGATTGATAAAAGGAAATGTGGGAACTCGCTTTGAATGATAAGTTAACATGGGAAATGAATTTTTAAAAAGGTATAATTAATGAGAATAGATTTTGGAAAATTTGGCAACTATTTGTGGAATCTACATTTATTAGAGGTGAATGGAGTAGGCCAGCACCTGTTCAAATGAGTTTTTGGAAAGAGTGAAAGATGACTGTGATACACCAGGATAATGTATATTTTACTTGGGTGTTTATTATGAGTTACATATTATATTGAATATTAATGAGTTTTAACATATATTAAAAGGTTTTTACTGAGTTATAATGTAATTTAGTGATGTAGTAGAGCATCAAATATTATGTTTGTATTTTTTATATAAGTATATATTTCTTTTATTGTTTTGTTTGTATTTTTACTTTGAAAAATTAATAAAAATTTAATTAAAAAAAGGTTCTTTGCTATTCTGAGGCTTCCTAGAGCTTTGTTTTGCCTTGTTGAAGTCTTTACCTCCCTCAGGAAGAGGATGGAGCTTTTAATAGTGGAAAAGGTCACTTCTGTATTGCTACTTGAGGGATTAAGACTGCTAGTGGTAATCTGGCAGCAATTTATTTTATGATTAAAGACTTTCCCAATCCATCCTGACTACCAAAGAACTCCTAGTGGGAAAGGACCATCAGAACAGAAAAGGAGGGGAATAGGAAGCTTTTCACTACTTTAAATTAAATGCTTTTGGTGCTTAAACCAGATTATGCTGGTGCAACGGTATGCAAACAAAATTTTGCCCTGTATATATTTCTTTTCCTACTCCTGTATCTTTCCATTTTAATGGAAATATCCAAATTATCACTTGTACTCAGTTGCTAAATAGAATATTTCGCAAGCAACAAATACGTAATTGAACTAGTGGGACAGGAATGTAATTACAAACATTCACAGTGCATGTTGATTGAATGTGACCCTACTTGACATGACAGGCATGTACAGTTTAAAGTAAATGGGGTAAAGTTTGGATCAAAGCCATTCAAATGCAGATTAGAGAGTATCAAACTCTGTTTTTAACAGTTATAGAAATGAAGAAAACTTATTTACTTGACATCATTGTATCTCTATATTGTGTATCTCCACAATCTCTACATTGTGGGTCTGTGGTGGCTCAGTGGTTAAGAAGCTTGCCTTGTTAGCTGGAAGGTCGGCAAGCTGGCAGTTCAAGACCTGGGTACTGCATGACAATTTGAGCACCTGCCTCTGTCCCAGCTCCTGCCAACCTAGCAGTTTAAAAGCAAGAAATTGCAAGTAGATAAATAGAGACCGGTGGGAAAAGATCTTGGGGTATGGAAGCAGCCTCCCCTGAGCAGAGTTCCACCAACAAAAATCCTTTCAACCCAAAATAGTTTCTGACATGAAAATTAATATCTCTACATTCTTGCCCTATAGAACGACTTCAAGTTGTAAATAGCAACCACATTTGGGTCATAGGAATGGTTGGACTAACTTTTATTCTGACAAAGTATCAATTAATGGCTATAGTAATGCCCTGTATAATGTTAAAGACTGGTTCCATGATCTTCAACATTATGTGGTTTTTAACGTTGCCACTTCCCCCCTCCCAAGGCAAGCCAAGCTTGGCCCACGCGTACTCCTGCTCGCCTTGGGAGGGAAGGGGAGAAGCGATTCCCCCCTTCCCTTCCAAGGTGAGCAGGAAAGGTGGGTGGTTGAATGCCAGCTTCCTTTCGGCGAAGGGATCACAGCATCCAATCCCTGGCTGGGCGAGCACAAGCACACGCTTTCCCCCAAAGCAAGCCGTGGATCACAGCGTCTGATCCCCGGCCTCCAGAGATCTTTGTCCCAAAGTCCATAGGGCTGGCTTTGGGGCAGAGATCAACACCGGGAAATATGAGGAAACGTGCGGTGCAAAAGTTTTCCTCAAATTTTCTGAAGCTATCCAGTTTTAACGCTGTGCGGTGCACACATTATCTGGGGTATTACTGTTTTAGTCATGATAGCTATGTCGTATCTTTAGTGCTGAAGGTGAAGTGCCTCTGAATACCTGGGGGGGGGGACTGAGGGGGATGGATGTTGTTTCCCTGTTCAGTTTGTTCAGAATATAATTAAAAGTATATTGTTGACCAAACTTTATATGAGTAAAAAAGAATAGAAATCTTTGTAGAAGATGCAATAGACATAAAAGAGAAGTTTTTGTACTCTAGTTAAATTGATGTTTCTTGTGACAAGTAATTGTAACACTTCTCCAGTTGTCATAGTTTAACATGTGCTTTTTCTTAAATAGATTCTGGTCAATGTTGACGTTTTTGGCTCATATTATGATATATCTTATAATGGGAATTGTGATGGCAAAAAAACCCCTTCCACATATAAATCATCATGTTTTTTTTAATATTATAACAGTCTACCTTTCAATGAATCTCGTACGGTAAGAATTGTTTTTCTTTTTATGTTGATTAATGTTGCCCAAGAATTCTCATCTCACTTAGGTAATATTTTTAGACTGCAGTCCTATACGCACTTATTTAGAACTAAATCCTGTTGCATATACAGTAATACCTTGGATAACTCTAAGACTTGGTTCCACAAGTCTTAGTGTTATCCGATTTTTAGTGTTATCCAATGCATGTTAAAATCCTATGGGATGGATCGGATAACGTTAAAGCTCCATAGAGATATTGTAACTGCACAGGCTTTATCGGTTGTTATCCGATCCATCCCATAGGACCTTAACGTTATTCGATCCAATTCTCCTCCCCAGATTACTTAACATTATGCAATTTTAGCATTATCTGAGGTAAATGTTAACCGAGGTATTACTGTAGTAGGATTTATATTTGAGTAGACATAAACAGCATTACACTTAGATCATATAATTATTTTCAACATCTTTGAAATACTTAGTACTTTTTCTGGTGGTGTTCTCTGCTGGGTGATGTGCATGCTCTGAACCAGAGGGATTAGAGCAGGGGAACCCAAACTTTTTGCGCTCCAAGCCTGACCACACTCCTGGAACAACTGAATGGATCTGACCATGCCCCTGGAAAGCGGGCATGTTTATGCATGTGCGGACACATTCACATGCAATTCTGGGTGCGGCACGGCTACGTTTACAGATGTACAGGTGTGTCCACATCCACTTCTGGGTGCAGTATGTTTGTGTGTGTGCATCTGCATCCACTTCTGAGAGCAGTGAGGGTAGCACAAGTCTAATGAATTTGCGTTGTGGGCTATATCCAGTCTGTGGGCCGTAGTTTGGGCAACCCTGGATTAGAGCATGGCAAGTGCAAAGAATTCAGGAGCTTTTTTTGCTCTCTGAAATCGCAACAGTCTATACTTCTTGACCCTTCCTACTCTGTGTGTTTTTATTATTTGTTATCTGTTTGTTCACTGCCTAGAGTGGGCAGTATAGAAATATAATAAATAAATAGATAAATGAAATCAGTGCAAAATAGTAAATTTCTGTCTACAGAAACCTCTGAGATATCATCTCTTTTGTTTAAATGTTATTTCCATAAGCTTATTTCAAAAAAGGTTTTTCTTAGAAAGAGGAAGCTGACTTTCAAAAATGCTATTTCTAGACTCACATAGCCTTTACAATAGTTCTTTGAGAAGAATCCAAATGGTTTTGGGTAATTATGCAGAAAATTGATCAATTAAAATTATTGATTAAAATATATTAATTGTGTAACTCATCTCAAAGTGCTCCTTCTCCTTCGTGTATTCTGTGAATCCCCACTTTTGGGTTCTGCGCCTGCATGGAGCCGTTACCGGAGCTTTCAAGCTGATTGGATAAAAGTTTGAATGTTAGGGCCACCCACCATACCGCCCAACCTTTGACATAATTTCGCGCTCTTTCCTCAGTTCTCTTCTTTCTGCCTCAGCAGCAGGAGACCGTTGAGAGCTCTCTTTAATTTTTCTGTTGATTCTTCGGAAAAGACTCGCTTCATTCTCAATTTTTTGCTTGGTGATCTTGTCCTTAGGGCAGTATCAGCTACCTCGGTACTGTTCCTCCTTACAGGGGATCAGTTCCTGGGATTTTCTTCCAATTTTACCTCAGAGTTGTTTCTTCCTTGCAGGGGAAGCAGCCATTTTGGGAACAGTTCCTGGCATTTTCTTCAATTTTTACCTCAGGGTTGCTTCTTCCTTGCTGGGAAAGTGGCCGTTTCCCTTTGGGAAGAACCCAAATTTTTCTCAGTTGCTCATCCCTTGCAGATCAGGCAGTGTCTCTATCTACAATTTTTCTTGCTTGTCGATCTTTTGTCCAGGAAGGACTGGCACCCCAGCCATTTGTTTGCTTCGCAGGGACATTTGGGCTGTTTCTCCTTTACTGTGAGGTAATTTTTGATGGTATCAGCTGCCTATAACCGTTGCACTGTCTGCAACAAGAAGTTCCCCTCATCAGACGGCCACAGTAAGTGTTTGCTGTGTCTTAGAGAATCCCATCAAACCCAGACATGTGTTCACTGCAAGAAATCCACTTGTCTTGTGGTTCAAAATAGAAATAATCATCTCAGGGCTTATCTAATGGAGATGACGCTTTGTTCGGCCGCAACCTCTCAGTTTCTTGCCAAAACTCAGCCACCCAAGATGGCTGCAGTAGAGGGAGAGGGCTCAAAGATACTGCTCCAGAGCAGGAATCAGGCTAGCCTCCGAGGACGATGCCTTCATAAAACGGTGGGACTTGGACTATCTTTACACATTTCCTCTATTTCCACTCATCCAGAAAGTCCTAATCTGGATGCTCCATCATCAAGCTCAAGCGATTCTAATCATGCTGGTGTGGCCAAGACAGCCATGGTATCCTCTTCTACTTCAGCTGTCTTCACAATTGCTCACAGTACCAGATTCTCTGTTATTGCTCCAAATGAAAAATACTCAACTCCTCCTTTCCAACCTGCCCAGCCTGCATCTTACGGCATGGAGGATAACCCCAGATTGGCAAGAATACTCAGCATGAGTAGGAGGCCCTCCACACAGAGGTCTTATGCATCTAAATACAACCGGTTTCATGCCTTCCTCAACTCTAAACCGGTGAGCCCGAACCATGACTGCCTCTAGGACATTATGGGGTATTTATTCCATTTGGCAGAGACTAGTTTAGGACTTGCATCCATCAGAATCCATTTGGCAACCATTGTGGCACACTCTCCAATGGACTCCATAACTTCCACAGCGTTCAGGAACAAAATGGTGAAAAGGTTTCTAAAATGCCTCCGTAACACTTTTCCACCTGTAAAGTCTCCAGCTCCACTGTGGTCAGCCACTGTTCTGACTGTGTTTACCAAAGCTCTGTTTGAGCCTCTGGCTACTGCCGACCTTCAACTTCTGACATGGAAAGCCGCCTTTCTGGTGGCCATCACATCTGCCAGAAGAACATGTGAACTTACCGCACTTCATGCGGATTCACTGTTCAACAAATTATTTAACGACCGGGAGGTTCTCCATCCAGACATCACCTTTCTCCCTAAGGTTGTCTCTGAGTTCCATTTGGGACAGTCTATTTCCTTACCAACTTTCTTTCCATACGCAACCTCAGATCAAGAAACATCATGGCACATATGATGAATGCACACTCTTCCTCACTTGCTCTGGGACCTCTCAGGCGTTCAATCCAAGGTGGATTATTCTTTTATCCCCTCTAGAACTCACCCAAAGCTCACGCAAGGAATGTATGTTCACCATTCATTCTCAGCCACGCCCGGCTGACCAAAACCTGGGGCTCCTCTGTTTACAGAGCCAACCCCATTTACTTTATGAGAGGTTACGGTAGCGCTTTAAAGAAGCAAAAAAGGACTTATTGTCTTTTAACCCGGAATTCCATTTCCAATTTACACACGTTGATTGAAGAAAATATTTTTATTTAAATTGGTAGCATGGTTCTTGATGAATCAGGTTACAGATCTCAGCATAGAAAAGTAATCTGATTAAAAATTTCATTTTAGAGAAAGGATGCTTTCAGACATGTCTTCCCCTAAATAAAAAGAATCTATCTGTTCTAAGTTACCATAATTAAGATTTCCAGAGATAAGTCCTAGTTGGAAAGCCTATCTTTGTCATGTTGATGTTTCCTAGTTGACCACCATTTTTGAACTCCTTCTTTGTTCAAGCCATGTGCTCATGGCGAATATCCAGGGAGAAAGGGCTTGCAGCATTAGCCCAATTCCTCCCCCCCCCTTAAAGATTCTACATCTTTACTGCTTGAGAATCAATCTCTCTGCTTTTCTGCTTAACTGCTTTCTTGACACTCCCTCTTTCAAACCTTCCCTCTAGATGTGAGGTAACTAGCAGAAATCCAGTCAAACCCCAGAGTTGGGTAACCAACTCTGTTGGTATTGTTTACGCTGGGCGCCTCTCTGTCTATCTCTTCCCATCCCGGGCCCCAATTTGTGAAAAACAACCAAGTGGCCTTTTTGCTAGCACAAGAAGCCACATTTCTACTATAGATCAAAACATATCAAACTCCATTTTGGATATGTGAAGGACTTGGGACCTCATTTCATGCTTGATGTTTTTTAAGGTACTTTATTGTTTTACATCAGCAGAACAAGGGAATTCAGAAAGACACAATGTCTTTTTGTGGCACATGGAGGAAAGTCCAAGAGAGAACCTATGACATCACAGAGGTTCTCCAAATGGGTTTCATCTGTCATCCATCTCGCTTACGAGATTGCTTCTCTGCCTCCTCCTCCTCACATCAGAGCACATTCTACCAGGGCTGTTGTCACCTCAACTGCCTTTCTGGAGTAGGGCGGCCAACCATCCCGCATTCTGCGCGGCAATCCCATTTAGGGAGGGGGAATTTCGACTTAACCTTGTTTCGAAAATGGTACCGGACCTCCCCCGTTGAGTCACGGAAGCACCGGTTTCCTCTCCGACCGGCAGGTTGTTAAAGAGAAATGGAGCCGAAATGACTCCAATAAACTGCGCATGCGCAGAAACCCGGTTTGGCGCCAGATTGGGTGAATTCACACTTTCCCACCCTTCCTCCCTGCTTGAGCTGCATGGATGAGATAACTTATTTTTAAGCTGTGCTTGGCTTAAATAGTAACTGAGGAAAGAGCACAAAATGGTGCCAAAGGGTGGGCAGTACAGTGGGTGGCCCTAACATTCAAACTTTTATCCAATCAGCTTGAAAGCTCCAGTAACAGCTCTGCGCTGGCGCAGAACCCAAAAGTGTGAATTCACAGACTACATACTCAAAGAACAAAAATTATTACTAGTAAGTACAACTTAACTTTCCCCCCAATAATTTGTTACCATTACTGTTGCATTTGCTTCAAGTAGGTCACTGGTTTGTTTTGTTACTTTACTTTGTGTTACTTGTTTTGTTAATTTGCTGTTATTTATTCAAATACTTAAAATTGATAAGAAAATGACAAAAAGTTGAACAATTGTGCTCAACATGCTTCTTAAAGTAGCCTTTAAAAGTAAATAAAGAAAAGTCACTGAACACATTAAACAACCATGGGATAAAAGCAGAAGCCCTCTTATGGATTTGCAAGTGCAGTCAAACCTCGTATAACGAAAATATTTCATTCTACCATGCTGCTCACTATGCGAGTTTTTCGTTATGCGAGGTTTTTTCGCATAACAAAAATTTTTGTGGAAAATCTCGCATAACGAAAATTTCTGTGGAAAAACTCGCATAATGAAATTTTCTGTGGAAAAATTCGCATAACAAAATTTTTTCGTTATGCAAGTTTTTACCATAGAAATTTTCATTATGTGAGTTTTTTCATAGGGAAAGACCATTTTACATAGTGAAATTTTTTGTTATGTGAGTCGGAAAGGTTTTTTAAATGCCCGCTCGTTATGCGAATTTTTCACACTGCGAGGCATTCGTTATGGGAGGTTTAACTGTGGTTAAAACATAAGAAGCAGAAATGAATTGTGAGTTATTATGGTATTCAGAAAATTTCTGAGCTATGACGTCCCTCAGGATTGTTTTGGGGACAATTGACCTGAATTGAGAGACTGTTAGTACTATTAGTACTTATCCTTTGTTCTTCTCTGGTAGCTGGTGAATTTTCTAAACTGGTAGTCTGAGAAGTCTTATATTCCAATACTCTCTTTTTTGCTTTAGTTCATTGGTCTTCAACCTTTTTAAGCCGTAGGCCTGCTGATTATTAAAATATTGTAAAGTAGATAAGCATTTTTGTTTTATAAAGTACAGTAGTTATATTAGGATCTGATGTTTAACAACTATCTGTTCTTAATAGTTTGCTTATTTTTAACACATGAAATATTTTAATGCACCCCATTAACTATTTTTCTTTTTATTTATTCAGAGCTTTAGTTATTTTGACACTGAGTCCTTTTTTGAGTCGTCTTGGCTATGGATTTAATTGGCACTGGGGTGCTGTTATTATTTGGAGTGGAATAAGAGCCACATACACTTTAAACATGGCTCTGAGAGTTAGCCAGGTTCAAAATGCAACTTCAACTGAGCTTCAGATTAAGACTACGGTAAAAATAAATCAGTATTTTGGAAATTGCTTTTTAAAATTTTTTTAATGTGTTGCAAACAGACTTCCTGTGTTGTGTTTTCAAATCCATGCACTCACACATGTATATAAAATTTATAGAATCTCATTTATTTTCAGGATGAAGTTTTTAATGTAAAGATGCATATGTAATTTGCAGTTCATGGCCTTTTTCAAATTGTCATTTCTCAGAACACAAAACTCAGATTTTGTTGGAAGGAAAGATGCAATTCCTCCGCTCATTACAGATAATGTGCCTGTAGAGATGGTTCATTTTACATACATTAGAAAATCAACATATGAACGGTTCTACTTATGAAAAATCAAGATAAGAATGTAAATGGGAGTGGGGGAATTTGACATACGAATTTTCAATAGGAAAAAATTGACATATGAAAAAGAATATGGTGACCTCTAGTTGCCACTTCTGGTAATGCAAAGTGTTTTTGACATACAAAATTTTCAAACTATGAACAGCCTCATGGAACAAATTAAATTCGTATGTCAAGAGTTTGCTGTACATATATTCAAACTGAAGTAGTGTGTGAGTGCCTATTAGGAATGAAAAAAGGCTAGCTAGTCCGGAGATTCTCAACCTGCAGCCCATGGTTGAGAATGTGCCTCTCCCCACTGCCTCCACCACACCAGAAAGTGCCATGTGACAGAGGAAGGGCAAAATGGCCATCTGGCCCCTTAAGCTGTCTGAGGGAGCATGACCTGGCCCCTGGCTTTAAAAAGTTTGAGAACTGGGCTAGTCTACTGGAGACATGCAGAAGGTCTCTGTTCAACCCAAAGTTAAATGTTCTTTTTATTTTTATTACTTATTCCTTGCTTTAGTTAGTACTTCCTTGGAAACTCTTCCCTAAATTGGATTTTCCTCACAAAACAAAAATTAAAACAAAATGACAATTTTTTAAAAAAAATTTATGTCCTGTCATAGATAGTGGTGAGATGGGGGGGAATTCTTCTGACTTGGAACAGCTCCTTCTGTGACCATTTAAATTAACCCAGTTTTAATATTTTTTGGGGTGTAATTTGCTCTCTTCATGCCAACCAGGGGAACAGGTACTACACATGAAATCTCCTAGAGATATTTGTAGATTTTCCTGTTTATTTCATTTCATTCATCTCTTTGATTTATATTCCGCCCTATTCGGTGAAAACTGACTCAGGGCGGCTCACAACATCAACAATATAATAGACAATATAATACGATGTGGTACAGTAAAATATAACAATAGAATACAGCAATGCAATGGGGCAGAACAACACATAGCAAAAATAACAATAAAATGTAACAATACAATCAAATACAATGTAACAATTCAAAAAAGCAATACATCAACAGTAGAGTACAATAAAAATAACAGTAAATATAACAGTGCAATAAAACATCATACAATAAAATATAGCAATAAAATAGAACAGTACAATATCAGTCATACAGCAAAATATAACAAATAAGAATATGTCATATTATAATACTATTCCCCAGCCTCTCTACCCCAGACAAGTCTAGGGGCGGCTGCAACGAAGTCTTACCACCTGTCACCATGGCGGCATGGGGTTTCTTCCTCTCAAGTGGCTCCCATCCTTTTCTCTCCTGGCCTTGGAGGGTGGAGCTGGAATCAGCTGGGAGAAGGTGTTTCTGCCTCCCAAGGTAGCTCCTGGCTTTTTCTCTCCTGGCCTCTCCTGGCCCATAGTTGGCCTTCCAGACAGTTCATGGTAAATAAAGTTAACACACTTTTTAAAAAAGAAGAAATTTATTTCCCTTTTCAAGAATATTTCATTTCTACTTGAACTCTAGATATTAATTTTTCCAAGTTCTGTATTGCTTACATAGAAACCAGCCTCTTCCCAAGCTCCAGTCCAACATGATTTCCTTACTGGAAATGCAGTATCTCTAAAGCAGCTGGACAGTGTGGATTTTCAGGCTCTTCCATCCTGTAATGATGATTAAAGGAGACTGTCTTCTATTATTGTTGTTCATCTACATGCATCTCATTTACTGTACACCAATGACCTCAACAAAAACAATGTTGTCTCACCAACACCCTGGAAGGAGGAGGTAGCACCACTCCTTTTGTCTCTGATGATGGATAATTTGTGGGCCTTGGCTCTTCACTGAAATCATGTTTGAAGCACTTAAGGGTGATGTTAATTCCCTGTTGCCCATACCTTAGATCCAATGGTATGGTGGATTATTAAAGTTAAAATGGTTATCATTACATGGGCATGTTTCTAAAGAGACTTTAAACGTGTAGACAGCTCTTTCAATAGTTCTTTTGATTTATAGCAGGATGGATACCTTAATGATTTAGGTATCTGCCTGCAGAGCCAGAAGATAGGAGTTCACTTCCCTATTGTGCTTTCAAGGAGAAGCTGCATAGACCCAGGAACCCTCCAAAAAAGGAAATGGTAACAATATCTAGAAAACTGGAAAGGGACACCATAAGTCAGATTTGAGTTGACGGCATACAATATTATTTCAATTTATAACATATTGGTTTTACTAGTTTTCATCTCGGCAGTAATTTTTCTTTGTAAAGCCAGGGCCTCATGCAGCCTATTTTAAGGCCAAGGTGCCATAAAATACTTTGCATTAGAATTTGGATGGCTTGCAGTAATGGGTAAAATTCTGTTGGGGCAGTTTTGCACCAACTGCATTAGAACACTGGAAATAATGTAAAGTTCCTTGTCCCCTTGGTTCAACTTCAGAAGCTTCCTAGAATCCCCTTTTGCTGGGACGTATTTGGGAGGCTTGTGATATGAGGAGGGGACCTTTTTGTTGTTGTTGTTCAGTTGCAGAGTCGATTGCGACCCTTTGTGACCCCATGGACCACCGTCCACCAGGCACTCCTGTCCTCCACCATCCCCCTCAACTTGCTCAGCTCTGTGCCTATTGTGTCCACAATATCATCTAGCCATCTCATTCTGGGACACCCCCTTCCTCTTGCCCTCAACCTTTCTAAGCATCAAGGCTTTCTCAAGTGAGTCTTCTCTTCTCATTTGATGTCCGAAGTACTTTAGCTTCATCTTTACTATTTGACCTTCTAAGGAGCAGTCAGGGTATATAGTCTGTGAATTCACACTTTCCCACCCTTCCTCCCCACTTGAGCTGCATGGATGAGATAGTTTATTTTATCCTGTGTACAGCTTAAGTATTAACTGAGGAAAGCACAGAAAATGTTGCCTAAGAGTAGGCGGCTGTTACATTCAAACTTTTATCCAATCAGCTTGAAAGCTCCGGTCATTTCTCCGCGCAGGCGCAGAACCCAAAAGTGTGAATTCACAGACTACTCGAAGAATGAAAGTTATTATTGGTAAGTACAACTTAACTTTCTGCTGCTTATGGCACCCCTATAAACCCTGCTCGGCTCTTATAGACTGAAGCCTTTGGCTTTTCTCATGGAATCAATCCATTTTATGCTTGGTCTTCTTCTTTTTCTGCTACCTTCTATCTTTCCCAGCATTATTGCCTCTGTTCTATCATGTTTACTTCCAGAAAAGTTTTGCCTTGATTTACTTTAGGACTTAATTGTTTGTATTTCTGGCAGCCCAAGATATCCTCAATAGGGTTGCCATATGTCCTGGAAAACCGAGATTTTGCCTGATTCAAGGTCAGAAGCATTGTCCCATCTGGTTCAATTAAAATCAAGTTAAAATCCTGGATTTCCCACCTCCCCAGGGCAGTTGCCATTGGGGAGCTAAATTAACTTAAAGGGCCTCAGCTGTTTCTGCTTCAGTTCATTTCACTGGGCTTCCGTCAGCCCTGTGGGAGAAAGTCGAAAGCCCTTCCCTGGAAAGAGGGAGGCAGCAGCACAAAGAAAATAATCTCCGAGTCGCTGCTGAAGTACTTCGGACTTTCCCACAGGGCAGAGGGAACTCCGGTGAAAGTTGTTGAAGCAACAGAAAAGGATGGCTGGGGTAGGGAGCGACAAGGAAATGGGCCTTTTTCTTCACCATGCAAATGGCTGTGTGGGATGCGGCAGCCCCTCGCCTTGCCAGGAAGAGAGGAAGGACAGACAGACCGACAGAGAGATGTCACATGCCAATGATTGTGATGCACTACTCACCTGCCTCCCACCAAAACACCACAATCATAATCAAACCTTGGAAGCCAACCAGTGATGGGATGTAACAGGTTCTCACCAGTTCGCCAGAACCGGTAGTAACGTTTCCCAGTATCCCGGAGAACTGGTAGCAGCTTTTGGGGGGAACCACCTTCGGGGCTTACCTTTTCACTGGGCATGCTCATCAAGCACTTGGTGTGCGTGCATGCCAACAGTGCCTGGCACATATGCACGGCCACCTTGCTGTCCTTGTGTTGTGGGTGGCTGGGTGGGTTGAGGGGTGTATGTGTGTGTGTGCTTATTTTTATTTTATTGTATTGTATTATTTTTTCTTTGGCTCCGCCTATAATGTCATGACATCATGATGTTGGCTCCACCCACACTGTGATGACATCACGGTGGGGTAGTAAAAATTTTGACATCCCACCACTGAAGCCAACAGCAAAAGAATGGAAAGGCGAACAGTGGCACACATACACACATGGTGGGAGGATAGAAAGATGCAGGTCCCAGAAAGCAAGGGGGAAATGGCACAGGCACTTCTCATTAATCAGGTCCCCTTTGTTTGAATGCCAGATGACCAATCTGTGTGGGGTTAATTTTCAATTTTTAAATGATTGCAGACTCAACTGTAAGGGGGGGGGGGAGAGATTCACACTCAAACATCAGATCAGGCATTTTCTGGAAGACTTGGGTGGAACAAGTTTCTTGTAGAGCTTTTTAAAAGGGAGTTAAAAAGCCATGCCAGGTTTGGACAACCCCTGAAGCCCAGGGCACCAATGCCACCTGGGTTTTTCCTGGTGGGCTTCTCCAGGGTGGTGGTGAGAGGGGGGCCTTGTCTGAGGGCTGGCATGTTGGTGGAGGCTTCTCTGAGGTGGTGGTATGTAAATTGGGGTTGTGCATGTGCAGTTTGAAGAATACAATGACATCACATGGCTATCCCGGTTTTATGGGAGAGAATTATGGCAACCCTATCAAAGTTCTCCTCCAGCAGCAAACTTAAAATGAAAAAAAAATTCAGGTTTCCTTACTGTCCAGTTTTTACATCCATGCATAGTGAATGAGCATACAGTTAAGTGAATGATCTCGGCCTGAATCTCCAGTTACATATTTTTAGACTTCATGATCTTTAATTCCTTTATTCTTGCCCTTCTAAGTCTCAGTCACTTTCTAGTTTCCTGGTTGCAGTCTCCATTTGGATTGGTGATTGAGCCAAGATATACAAAATCTCACTATACCCATTTCTTCATTGTCAACTTAAAAATTATGTAGTTCTTCTGAACTGATAATTTTTGTTTTCTTAAAGTTCAACTGTCATCCTTTTTGGGGGTTTTTCCCTTTCAGTTTCATTAAAAGCTTTTTCAAGTCCTTGATATTTGCTGCCAGCAAGATGGTGTCATCTGCATATCTTAAATAATTTATTCCATCAGTTTTATCTCCTCCTTCATCTCAATCTCACCATCTGGCTTTTAATTTTAATATTTACATTTATATGCCGCCCAACTCAGCAAACATGACTCCGGACGCCTCACAACAGTACAGAATAAAATCACTTATAACAAAATATAATATGAATCGTCCAAAATGTCCAAAGTTCAAAGTTAGCTGCCATAAGTCCAGGGTTTAGGCTGGCAAGGGGGGCGATGTCTGACTCTCAGCCCCAACGGCCATGTTCCTGGCAGCAAACAGCACAACCCCAAGGCATGGGTGGGGCCCAGGGTTGTTGTTGGCGCTATTGCTGCCTGTGGCCATCAGCTCTTCAACCCTAGCCGTGGCCATGGCCTGGAGTCGTCGCCACCACTCCTGCAGCTGGCGGCTCTTCAACCCCGGCCGTGGGTGGGTTCTTGTGTCGATGGTGGCGCTCCTGCTGCCTGTGGCCAGCAGCTCTTCAACCCTAGCCTTGGGCAGGGCCTGGGGTCATTGTTAGTATGATTGAACAGATAAGGGGATAAAATGTACCCTTGTCTGATGATGGCTTATTGACCCCTCCCCGCTGACTTATTTAACATCTTATACTTACCCTCCCTCTATTTTACTCTTTTACTCCTCTTACTCCTTTACTTAAAGGAATGAGATGTTGTTTTAAATGGTTTTTAAATTGTTTTTTAGAGTTTTAATTGTGTGTTGTATATTGGTTGTAATCCGCCTTGAGTCGCTTTTGCGAGTAGGGCAGAATATAAATTCAATTAAATAAATAAATAAACTTTGCATGTAGGAAACCATTCTGTCTTTCCATATTCTCTCCGAACAATAACTTCTTGTCTACAGTATAGATTATGCATCAGGACAATCAAGTGCTAGGAAACATATTTCTTTCACAACACCCTATAGTTTCTCATAATCCATGCTTCTCATCTCTTCTTTACAATTCTGTTTCTTCTATCGTCCACCTAGGTTTTTATTTTCTTTTTAATATAAGAATATTCTTTTTGCATTCTTCCCTTATAATGTTTCTGGTTTTAACCCTCAGTTCATTTGATTCCTGATCAATTGATTTTAGTAATGTGAATCTGCTCCTTATATGAACTTCAAATTCATTAAGAATGTTGTTTAAATTATATTTTGGCTGAACAATTCTTTTAGACTTCTTTTTCAGCTTCACTCTATTGTTGGATATTAACAATTTTGTATGTTCAAAATATTTTGGAATTTTCTTACTGGAGCAGAAAGAATAGGAAAATGTGTATCAGAACTTTAATACTTACAGTTGATCATTTTAACGCATGCCTTTAATTTTATTTCTATATATTTTTTGGCATGTACTTTTAGAAAGCGGCGAGGGAGATGCAATTTCAAATATAACCCTCAGCCACCATGAAACAGAAGTTACCTCAATTTTGTAGATTTTTGCTGCCACTGGCCTATTAATTTAAGTAAAAAAAGTAAAAGAATTGTTTTGCCAACTTCAGGATGGAAAATAGGTTTACTGTCTCAAAGATTACAAGATATTTTTGTAACCTAATTTACTAGATAGAACATGTTAATGAACACACTGGGACTCTATGAATTAACATGCTTATTGGGACTGTGTCACAAAACTGCTTAATTAAAGGGAAGAAACTAAAAATAGGAACACAATATTGTTGTGATTTAAAGAGTAACAAATTTGTTAGATGCTAATTTCACATATGTTTATATTTCAGATGCTATTGCATTGTGGAACGGCATCTTTGTTAACCTTGATAATTAATTCTACCACTGTGAAAAAGCTGGTTATGGCATTAGGTAAAGTGCTTAATATTCTCATTGTTTCTTTGGGAAAATAATGTATTCATTGATACTTCGATATAGTGTACAGAAGAACAATGAAACAGTTATGTTTAATTAAACATTTTGTTGTTGAATGAGTTGGGAGCAGTGATGGAATGTAACAGGTTCTCACTAGTTCTCCAGAACCGGTAGTAACTTTTCCCAGTGTCCCAGAGAACCGGTAGCAGTTTTTGGAGGGAACCACCTCCGGGGTTTACCTTTTCACTGGTTCCCCCACTGCGCATGCATGCCAAGCACTTGGTGTGCATGCATGCCTACAGTGCTTGGCATGGATGCACGGCCTCCTTGCTGTCGTCCCAAGCGGACAGGAGGAAGAGAAGCTGCTAGCCTGAAGCTCCCTATAGCCTGAAGCTCCCCAGGGTAAGTGACTCACCTTTGGATGTGGTGTGTCTGTGCGTATTTTAATGTGTATTTAATACCTTTATCTATATTGACGTACTACCACAGTCTCTAGAAAGGCCTGGCAGCCGGGCTTAGGTTTTTAAGAAAAGTCTTAGAGGTGTGTGTGTGTGTGTGCTTATTGTTATTTTATTTTTTATTTTTTTTTCTTTGGCCCCGCCCACAACATCATGACATTGGCTCCGCCCATGATGTCATGATGTTAGCTCCGCCCACACTGTGATGACATCACGGTGGGGTAGTAAAATTTTTGACATCCCACCACTGGTTGGGATCATATAATAGTGGTGTTAGACAGCCAAAGCCAAAGCAGCATCAGATTATCTTCCATGGATACCTTCAAGTACAAATTCTTAGGCACTGAGAGGTTGTTTTTGCCCAGCTGGAGCAACATTGTAGACAGCTGGGGATAGTATTGCAACTACGTACCGTATTCATGGTAGGCATCAGCAACTCTAAATACATCCCCCTATGGACAAACCACTTAATATGTATCTGATCCCCCAGTCCAAGTAGAGCCATCCAGTACACTCTGGATGTGTACTGCATGGTCCAATACACCCATGCAGATGGCAATCTTCCTGTAACTGAATGAGATAAGAAAAGGAGGTATCACTCATGATAATGTGCCAACTGCCCCCTTGTATGCTGCTGACTGCTGCTGATCCAGGGCTTTGACCCTATTGTGAGTGAAGCCCAACTCTGCTGTGGTTATTACTACTCTGATTTGAAAACAGTGGGTCTGAAATGGCCCAGCTCGAAAGCCAAGTCTGCACATCCCCACTCCCACAAGTATCCAAAATTGGAAATGGATTAGTGGGGTTCCATCTAAGTGTACAAATAACAAGTTAATGGACTGAGGCCAGTGATGGAAAAACCTGTCCAGTGCCCTGATAGAACATTTGAATGGTTTTGTGCCCTTAACACTATACGCTCCCACTACCATTTCTGACTGGTCTTAGCTCTTCAAATGCAATTTAGCGTGCAAACTTTTCCCAAGGTTACATCTCTCATGGTAATATCCCATTTGGAGGCTGCTACCAACTCACTTACATTCAGAGCCTCAGTGGAGCTGCCCAAAACAAAATGACTTCAAGGGAGGAGCAGCATACCCTTCAACAACTGTGTCAGCAGTCAATGGGTGATAAGCCTGTGATCTTCCCTTCTTGAATTTGCCATCCTCCTCTATACCTCAAGATATTTTCAGTCCTGGAAAGAGATATAAGAGTTGATATGGCCTCAGGAGTTCATTCTGTCATGAAGTACTTGGGTCTTGAACTGCTGACCTGCCAACCTTCCAGTCATCAAGTTCAGCATCTTAACCACTAAGCCACTGCAGTGTAGCTATCCTTATATGGAGCATATATATATAATTGTACCTATGTTTCAATTTGCTCTCCTCTCTTGATTTTCAGTATTATTCTATCTTAATATTTGTTAAGGGTTGCAGTGACTAGTGGTTAAGGTGCTGAACTTGATGATTGGAAGGTTAGCAACTCAGCAGTTCCAGTCTCAAGTGCTGTATGACAGAGTGAGCTCCCATTTCTGTCCCAGCTCCTGCCAGCCTAGCAGTTTGAAAGCAAGAGATTGCAAGTAGATAAATAGATACCACTTTGGACGGTAGTTTTCGCTCCTCCCCCCCACCAGAGAAACCGCTCAAAAGGAAGCAGATGAAGCAGTGTAAAGGTAGGCAGATCACTTTGTCATTCCCTTTGTGCTGTTTGTCGTTGCCGCTGCCGTCGTACTTCACCCAATCCTAGCAATCCTTCCCTTTGTCCTGTTACCACCTCTCACGCTGTGGACATGAGGTTGTACTTTGAGAGGCATGGCCAGCAGCACTTCCCCAAAACCTTTTCATGATGCAAGGGTACTTAGGAAAAAGGTGTCCCAACATGGTAGGCTGATTTTGGCATCCAAACATGCTGGGCTACAAACTGCACCCCTTTAAGTGCCTTTGTAATGATTCTGGGTTTCAATTGTCTTTATGTCCACAAAACCTCATCTGAAGAGCTAATCTTTCTGGACAAGATGTCTCTATTGTGGATGAGTGGAGAGGAATGAGGAGAAAGCCTTCTCATACTAACAGACATCTACTTTAAGCCAAGGATTTTATCAATTTATCAATTCGGTTCCACAATGCAAGTCTAGCAAAATTGAATACAGGCCAAATGTTTACTATTTTATTACATATATATAAACTTTGAGTAGTTTTCTCAACTCATAGAAATTGTCTGGAACATTTAAAATAAATTATATCTGCCATATTTTTAATATCAATATATTTTGTATTGAAATTCAGAATTAGTGTAACTGTATTACCTTTTTCCATTTAAATTCACCAAGTTGTCCATTAAGACTGAAATCACAAGCATTTGTGACTGGTCCAGTAGATGGCTTTACTGGACCTAGTCTATTGTGTTTATTTTTTAATAAATCATAAGGAAATATTGTTACTAGTCTTGGGTATTTTATGTTTCACTGCTTCTGACAAATTTTGAAGATTTGCTGCACTCTGAGACCTGTCCTTTTAATCAAGTCAAATTGTTTTTAAATTAATATTAACGCTTTGTATTTTGCTGCCCACTTCTTCAGATGTGGCCACTACTTCTGGTAAAATGGCTGCAGTAGATCTTTAGGACTAGAGGAAAAAGTGTGTGGAAAAAGCCATGGTTTTTACTTTGGTTTGATATAATTTATTTATTATTCACATTTATATACCGCCCTTCTCACCGAAGTGTCTCAGGGTGGTTAACAGACATAAAAACATACTAAAAAACATTCTCCTTTGTGTTCTTTGGGGATGCACACTAATGGGTTCTGCACCTACGCTGATCCCGAGCGGAGCTGAAAAGCTGATTGGACAAAAGTTTTGAAGTTAGGACCGCCCACCATCCCCAACAGCCTCTGGCGCCATTTTGCGCTTCTCCCTCAGTTCTCTTTTTTCCGCTGCATGAGCAGGAGCCTTGAAAGAGAGCTAGTGTTTGTTTGCTTGAGTTTCCCTTATAAATTCCAATTTTTCTCTTAACTAATTTTTTCCGGACCAGGAGGCTCACTAACTCTTGGTCCTCGTGCAGCTGGGGTTTTTTCCTCGGCCGCCTCAACAACAACAACAACAACAAAAAACTTTCGTGAGGTAATTTTACCTCAGATTTCGTGTCGGGGTCTCCCGGCCAGGACAATTTTTCTCTTCAGGCCATCTACTTCGGTGGATGGCCTCAGCGGCATTTAAGCAGTGTCCATCCTGCAATGCCAAGTTCCCCAGTTCGGACGGACACGTGAGGTGCCTAAGGTGTTTGGGGGAACAACACCCGGTTCAAGCTTGTGCGGTCTACAAGGGCTTCTGAAAGGCTGCACTTAAGAACCGACAGAACCGTCTCCAGGTTTACCTGATGGAGGTGGCTCTGGCACCTCAACCCTCCCGATCTCGGGAGACGACTGCCACTTCTACCACCGCTCCTTCTCTGCGTCCGCCGCTGAACTGTTTAAGAGGAAGAAGGAGCAGGAGGAGGAGAAGAGAAAGGAGGGAAAGAAAAAGGAGAAAACCCACCAGTCTTCTTCGGTGTCTCTCCCTCCAACTCCGTGTGCGATGCACCCGTCGCCGTCCAGATCGCCGGCCTCCGCTGTCGTCAGGGCCGCAATCTTGTCGGGCAGTTCGTCGATGGCTTCTCCAGTCGTCATCTCCCCGGAGAAAGCCCCAAGTCTTCCGCCTCTTCCGGAGACTCAGCCACCACCGCGGAGAATGATGTCGCTGCCGGCCCCTTCTGCGGCTCCAGCCACCAAGCCGTCTGTACAGCTGAGCCTCATCGCCCCCCTCCTGGAGGCGATGATGCAGAAGATGGTCGAGCAGTTCCGGGCCCCTCAGCCTTAGCCAGTGGTGTGCCGGAGGAATCACCACTCCATCCGGCTGCTCCGGAGGCACCACCACTCCGTGAGGAGGGCCCTGCACCAGCGAAGAGGCATCGCACGGAGATGGCACAGTTGGAGGTCTCTCTCCCTCCACACGAGTCGCCATTGCCGGGGAGCAATCCGAGATCTGCCAGGTCGTACTTCCCACCGTCCAAGGACTTCTTCCCACCGCCCAGCATCTTGGGTCGGTCAGAAGGCTCCGACGACTCGTCAGATCAGAAGGAGGATCAGTTGCCACCAACAAGTCGCCGAACTACAACATCGGCAGTGTCCACGGATCCCAGGAGGTGTGGCAGAAGCCCGTGTCGGTCCACTCCGTGTCGAATCGGGTGGACGGCATGTATAGACTTCTCGGAGATGATGCCACCTTCCTCCACGTTCACCCGGCGCCCAACTCGCAGGTCGTGAAGGGCGCCCAGCACCGGACTCTGGCCAGCAGCACTCCCCTCCCTTCTTCTAAGGAGGGGAAGAAGTTAGACTCTCTGGGCAGAAAGGTTTGTGCCAACGCCTCCCTGTCCTTCTGTGCCATGAACTATGCCACGGCCATGGGCGGCTACAATTGTCGCCTATGGGAGAAGGTTGAGTCCTTCAAGAACAAGCTGCCGCCGGTGCTCCAGGCTGAGTTCGGATCCATGTGCCAGGAGGGCAATCAGTTGGCTCTCCAACAGATCTGGACTGGGCGGCATATCAAGGAGTCTGAGGCAAAGAGCCTAGCCTCTGCCATCCACATACGCCGGCACTCCTGGCTACGGTCGGCTGACCTCCAGGATGAGGTCAAGAAGTTGATCGAAGAACTGCCCTTTGACGGCGAGGGTTTGTTCGCGAAAGAGACGGATGTCTCTTTGGGGGAGCTTCAGAAGGACATGACCACCATATCGAAGCTCCGTGCCGAGGGTCGGGCCGGTACCAATCCAACCAGCCCCAGACCTCATCTCAAGGTCTGTCCTTCCATCCTCGCTAGCTACAACAGAGGCAGGAGGACTACCCTCGGCAGCAGTCTTACCGACCGCAGCAATGACAGTCGCGTCTGCGTTACCAGCAATTCCAACAGTCTGGTAAGCGGACCAACCGGAGGAGCAAGCAACGGGTTTGACTCCTCTGTGACCGAGACTCTCACTCTCCCTTACCGTTCCCTTGTGAACTTCCTGTCTGTGTGGTGCACCATCACCACAGACAAGTGGGTTTTAACCATCTTAGACTCTGGCTACACGATCGAGTTCAAGAGATGCCCTACTGTCGGGCGGATCCGTATCACCGATCCGTCTCCACCGCACCAGGAGGAACTGTCAGCTCTCCTGGAGAAGGGCGTCATAGAACCGGTCGCGCTGTCGGAGTCTCACGACGGGTTCTTCTCCCGATACTTCATCGTGGAAAAGAAGGAAGGAGGTTTCCGGTCCATCTTGGACCTCCACCTTTTCAACAAGCACATAGACACGAGGAAGTTTCGGATGGTAACCCTCCAATCCATCCTCCCACTGATCAACCACGGGGACTGGTTCACAGTCATCGACCTGAAGGATGCGTACTTCCTTTTTTTTTTTTTTTACACAAAAATACAACATAATTATCCGCATTAAAGAAAATCAAAAACAAATAGAAAAACATTCAATATGACAAAACTAAACAACACCAAAACCAATTAGATACATACATCAAAAAGACATACAATAGATAAGTAAATCACCCACATCTAACTCCTCACCTCCCACGTTCCCAGACCAACACAACATAAATCCCCATCACCCACCCCAAGCCCCTCACCACTCTGTCATCTTCTCTCCCCCATCCTTCCGTTGAAGGACCGCCTCCGAGTGTCGGAGAGGGGGAGGGGAGACCGGGACTAGGCGGATTCCTACCAATGTTTGAGAGTATCAAGTAAGTCAACTTGCTCAAAACTGTACAGTTATTTCTTGTTCTTCCTTCCTTCTACACGTGGCCATCTTACCCCTATTCTTTTTATTTATATTCTAAATTTTTGACCCTTATCCCCCTTTAGCTTTCATTGACAAAAATTATTTACAATTCCATAATATTTTTATAAATATACTACAGCATATTTTATCCTTCAACTTATAAAACAATGAAAACAGCTGACTCTTCCTAACATTTCAGATGTTACGTTGACTTAATATTTGCCACCAAGTAATTAAATTATTCAGTTTTCTTCCATCTATGATGTCCTAAACTTCATTTTCATCTTACCTAACACACCCTTAAGTAAAACCCTTTTTCTCATTTCCCTTTACCTATGCTGCTGTTGTATTCTTCCTTTACATTATATTTCATTCATGCTGTTAGTCACCTAATGTTTCCTGACAATTTCTAAATCCAATACAATTAATGGCTGGATTATCATATTTTCCCATCCGCTATAATGATCCAAATTCACCTTAATTATATTAATAATACCTCAACTCGCCTTATGGGAGAAATCTAAATTTTGGTCCTCCACTGCCCCCCTTACCCATAAATATTTTACATCACATAATTTACCATAAGGTTGATATAAGACAGATTATACAATTTCTAAGTTCCATCTTTTCAGCATTCGGAAGTTTGTCCTTTAAATCCTATAAACATCTAGATTAACAAGCAAATTTTTTTTATATAAAAAAAGAAAAAAAATAACATGCCCTTTATTTCATTCTCTTTTCCCAATACGATAACATAATCTTCTTCTCTTTTTCATTTCCTTTAACATACAGTAACAACTGATTATTTATTTTTTTGAAATGCATACTCTTTTAAGTCTGAGACTAAACATTGGTTGGGGAATTACATCCACTTGTTAGGTGATTGTAGTTATTTCCTATTCACAACCCTTTACATTAATTTTCCTTTATACAATTTAGTCAATAAACACTTCGTAACCTTTTGAAACTTACAAAGAAACCCATTTTTGTCAACTCTTTTAATACAACAAAAACGATATCAATTCTCTTTCCTTGAAATTGCTAACAATAATACTATCCTCAGTTATGCTCCAATTATCTAATTGCTACTCCATTACTGCCCTTCATTATTTTCTATTTCTTTCTCCATTGCTATCTGCTATTATATTACTATTTCTTATCCTATTGATGTTAATTGTCCCATCTTTACATTTCTATTTCTCTTTTCCCTTTTTTCTTTTTTCTCTCCTTTTTCTCTCTTCATCTTCCTTAACATATAATAACAACTCATTATTTATTTTCCAAAATTCATATTCCTTTTAATTAAGTTTCCTTTGCACAGATTAATCAGACACTTCATATTGATTTAGGAGTTACATCCATTTGTTAACTATATAGTTTTTTCCCCATAACTATGTTACTCTATGCTTCTTTTAATCCAAAAAAATAAAAATAAAAATTCTTTTGGTCCAAGAGAGAAGTCATGTCAATTCTGTTTACTCTATGGTTCTTTTAATCCGAAAAAACAAAAATAATAATCAAAATTCTTTTAATCCAAAAGAGAATTTATGTCAATTTTGTTTCTTTAAAATTTATTTGCTGATACTGCTATTATTCCCTATATTTGAGATTTTCTCTTTGATTTCCCTCCATTCTTTAGATCCTTTTTCAATAATATTACATGTTTCTAATACATCCATATAATCAGTTTGTTCTCTTATCACCACTGCTTTCCCTATCCAAAAGAATCTCAGCTGTTGAAATTGTTGCCAATTATAATTCACCCCTTATCTCTTAATAATTTAGTAATTGGTTTGATTTCCTTCCTCCACATTCTTTCTCTTTTTGATAAGTCCTGATAAATATCCAATTGTTCACCCTCTAGCTTTGGCACCTGTGTACCTTTCTTCTTTAAATAGACCATCAACTTTAGTTTACTTTCCAAACTTACAAATTTTACCAAAATGTATCTTTTAAATGTCCAATTTCTTTTCTTTCCCAATCTGTAAGCTGCTGATATATCTTCTTGAGTAAAATTTCTTCCCATCTTCAATTCGTTCAGCCATTTAATGATTCTTTTTCTTAGTCTGTCTTATTTAAGTTCTGGAATATTCTTTATCAGCAAGTTCTTCTTTTTTGCCTCTACTTCCAACTTGTAAAGTCTCTTTTCTTGTTTATCGCTTCTTTCATCTCCCTTTTTTCCTTTTCCTTGAATAATTTCAATTGTTTCCTCCACAGGTTTTAACCTTTATTACAGCAATTTTATCATTTGTTATTGTCTTAAGATTTACCAGCCAATCTCTTAAATCCTGTTGTTCTTTCATAGTGTCTTTCATTTGTTGTTTGATGTTTTTGACCTCTTCTTCTATAAATTTTGATTTTAATTCTAATGCCGCAAATTTGTAATTTATTGTTTTCATAAAGTCTTCCAACAAATTCCTCAAATCTTGTTGTTTTTTCATAATATCATTCATTTCTTGTTATCTCATTCAATTTATCCAATTTTCCCTCGATTCTGTCCATCTGTTCTCTCATTACATCCAGGCATTGTTTTTCTTCTTTTTGTTTTATTGGTTTCAAATTTTCTACCTCTATTTTCGTTTGTTCTGTTTCTTTTTCGTTTTCTGACTGTATCAAGTCCTGTTTATCCATTGTATCGGTTGTTATTTCTTCCTTCTCTTCGAGAAAACCATCCAACAGTTTCAACCGTTCTCCCCACCATGCCTCATCTTCAGCCTTCCTTTTTTCTCTTTTTCTTTGTGCTTGTTCTCTTTCTCTCCACACTTTTTTCTCCCACCCGGATACATGTTTGTTATGATCGCTGGATTTTTTAGTGTATAGATGACTCATTATTATTTACCAAATTTTTCCTCTATTATATATTAGATTCAAATTGTGTTCTCCACTGTTGCACTTTAATAATCAGTCTCTCATGCCAGGTCATGTTCAGTCAAACACTTTGAACTACCTTCCATTTGTAATGTCTTCAAAGGAAAAAAAAACTTGTCTTTCAAAGTGATTCACTCTCAACTTTCTCTCAGTCTTTACACCAAATGATTAACAATGTTATCTTTAGTCAAACAAATCTCTCTTGTTGTCGATCCTTAAATAAACATTATAGTCCACAAATTTTCTTTCTCTTTAAATATACTTTATCTCCAACTTCCTATTCCAGCTGTATCACCGGTAGTCTGCATTTGTCGTCACCAAAAATTCATTTTTATTTATTTTTTAGTATAATATTCACTCAGTCCTCATTTTCTTCAACAAAACACAGCTGGGCTCATTAGTGAAGCACTTTCATGGTCCGGTCTGTTTCTTTCAACAACCTTATCTTCTCATTACTGAGTTCTAAGTAAACATTCCAAAGCTTTGCAGCAAGGGGAAAGGACGAAAAAAACTCACCAATGATTCAACTTACAAGCGTAAATCTCCAGACTCCACACTTCAACTCACTGCGCGTCCCCTTCATTCAAAACACCAGTAAGTCCACATTGTTTTTTTTTTTTTTTGCTTCTTCCAACAGCATCCAAGTTATCTCTTTTCCAGCCCACAGTCTCATTATTTATTTCCACATATTTGGCTTTGGTAGATTCTGTTTCTCGACCTTAAGTGCAGGAGCAACTTGATATAGATATTACTTGTCCGCCATTTTCCACAGTCTCCCCAGGATGCGTACTTCCACGTATCCATCAGGAGGGAACATCGCCGCTTCCTCCGCATCCAGGTGGGCAGCAACGTCTACCAGTACAATACCCTTCGGCCTCTCCACCGCTCCGAGGGTGTTCACGATGTGCATGGCGCCGGTGGCCCCCCATCTTCGGCTGCAGGGCGTCCAGGTGTTCCCATACATAGACAACTGGTTGGTCTGCTCCCCGACCAAACAGAGGGCCATGGACGATGTCTCTTATTGCCTGGCCCTCATGGAGAGTCTCGGTCTGAGGGTCAACTACAAAAAGTCCCAGTTGACCCCAACCCAGCGCATAGACTATATCGGAGCAGTACTGGACTCTCTGGCTCTGAGAGCCTACGCTCCTCCCAATCGTCTGCTCGACATCCGTGCGGTGGTGGCACGGATCCAGGGCAGGCATTGCATCCGAGTGATCACGGCGGTGATCTCGCACGCAAAGCTCAAGATGTGGTTCCTCCAGTCTTGGTTCCTCGCATCGTTCGATCTCGTCAACGATCATCCTGGGAAGTGGCTCACTCCAACTCCCGAACTGCAGGACCAACTGAACTGGTGGGTGATGGACCGCAACGTGGCTGTGGGGAAGCTCTTCACTCTTCCTCTGCCTACCATGCAGATCACCATCAACCCGAGCGCGCACGGATGGGGGCGTGGTGCGGCAGTTTACGGATCCACGGGGTCTGGACTCCCACGGAAGCCAGGCACCACATCAACTTCCTCGAACTCTTGGCAGTGTGGCAGGCGATGCGGTCCTTCAGACTTTCCATTGCGGGCTGAGTGGTGCAGGTCGCCTCGGACAACACCACTACCCTGGCTTATCTGAACAAGCAAGGAGGGACCAAGTCTCTCTCCCTCCTTCATCTTGCTGTGATGGTCTGGGAGTGGTGCCTGAAGGTGCACGTCTTCCCGATCGGTGTCCACATCCAGGGCACCATGAACACAGATGCGGACTTTCTCAGCTGCAAAGGGATGGCAATGCACGAGTGGGAGCTGGACGGATCGGTGTTCGACAGGCTGTGCCACCAGTGGGGAATGCCTGTCCTGGACTTGTTTGCAACCCAAGCCAACACCAAGTGTCACCGTTACTGCTCCCGAGCGGGGATCGGTCACGGATCGGAAGGGGATGCCTTCATGGTTCCGTGGCATCAGGACTTCCTTTACAATGTTCCCACCGATCCCTCTCATCCAACGGGTCCTCGTACAGATTCGTGCGGAGAGTACATGGACGATTTTGATCGCCCTGTCCTGGCCGCGCCACCCATGGTTCCCTCTGCTATAGACTCTGGCCTGCGACTCCCTTCGCCTGCCCACTGATCCGAACCTCCTCCACATGGGGGACGGTCGGATTCTTCACTCGGACTTGCTCAGCCTACATCTGATGGCCTGGCTTATCCGCCCGACCTAGTGCGGATCCTTGAACAGTCTCGAAAGCCATACACGCGGAAGTCTTACCAAGCCAAGTACCGTCACTTCATTGACTTTTTAGAATCTAGCGACCGTACTGTGGACTCCGCATCGTTGCAGGATGCGATGTCCTACCCCCTGCATCTAGCTGAGTCAGGATCCGCGCATTCCTCTTTGAAAGTCCATCTTGCTGCGGTGGTTGCCCATGCTCCACCTTCCTCTGTGCTGTCCTCTGCCTTCAGGGACAAGACTGAGAAACAGTTCCTTCAGGGCTTGCACAATGCTTATCCACCTGTCTAGGTACCACCCCCTCAGTGCTCCCTCAATACTGTTCTCACCGCGCTCACAAAGGCGCCCTTCGAGCCAATGACCACAGTGGACATTAAGTTTGTGTCTTACAAAACTGCATTTCTGGTGGCCATTACTTCTGCCCGGAGGGCAGGTGAGCTCGCAGCCCTGAGGTCTGATCCTCCTTTCCTAAAGTTCTACCCTGATAGGGTAGTGTTGCACCCGGACCTTGCTTTCCTTCCAAAGGTGCTCACTGACTTTCACTTGGCCCAGTCCATTATGCTGCCTGCGTTCTTCCTGAATCCTTCGTCTCCACTAGAGAGATTGTGGCATTCGTTGGATGTCAGGAGGCCCTTGCTGTTTTACACCAAAAGGACTGTGTCTTTCAGGAGAGCCAAGCACCTGTTTGTTACATATGGTGGCAAATCACATGGCCAGCCTTTGTCTGCCCAGAGACTATCCAAATGGATTTCGGGTACCATTTACCTGGCTTATGAGATGTCATCAATGCCACCTCCGCCACATGTCCAGGCACATTCCACCAGGACTTTGGCTTCTTCTACTGCCTTCCTGGAAGGCATCCTGATGGAGGACATCTGTAAGGCAGCTACCTGGTCCAGGTCCTCTACTTTCATCACCCACTACCGGGTTGACACCAGGTCTGCTGCTGACATCAGATGTGGCAGAGCCATCCTGACGGCTGGTCTCCGAGCCTCTTCAGTGATGACCACCCATCCTTAATCCACTTTGCTCTCCTGCATCTCATGACGCCGGCTGCCCACCATCCAAGTAAGTGTTGCACCCGGACCTGGCGTTTCTGCCCAAGGTCCTGACTGACTTTCACCTGGCCCAGTCCATCACCCTCCCAGCATTCTTCCTGAATTCTTCGTCTGCACAAGAGAGAGTGTGGCATTCGTTGGATGTCAGGAGGGCCTTGCTGTTTTACACCCAGAGGACTGCGTCCTTCAGGAGAGCCAAACAGTTGTTTGTGGCCTATCGTGGCAAGACTAAGGGACAGCCTCTGTCTGCCCAGAGACTATCTAAATGGATCTCAGGTACCATTTACCTGGCCTATGAGATGTCATCCCTGCCACCTCCGCCTCATGTCCGGGCCCACTCCACCAGGACATTGGCATCATCCACTGCCTTTCTGGAAGGCATTCCGATGGAGGACATCTGTAAGGCTGCTACCTGGTCCAGGTCCTCCACCTTCATCACCCACTACCGGGTTGACACCAGGTCTGCCGTCGACTTCAGATGAGGCAGATCCATCCTGACGGCTGGTCTCCGATCTTCATCGTTGATGACTGCTGCCCCATGATGCCCACACGCTCTCCTGCATCTCAGGATGCCGGCTGCCCACCATCCAAGTACGTGAGCTTGTTACTCACCCATTAGTGTGCATCCCCAAACAACACGAAGGAGAAAGACAGGTTTCACTTACCAGTAACTGTCGTTCTCCGAGTATGTTGTTTGGGGATTCACACGGCCTGACCTGACCTTCCCTCGAGGCTGCTGGCCTGAGATGGCCTTATGCTCTGCAGTCAGCTCTAGTATCGAACTGAGGGAAAAGCGCGAAATAGCGCCAGAGGCGGTTGGGCATGGTGGGCGGTCCTAACTTCAAAACTTTTGTCCAATCAGCTTTTCAGCTCCGCTCGGATTCAGCGCAGGCGCAGAACCCATTAGTGTGAATCCCCAAACAACATACAGTAATACCGCATATAACATTAGTATCGAATAACACTAAAATCGCATAACATTAAGGAATCTGGGGGGAAGAATTGCATCAGATAACATTAAGATCCTATGGGATGCTTCAGATAACAACCGCTAAAGCCTGTGTGGTTACAATGTATCTCTATGGATCCCATAGGATTTTAACATGCATCAGATAACACAAAATCATATAACACCAAGACTTGTGGAACCAGGTTTTAGTGTTATATGAGGTTTTACTGTACTCGGAGAACGACAGTTACTGGTAAGTGAAACCTGTCCCCCCCCCCCCCCCGCCCCATCCATGGAGAACATGTTCTGAGAACTCCCAGGAAGGTATGAAATTCCATGATTCTCATTGCATATACATTTAATTTTTCAAATAAAAATTTCCAAGGTGTCTGTTTTAGATATTTGCTGTTACCTCATACATCTTTCAGTGAATAATTCATTATTTTTATAGGTCTTTGTACTATCACTCTTCCAAAGCGTATGGCAATGTACAATGCTGTAGAACGTATCAGACAAATGGAAACCAATGCCTTTTCAATGTTGAAACTTGATAGATTTTTAGCTGATGCAAACTGGGCAATGGCTGAAGATGCAGTTACAATTGACTATCCTTATAAAGTAAGTATGGCACATTAATTTACTATTAAATAATAGTTGCCTATTTATTAATTAATTTAATTTATATTCCATCTTTTTCCCCTTGAAATACCTTAGGTAAATTACAACATGGTTTTTTTAAAAAAAACAAAGATAAAAACCTGTGATAAAAAACAATGAGACATAGTTAGATGAATTATTACATTAGAACAAACAGAATTAATAAAATCTAAAACCATTTAAAAACATACCAAACATGCTATAGCATCCACCATTTTTAAAAGGTTCTGCCGCCTCCTCTTTGGGCACCTGGTCTCTAAAAGATTCACCATCATGGGCTTAGGCATTCTCATGAGAGGAGATGCAGACCTTTTTATAGCATGGACCCAATCTATGCAGGCTTTTATAGGGTCATGATTGGCACTTTGAATTATATGCAGACCTAAAATATTCAAAAATTACTGAAGAAGTAAAAAAGAGGTTGGAACGTATCTTCATTTATGGTGGAAGTACAGGACTGAAAAAAAATATGGGAAAATATTTTTGTGGGGATTCAATAAATAATTTTCAAATTAGTCCTCAAATAGCATTATTATTTGCTTTGGAAATGTGCATTTAGAATTGCAGGGGAGAGATATGATTATAATATTAGAGCAGTAAGACTAGTTATAGTCAATAAATGGAAAGTAGATTTTAATTTTAAACTTTATTACTGGTATGTAGAGATATTGAATTCAGTCATAAAGTTTAAAATTTAAAATAAAGTTCCCACTCTGGGTGGCATGCAACATATTTTTAAAAATACTTTACAATAAATTTTTTAAACAAATTGAATAAATATAAATATCAGGAAGAACACAAATAATACCCATGCATTTTTTTTTAAATGTCAGCGACAAAAACAGCTATTGGTGACAGAAAAGTTAATCACAACTTAACACTTGGCCAGTGGCAGTATGTTCTTAAAAGCCTCTTTTTAAAAGGAACAATTGTAGTTGCTTTTTAAATATGGGC
The DNA here is from genome assembly GCA_030440675.1 of Furcifer pardalis. Lineage (NCBI taxonomy): Eukaryota > Metazoa > Chordata > Lepidosauria > Squamata > Chamaeleonidae > Furcifer > Furcifer pardalis. The sequence goes on along the minus strand of CP126894.1, from coordinate 100,468,336 downwards.
AGAAATGGAACCTGGCGCAGCTCAACTAGAAGAAAGTTCCACAAAGTTGGTGCCACGATCGAGAAGTTATCCATTGGGATAACTAATGTTATGAGGGACTGCCTGTGCAAGTAAGGACACAACTGAGCTACTTGGTACAGTGGGGGGGGGGGAGCAGCTTTGCTCACCGCTGCAATTTGCGCTTCATGGGTCAAATGAGGATCTAATATGACCCCTCAGTTATGAAGGAGTTGATATACCAAGTCACTCCTGATTTAATGGGCATACTCTAGTAGTGATTTATTGCAGAATTTCAGTAATAAATGACACTTGAGATTCCTACAGTATCTCTACAATGCTGTGAATTCTTGATTTCTGTGAGATTGCTTAAACTGGAGTGAACAACTTGTGGCCCTCAAACCTGTTGGTGTTCCTACAACTCTTATCATATCTCATAACATGAAATCAATAAGAGAATTACAGACCAAAACCCTTGCTGTCTAAAAATCTCTTAACCAAACCTCAGATAGCAAAAGATATGAAAACATGAAATTATAAGAATTATCCAGATTTCAGAGTCAAGTAAGTTTAGTCCTTTCAAACACAACTAAATAATGGATGACACATGTAGCTTTTTGGGCCAGTTTTATATTTAGTTGGCAGCATGGATCATTTGGCAGTCAGGGCGCTAGGACAACCAGTAATCTCCTGAAACAACATGTGTGAGATGGATTTCTTCCAACCTCACCTTATCTAAATGCTAAAGCCACCTTTTCCTTCCCAGGTTCGCAGAACCAGCTAGAGATTTTTAAAAAGTAAGCATCAAAATAAACTTGAATTCTGATTGCCCAAGCTAGCTATAACTGTAATGCCATTGTTGTGGATTGGATGTTGAGACTTCTAGTCAAAATACTTTTCTTCTTTTCCCTTCTGCAGTTAGATTCAGAAGAAGCTAATCAACTGATCAAAACATTTAGATGTCCAGATTGTTATGCTGATATTACATTTGAGAGAAGTTCTCAACAAATTGCTGACATAATGGAAGAAGCCAGGTTGCGTCTCTTAACTGCACAAATAGTTTGTATTTTTTTTCTCTTGATCTTTCTTCTAAGTTTAGTATTGTAAATATTAACATATTTGAGTGTGTGATGCTTCAAGAAAAAAATCCTAATGCATAAAAACATTCAAATTCTGAGATAAGTATTTAATAATTAACTAAAAATCATGTGTGGTACTGCATATATTTTAACTGGCCCCATAACCAGAACTTACAACCAGTGTTCTTATGGGTAGTTTATTGTCCAATGAAGGTAGAATTTTATCTTAACAAGAGTAAGGATAGTGTAAAAGTGCAGGATGCTAGACTGACACACATCAACAACTGAGAAGTATGTTTTTTACTTTAAAATGACCTTTTATAAACGTTTATGGCTCCAAATTATTCCCTGAAGAACAAGCTATCCTCAAGTAGTTTACATTACACAAGGATAGTGTGCAACATTATACTATTTCTAGGAATTTACAGTGATCAAAAGGAGTATAGCTGAGTTCAGACAGAAGAGTGGAATTGTTCTGTGTGTGTTGGATAAAATTACTGTACCTGCTCCTCTGAAACACCTAGGGCAGCAGCCATAATATCCTCGGCCCAGAGACTATTAGGTCAAACATGGACACTTACCATAAAATGTAAACAAAAGTTGGTCACCACAGAATCTTCATAGTTGGTCACCATGGAAATGAGATGTTTAAGGAAGGCTGCTGGAATGACTAAAACGGATAAAATCAGGAATGAGGTTATAAGGGGAAATAAGAACAGAACTAATATTACACTACAAAGTGGTTCATCCATTTGAAAAGAATGTCTTGGAATTTCATACCTTACAAGGCATATGTGGAAAGAAGAGAAGGACAAAGACCATGAGGCAGATCCAGAGGAAGGTTGAGAGATAATATGAAAGAAATATTACAAGAACACAAAATAACTGCTAGAAGTGCCAGAACAAGAACCTTGCATCTTCCTCAACACCTGATCAGTGGTGGGATGTCAAAAATTTTACTACCCCACCGTGATGTCATCACAGTGTGGGCGGAGCTAACATAATAATGTCATGACATGGGCGGGGCCAAAGGAAATAAAATAAAAATAAGCTCACACACACACCTCAACCCATCCATCCACCCACCCAAACACACACACAACACAAACCCGTAAATAAATTAAATAAATTAAATAAATAAAAAATACATTAAAATACAACCCCCAAACATAAATCAACCCACATACCCCAAACACAAACCCGTCACATACCTGTTAGTATAAGTGCCTGGACAGCACCACGTTGCAAGATGGATATGTTCATCGTACTAGTTCTCTAGGATAATATGCCATAATGTAAATGTAAAACAGCTGCACCTCCTTAAGGGTTCTCCAATTGGAACAGCAATTGGAACAACACAGGTGTAGCTTATTGATGAGGTAACTTCAAGACTTTGCTTAAAAACCCCAAGCCAGGCTGCCAGGCCTGCCGGCCGCCAGGCCTTTTTAGGAACTGTGGTAGTACATCAATATAGGTAAAGGTATTAAATACACATTAAAATACACACAGACACACCACATCCAAAGATGAGTCACTTACCCTGGGGAGCAGGCTATATAGGGAGCTTCAGGCTAGCAGCTTCTCTTCCTCTTCCCCGCTTGGGAGGACAGCAAGGAGGCCGTGCATACGCGCCAAGCACTGTAGGCGTGCATGCACACCAAGCGCTTGGCTCACATGCGCAGTGGGGGAACCAGTGAAAATGTAAGCCCCGAAGGAGGTCCCCCCCCCCAAAAAAAAAGCTGCTACCGGTTCTCCAGGACACTGGGAAAAGTTACTACTGGTTCTGGCGAACTGGTGAGAACCTGTTACATCCCATCACTGCACCTGATGGAGTAAAAGAGGAAGCAAAGAAGGAGTTGTACAGATCTTGCTATATCTAAAGCCTGCCTGTTTTGAAATTAGAAGAGGTTAAATTTTAGAGGCTAGACCATTTAATATCATTTGTTCAAATACAGTCAAACCTTGCATAAACAGTGCCTCGCTTAAAGTGCAACTCGCTTAAAGAGCAGAATTTTCTCTGAATGTTCGTTTCACTTAACAAATAAAACCAACCAAAAACTTGCTTAACAAATAAATCGGTGTTCGTAATCCCACCCACCATAAGTCACAATTGGTCACTTACAATAGTGTTTCGCTTAAAGAGCAAACTCGCTTAAAGAGCAATCCCATGAAAGACATTATGCTCTTTAAGCGAGGTACAACTGTATTGCATAAGTGACATAGTATAGTCCTTTAGCTTTAGGAATCAGGTAGTTCTTTGCTTGGTTTTAATGTAGTGATTAATTTCATCTTTTGCAGTTCAGGACTGCAATAGAATGTACAGTGGTACCTCGGATAACGTTCACCTCAAATAATAATAATAATTATTATTTATTAGTTCAAATTTATATTGCCGCCCACTCACCGTGGCGACTCAGGGCGGCTTACAAAAATACATTACATTACATTACAATATACTATGTTGGTGTGCGCTGAAGGGGATGGGCGGCAAGGTCCTCATCATGCCCTGGCTTCTTCCTCCCCTGGCAGTTGGTATAGTGCTAAAATTGGATAATGTTGGGGAATTTGAGGCAAACATTTGCATCGCACAACATTAAAATCCTAAAGCTTGCAGGGCTGGAGACCTTTGGGGCAGAGATCTCCACTGCAATTGGCGCTTGGGTTTGGGGTTGAACTACGGGGTGTGCCCTTTGTCCCCCTCCCAACCCAAACACTGATTGCACAAAGGAGTTTTCCCTGGTATTTTGCCTTGCAGCACCACCTGGAAAGGTCAGGGGACGTCAGAAACAGCGCGGATTGGGTCTTCCAACTCTTCCATAGGCAGCAGGTGTGGCGGAGTGCCCAAAATCAGCAGAAAAAACTCCGTCACAATTGAGTTTTTTTCCACCAATTTCGGGCTTTCTGCCATCTTTGGGAAGGTTGGGGGACCTGATCCGCACTGTTTCTGACCATCCCCTGACCATCCCAGGCAGTGCTGCAAGGCAAAACACCAGGGAAAACTCCTTCAACAGCTGCAGGTTTTGCCTTGCAGCACTGCCCGGAAAGCTCAGGAGATGTCGGAAACAGCCTGGATCGGGTCCCCTGACCTTCCCAGAGGTGGCAGAAAGCTCAAAATTGGTGAACAAAATCCTGATTGTGATGAAGAAAAACTCCTTTGTCCGGGGAAAATTCCTTTGTGCGATTGGCACTTGGAATGGGGGGGATAACGGCGATCACAGGATCTGCCTGCCTCACCGCTGCCCTTTCTAAAGAGGCAGGCCGATTGCCCCCCTGTTCTCTTTCCTCTTTGGAACGGGAACAGGGCTTTTTTTAAACATTGTGAGATCAATGCATCGCACAACGTTAGAAACCGAATAATGTTAAGACTTGTGGAAACAAGTCTTAATGTTATCTGAGGTACCACTGTACTGACTTGGATGTGTGAAATTTGACATTACAAATCAAGCACTGCACATACATCATTAATGATGCATGCATCGGACAATGCTAAAAATTGGATACACGGGGCTAAATATTAGTGAAGGGTTTCTGGGACATTATCAAATTTGATACACAGATTGCTATATGATTTTATATTACAACTTTCCTGCCAATTCTCTTTAGTAAAACAGAAAGAAACCAGGTACAGGTGTCCCCCCCCCCCCCATATGCAGGTCACAAGTTGATCAGAGACCATAATGGGCTTTCTCAGCAACCTTGAGATTGAAAGGGAGTCATTTAGAGTTTATCTGAATAATCTATTGTTGATAATGGCTGCGTGAAACTGCATTCTTGTGGTCGCTTGTCTGTCATCTTGCTTGACCACACCCCTTCTCCCTTTGAGCCCCTGAATTTGGTATATAAAGAACATGCCTGTAAGTTTCACTCTTTGTCTGATGAAGTGGACTTGATCCACGAAAGCTAACAATAACAATATAGCAGTTAGTCTTTAAAGTGCTACAGTGTTTTTATTTTATTTTATTTTGTTTAATTTGTTTTGTTTTCTGATATGTTTGAACCACAGACTAACACGGCTACTATTAAAAAAAATGTTATTACAGTGAAACCTTGCATTAAGAGTGCCTCTCTTAGAGACTAACTCGCTTAAAGAGCAGAATTTTCTCTGAATGATCACCTGCTTAACAACTAAAACCAACCAAAAACTCATTTAACAACTAAATCGGGGTTCGCAATCCTCCCTGCCAGAAGTCACAATTGGTCACTTACAATGGTGTTTCGCTTAAAGAGCAAACCCGCTTAAAGAGCAATCCCGTGGAATGCATTATGCTCTTTTAGCGAGGTACTACTGTACTATCTTCTGAGTAGCAAGTACAGTAATACCTCTGATAAGGTTTACCTCGGATAACGCTAAAATCGCATAACGTTAAGTAATCTGGGGAGGAGAATTGGATCGAATAACGTTAAGGTCCTATGGGATGGATCGGATAACAACCACTAAAGCCTGTGCGGTTACAATGTATCTCTATGGAGCTTTAACGTTATCCGATACATCCCATAGGATTTTAACATGCATCGGATAACACTAAAAATCGGATAACACCAAGATTTGTGGAACCAAGTCTTAGCATTATCCGAGGTATTACTGTACTGTGATTTCATCCACCACCATCAGCACCCTTGAACTGTTACTAAATGTAACTGAAATCTTCCCATTAGTTCAGTGAGAAAAATAATTTCCCAGTAATGGAAGATAGTCGAGAATCGTTCTATTGAAAAGCAGATTATTTGAGGGTTGTTTGGTCTTGCAATGAACAGTTAAGAGCCATTGATTAAACAAAACACACATTCTTTATTTGTTAATCTAGACCAGTAAAACCTCAAGTTACGAATAAACTCAGTTCAGTGGCCTTGTTCGTAAATCGAATTTGTTTGTAACTCGAGGCATCTCCATTCAGATAAAGAAAAAGCCCCACCCAACACTCCAGCAATCAAAACGGGCCACCCTCACCCTCCAAAAATCAATCAAACCACCCAAAAACAGCAGCTTTAAAAGGAAAGCATACATAAACAAAAACGCTGTTCCTTACCTTAAAGAAACTTTGAAAATGGACAGAAAACTCAGAAAAATACAGCTAGTAACTGCAATCGGCACCCATTTTGACGCTGAAACTCCAAACAAAGAACTCTTCTCTAAGCACTCTATTGCCGCATACAGGTCTCTGAAAGGGTGCATGTGTATTAAATATAAACCCATAGGGGAAATGGCATTTTTTGCTTCACTGGAGGCAACACAGAGGAAAAAGAATTAATTTGTAAATCGGGGCATGTTCATAACTGGAGGCATGTATTTCAGTGCAGAACCAATTTGTAAGTTGAATTATTCGTAAGTAGGGGAATTCGTAAGTAGGGGTTTTACTGTACTTTAAACCAAGAGTTGTCATGGTTAGTTCATGTACTTCCAGATTTACATTAACCAACCACCTTTTCAGTGAATCCAATTAGTAGTGTTATCACAGAAGAAGAAAGTTCATGCTTAAATGCAGGTTTTGTCTGTGCCAATGACATTTTTCCTGCTTCACGAAAAAATGTATTCTCAATACGAGTTGAAGCTGCCTTCTTGTTATGCAACTATTGTTATACAAACATGCAAATTAATAATTATATCTATTTCTTTATTGAATATTTATTTTTATAATATAGGCTAGTTACCAGAAACAATACAACAGTGGAATGCTGAACCAGGAAGCTACACAAACATTAATAGGTGCAGCAGAAAGTTATGTTGATATTAAAGGAAAGTAAGTGCATTAGTCTGACCAAAAACACTTTAAAACATTTTTTTAAATTATGACTGGAACTATGTGTCTTTGTCTCTTTTGAGCCTTAATATTATAAATCCACAATGTATAAATTCAGGTTTTTAGGTTTTATTTTAAAAAAATCTTACCCTATTTGTGCATGAATTTATGGTACGTTTGGAGCTTTCATGTATCTGTTGTTCCTTTTATCTTCCCTAACAATTTCTGGAAGAATATTCATGTTAATCTGGTCAAGATTTGTGGATACATTTTATATTTTTGAAACACAATCAGGTGTAAACATGACAATGACAACCTTGTTTGCTGGCTAATCTTTCTCACACCTGACACTGGACACAAAAGAAGAAGAATGAAGAAGTCTAGCCATGTTTTCTGGGATCAGTTTGATCCAGTTGTCCCTGATGAAGTGGACAAGCTCCTTGGATCTGTTTCTGCTACTGCTTGTGCACTGGACCCATGTCCCGCCTGGCTAGTGAAAACATCGAAGGCGGTGACAGGCGGTTGGGTCGAAGCAATCATAAATTCTTCATTGCGGGAGGGGTCTTTCCAGCTACCTTAAAACATGCTTTGGTATGCCCCCTCCTGAACAAAACATTGCTCGACCCCACAGTGCTTGCAAACTATCAGCCAGTGTCCAACCTGCCCTTTTTGGGCAAGGTTTTGGAGAAGGCAGTAGCATGGGAGCCGCCCTGAGTTGGTTTTCACCAAGTAGGGCGGCATATAAATCGAAATAATAATAATAATAATAATAATAATAATAATAATAATAATAATAATAATAATAATAATAATAATAATAATAATAATAATAATAATAATAATAATAATAATAATGGAAGCTACAGGGAGTCTTGGATGAAGCGGATTATCTGGACCCTTTTTAGTCAGGATTCAGGCCCGGATATGGCACCAAAACTGCATTGGTCACGCTGGTGGATGATCTCTAGCGAGAGCAGGACAGAATGCATCCATTTGTCCTGGCTCTTCTTGACCTCTCAGCGGCTTTCGATACCGATTGGGGATCCAGGGTACTGTGTGGTCCTGGTTTTCCCCATTTCTGAGGGGCCGGACCCAGTCGGTGTGGCTGGAGGGCAAGGTATCCAGCCCTAGGCTGCTCCAATACGGGGTGCCTCAGGGCTCGGTAATCTCGCCTCTCCTATTTAATATCAACATGAAACCCCTGGGTGAGATCATCTGTTCTCCTTCGTGTTGTTTGGGAATGCACACTAATGGGTTCTGCGCTTGCGCTGAGCCAATGTCGGAGCTGAAAAGCTGATTGGATAAAGTTTTGAAGTTAGGACTGCCCACCATCCCCACCCGCCTCTAGCGCCATTTCGCGCTCTTTCCCTCAGTTCTCTTTTTTCCGCTTCGTTAGCAGGAGCCATTTTAAGAGAGCTTGTGGTTTGCCTTCGTGGTTTTGTCTCATAAATAATTTTTTTGAGAATCATTTTTTTTCCTGACCAGGAGGCTTACAACCTCTTGGTCCTCGCGCGGTTGGGGGTTTACCCTCAACCGCCGCAAAAAAAAAAAAAACTTTTGTGAGATAATTTTACCTCAGACTCTCGTGTCGGGGCCTCCCGGCCGGGATAATATTTCTCTCAACGGTCATCTGCTTCAGTGGATGGCCTCTGCGTTGTTTAAACAGTGTCCGTCCTGCAACGCCAAGTTCCCCAGTTTGGACGGACATGTGAAATGCCTTTGGTGTTTGGGGAAACATCATCAGGTGCAGTTTTGTACCGTCTTGTAAAGGCTTCTCCAAGGCTGCCCTGAAGAACCGGCAAAACCGTCTCCAGGTCTACCTCATAGAGACCGCTCTGGCACCTTCCCCTTCCCGCCCTCGGGAAGTTCCCGTCGCTTCTACTGCTTCAACCTCTTCTTCTGCTGCTCCGTGGCTCACCACTGCGGAACTTTTCAAAAAGAAAAAAGAGAAGGAGAAGGAAAAGTAGCATAAGGAAGGGAAGAAAGAAAAGAAGAAACACCGGTCTTCTTCTGCGTCTCTCCCTCCAACTCCGTGCCTGACGCGCCCATCTCCGTCAAGATCGCCAGCCTGCATTGTCATCAGGGCCGCGATCTCCCCAGGCAGTTCGTCGATGGCTTCTCCGGTTGTCATCTCTCCGGAGAAAGCCCTGAGTCTTCCTCCTTGTCCTGATACTCTGCCGCCACTGCCACGGAGGATCGCGTCGCTGTCGGCCTCTTCTGCTGCTCCTGCCGCCGAGCCGTTGATCCAGCTGAGCTTCATCACTCCACTTTTGGAGGCGATGATGCAAAAGATGGCCGAACAGTTCAGGGCCCCTCAGCCTCAGCCGTCAGCTGATCCGGAGGCACCACCACTCCTTGAGGAGGGTCCTGGTCCAATGAAGAGGCTTCGCATGGAGTCGGCACGGTCGGAGGTCTCTGTCCCTCTGCCACCGTTGCCCTTGCCGGGGACTGATCCGAGCTCAGCCAGGCCATACTGGTCTGACTCAGACCCTGAGGCCTTCTTCCCACCTCCCACTGTCTCAGGACGATCAGAAGGCTCCGACAACTCGTCGGATGAGGAGGATCAGTTGCCACCTGTTGATGCCGATAAGTCACCGGACGACAACATAGGGAGCTCCCACGGATCCCAGCCTGAGGATCAGAGGACATTCACGGCACTGCTCACCCGCCTTAGATCCATGCTCGGGATCAAGGCGGAGGCTCTGTCACAGGAGTGCGAGGATGTGGTGTGCGCTATGGCAGACAAAAAAGAGTTGGTCCCCGTCCATCTGGGCCTTCTCCCGAAGATCGCCAAGGCCGCCAAGGAAGTGTGGCAGAAGCCCGTCTTGGTCCACTCCGTGTCAAATCGGGTGGATAGGATGTATAGACTTCTGGGAGACGATGCCACCTTCCTCCACATCCACCCAGCGCCCAACTCACGGGTCGTGAAGGGCGCCCAGCACTGGACTCCAGCCAGCAGCACCCCCATCCCCTCTTCCAAGGAGGCTAAGAAACTGGACTCCCTGGGCAGGAGGGTATATGCCAAGACCTCCCTGTCCTTCCGTGCTGCCAACTATGCCATGGCCATGGGCGGCTACAGTTATCATCTGTGGGAGAAGGTTGAGTCCTTCAAGGGGAAGTTGCCAGAGGAGCTCCGGGCTGAGTTCGGATCCATCTGCCAGGAGGGGAATCATCTGGCCCTCCAACAGATCCGAACTGGGCGGCACATTACTGAATCAGAAGCGAAGAACCTGGCTTCACTGATTCAGATCCACTGGCACTCCTGGCTACGGTCGGCCGATCTCCAAGATGAAGTTAAAAAGCTCATTGAGGAGATACCCTTTGACGGCAAGGGCCTCTTTGCGAAGGAGACAGACTCCTCCTTGGGGGAATTGCAGAAAGATATGACGACAATCTCGAAGCTTCGTCTCCCGTGCCAAGGGTAGGGACGGTACCAATCCGACCAGCTCCAGACCTCATCTCAAGGTCCGTCCTTCCAGCCTCGCCCGTAACAACAGAGGCAGCAGGAGTACCCTCGGCAGTACCGACTACGCCAGCAGTCGTCCCAGCTGCATTATCAGCAACGCCAACAGTCTGGTAAGCAGGCCGACCAGAGGAGCAAACATCGTGTTTGACTCCCCGGTGACCGAGGACTCTCCTATTCCTCTCCCTTACTGTCCCTTGTGCAACTTTCTGATGGTGTGGTCCACCATCATCACAGACAAGTGGCTTTTAGTCATCTTAGACTCTGGCTACACGATCGAGTTCAAGAGATGCCCTACTGTCGGACGGGTCCGTGTCACCGATCCATCTCCACCGCTCCGGGAGGAACTCTGCAGGATGTCATGTCCTACCGCCTGCATCTGGGTGAGTCAGGATCCGCGCATTCCTGTTTGAACGTTCATCTTGCTGTGGTGGTTGCCGATGCTCCACCTTCCTCTGTGTTGTCCTCTGCCTTCAAGGACAAAACTGTCAAACAGTTCCTTCAGGGATTGCACAATGCTTATCCACCTGTCAAGGTACCACCATCTCAGTGGTCCCTCACTACTGTTCTCACCACGCTCACGAAAGCTCCCTTTGAACCTATGGCCACCGTGAACATTAGGTTTGTCTCATTCAAGACTGCATTTCTGGTGGCCATTACTTCTGCCCGAAGGGCAGGTGAACTTGCAGTCCTGAGGTCTGATCCTCCATTCCTAAAATTCTACCCTGACAGGGTTGTGCTGCACCCGGACCTTTCTTTCCTCCCAAATGTCCTTACTGAGTTTCACTTAGCCCAATCCATCACGCTACCTGCATTCTTCCCACATCCATTGTCTCCACAAGAGAGAGTGTGGCACTCGTTGGATGTCAGGAGGGCCTTGTTTTATACTCAAAGGACTGCGTCTTTTAGGAGAGCAAATTACCTGTTTGTTGCTTATGGTGGCAAGTCACGTGGCCAGCCTTTGTCTGCCCAGAGACTATCCAAATGGATTTCGGGTACCATTTACCTGGCCTATGAGCTGTCATCACAGCCACCTCCGCCTCATTTCTGGGCTCATTCCACCAGGACTTTGGCTTCTTCTACTGCCTTCCTGGAAGGCATTCTGATGGAGGACATCTGCAAGGCCGCTACCTGGTCCAGGTCCTCCACGTTCATCACTCATTACCGAGTGGATACCAGGTCTGCTGCTGACATCAGACGTGGCAGTGCCATCTTGACGGCTGGTTTCCGATCCTCTTCGGTGATGACCGCCCATCCCTGATTGACTTCGCTCTCCTTCATCTCATCGCCGGCTACCCACCATCCAAGTAAGTGAGCTTGCTAATCACCCATTAGTGTGCATTCCCAAACAACATGAAGGAGAAAGACAGGTTGTACTTACCTGTAACTGTCGTTCTCTGAGTATGTTGTTTGGGAATTCACACTACCCACCCAGCCTCCCCTCTAAGCTGCCGGGCTGAGATGCCTCCTGGCCTACCGGGCAGCTTTAATATCGAACTGAGGGGAAGAGCGTGAAATGGCGCTAGAGGCGGGTGGGGATGGTGGGCGGTCCTAACTTCAAAACTTTATCCAATCAGCTTTTCAGCTCCGATATTGGCTCAGCGCAAGCCAGAACCCATTAGTGTGAATTCCCAAACAACATACTCGGAGAATGGCAGTTACAGGTAAGTACAACCTGACTTTCCCACAGGGTGAGGTATCATCAATATGCTGATGATATCAAGCTATACATCTCAGCCTGTGGTGATCCATGTGATGCAGTGGAAGTACTTTCCAGGTGCCTGGAGGCAGTCAGGATCTGGATGGGGGACAACGGGCCTCAGCTGAATCCTGGCAAGACTGAATGGCTGTGGGTCGGGTGTCCTAGGCTATTGTGGGAGCTACTATCTTTGGTTCTGGATGGAGCAGTTTTGCCCCAAACAGACCCGGTGCGTAATCTGGGGGTCCTCTTGGACTCACGACTACTGCTCAAAGAGCAGGTAGCAGTCGTGGCCAGGAGGACTTTTGCACAACTTCGTGTAATACACCAGTTGCGCCCTCTCCTAGATCGGTACTCCTTGCTCATGATCACACATACTCTGGTCACCTCCAGACTAGATTATTGTAATGTGCTCTACATGGGGCTGCCCTTGATGACCATTCAGAGGCTTCAACTGGTCCAGAATGCGGCTGCCCGGGTGGTGATGGTGTGTGGGCGGTATGCACATGCCTCGCCTCTGCTTTGGGAGCTGCACTGGTAGTTTGCCTCCGGGTGCAACTCAAGGTGCTGGTTATCACCTTTAAAGCCCTATATGGTAGTGGGACAGGATACTTAAGAGACCGCATCACCCCAACAACATCTGTCCATCCTACCAGAGAGGACCGGAGAGGCTTTCTAGTTGTTCCATTGGCCAGAGAGGCACATCTCTCTAGCACTAGAAGGAGGGCCTTCTCTGTGTCTGCTCCGGCCCTATGGAACCTCCTACCAACTGAGCTACGTCTACAGATGGACTTGGTGTCTTTTAGGAAGAACTTAAAAACATGGCTGGCGGGACAGGTATGAGGTCCTGGTGGTACCATGATCCCAGCTCGCTGGTTAGTTTGAGCTCCCTCTCTCCCCTGGTCTTTTAATCTTTTATCTTTAAGTTGTTTTTAACTTTTTAATTATTGAAATTTGCTGATTTTTATAAATTTTAAGAACTTTTAAAATTTTTATAATTGTAACTATGAAGTTTTTATGATTTTGTACACAGTTCTGGGTCGCCCCGGTGAGAAGGGCGGTATAAAAATGTAAATAACTAAATAAGTAAGTAAGTAAGTAAGTAAGTAAGAAGAAGAACTAATTCTTTTCTGTGTTTGCCTTGACAGTTTGCTTGCTCTTTCCCCTTTCTTTTTGCATATACAATTTTTTTGTATAGAATAAACTCATCAGTTCTCTTTAAATGTTCTGTCAAGTAGTGATATAAAGCAGAAAGCTGTAAGACTGAGTGCCACTGGGACAGTGGTGGCAAACATATGGCAAGCATGCCAGAGGGGCACTTGGAGCCCTCTATGTGGGCATCCATGCAGTCACCCCTGCACAGAGTTTGCCCCACCCCTCTGCCCAGCAGCCCAATGGGAGCACTTCTTTTCTTCTCCAGCACAGTGTTCACCCCACCCCTCTATCTAGCTGCCCAAAGGGAGCCTCCCCCCCTCTCCTGTTGCTGTATTGCCACTTTGCAATAAATAAGTGGGTTTGGGTTTGCAGTTTGGGCATTCGGTCTTTAAAAGGTTTGCCATCACTGCACTAGGATGTTTGGGTGTGTATGGAACAAATTTTCCTTTTTGAAGTTGGACTAAACCCCTTCCAAAATTCTCTAGAAAGGAAAAAGCTTTACGGCAAGGATTGTCAACAAATGAATCATAGGACAGTATGTCTGCTGTCTCCATTATTTAGAAATGTATCAAGATAGGACAAAGAGTCTTCAGTGGATAACTTAATGGTTTATGACAGTGATGGTGAATTTTGGCACTCCAGGTATTCTTGGGCTTCAGGCTTCTGGGAATTGAAGTTCAAGAAAATCTGGACTGCCAGATTTCATCATCACTGGTTTATGATGATAACTAGAAAGTTTACAAAAAATAAAATAATAATACTCAGTGGAAATAAAACTCAGAGATCACCATTGCCTTATCCTTTCAGTAGCTAGTCCATTCACCAAATAATTACCAAGAAGTGCAGGCGGGGTTCAGAAGAGGCAGGGGAACTAGAGACCACATTGCCAACATAAGATGGACCATGGAAAAAACAAAGGGGTATCAGAAACAACTCTACTTCTGTTTCATTGATTACACTAAGGCCTTTGACTGTGTAGACCACAACAAAATGTGGCAAGTAATTAAAGATATGGGAAGACCAGAATACCTTATATGCCTCATGAGAAATCTGTACATGAAGCAAGTAGCAACAGTTAGGACAGAATATGGAATGACGGAGTGGTTTGGAATAGGAAAAGGAGTAAGACAAGGCTGCATTTTATCACCCTGCTTATTCAACTTATACACAGATCACATAATGCACAATGCAGGGATGGGGGAATCACAATTTGGGATCAAAATTGCTGGGAGAAACATCAACAATTTGAGATATGCAGATGATACCACCCTAATGGCAGAAAGTGAGGAGGACCTAAAAAAGCTCCTGATTAGGTTGAAAGAAGAAAGTGAAAAAGCTGGTTTGAGACTCAATATCAAGAAAACAAAGATCATGGCAACAGGCCTTATCAGTCCCTGGAAAACAGATGGGGAAGAAGTAGAAGCAGTGACAAAGATCACTGAAGATGGTCATTGCAGCCATGAAATAAAAAAGCGACTGATTCTTGGGAGACAAGCTATGAGAAATCTGGGGAGCATAGTGAAAAGCAAAGACATCAAATTGCAAACAAAAATCCATATAGTCAAAGCAATGGTATTCCCTGTGGCAATGTATGGTTGTGAGAGCTGGACCATTAGGAAAGCTGAGCGCAGAAGAATAGATGACTTTGAGATGTGATGTTGGAGGAGAGTTTTGAGAGTTCCCTGACAGCAAGGAGAACAAATAGGTCAATCTTAGAAGAAATCAACCCTGACTGCTTGACAGAGTGTTTAAGCAGCGGAGTGTGCTTGCCCTTGCCGTCTGTGTTTGTGACTACCAGAATGTGCGTCCAAGAAAACACAGTCATACAGTTCTTGTGAGACAAACTGAAAAGAACCTTTACTCTCGAGGTGAGGTGCAAGCAGAAAAACTATTTACAAAGGTGGCAAAACATAACTGGCTTTTCTTCAGCAAAAACAGCAAGGGAATATTTACACAAAGAGTCACAGAGTTCATAGAGAGTTCTCAACTTACTCTCTTCTGCTCACCTAGTGAGTGGAGCACAAAGTCCTCGTTGGTTTTCTGGCAGATGCTTCCACACCTTTGGAACAGCTGTTAGGCAAAGTTCTTTGGCAGAAGCAGTAACTCCAAACGAAAGCACCAACAGACTATGATACTGATAAATTACTGATACAAGCAGTCCTTACTTCCACAATGTGGCAAGGATCCCAAAACTCACAGGCCCATAAGGTTAGCTCCACGATGAGTGACAGACACTCCAGCACAAGTAGTCCAGCAAGATAAGCAACAGGAACAACAGGAGGCAAAAATAGCACAAGAAGCAGCCAGGCATTGAAGCAAGTTGGCTTTGGTTTTTGCCTCTTCTTAAGCAAAAGAAAGGTTCCTTGTTAGCAGCTGATCCAGTGCAGCTGGCTACTGTTCCAGAAGGAGCCTTAAAGGTATAGGCTACCATTTGTCCATGTTGCAACCAGTGCCACGCCCAGGCACAGTTACTGACACTGCTCCTTAGAAGGCCAAATAGTAAAGATGAAGCTAAAGTACTTTGGACATCAAATGAGAAGAGAAGACTCACTTAAGAAAGCCTTGATGCTTGGAAAGGTTGAGGGCAAAAGAAGAAGGGGATGGCCAAAAATGAGATGGCTAGATAGTATTGTGGACAAATGGGCACAGAGCTGAGCGAGTTGCGGGGGATGGTGGAGGACAGGGGTGCCTTGCGGACAGTGGTCCATGGGGTTGCAGAGAGTTGGAATCGACTGTGCGACTGAACAACAACAAATTTTCCCCCAAAAAACTTTTACCGCATTACAACTCCACCACATATGCTTATATGTTCCCCTTATTTGTTTACATCTCCAACACATATCACTTGCATTTTTATTTATTTGATGAAGCCTAACTGGAGTCAAGTACCATCTCCATAACAATTTGTAGTTGTGCTCTTTTACCCTTACAGACATTGTTCTCATAATTCTTCTCCACTTTCTTTTCCATGCCAATTCAGTAATTTTAACATTCAGGTCCTGCTCCCATATACCTTTTAAAGTTTCTTGCGATCTTCCATCTTTGTTTAATATTTTATAAATTTTGCTTACCAAGTCCTTAATCCCCATTTCCCCCTTTCTTATTTTTATATCAATTCTTCAAATTCAGTTTTATCCCTTTCCAAACCCATTTCATTCCTATATTTACCATTCCATTTATTTACCAATACAATTTGAAACCAATTCAGATTCATCTGTGTAAATATCTATGCCTTTTTTGCTCTGTCTTTACAGATCCGAATCCAGTCTCTCAACATAGACACACCATTTCTAATAAGAATTTCCTTCATCCTAGAATCTAATTTTGCTTTACCTATTTGAGATAACTCCTTCATTTCCATTTTTTCCCAAATTAATTCTTCTCTCATTAAAAACTTCACATTTTTTATTTGAAAAGCTCTATAATAATTCTTAAGATTTGGCATCCCTAAACCACCACCTTTCTGGGGTAAATATCATAGGTTTTTAGATAGTCTTGATCTGGGTCTACCATTACAATAATTATTCAGCAATATTTGATATTCTTTAATCTCCTTATCTTTCAACTGAATTGACAGGGCATCAAAAAAAAAAAATTCAACCTCGGTAATAACATCATTTTACATTATGCAACTCTGCCAAACCAGGACAAGTTCAACTTTCTATATTGTATTTTATCTTTAATCTCCTTTTTTTGTTTGTCATAATTTAATTTCTTAAGGTCCTCCCAGTCACATGAGATACAGTCAAACCTCGCATAATGAGTGCCTCGCTTAAAGAGTGCCTCGCTTAAAGAGCAGAATTTTCTCTGAATGTTCGCTTCACTTAACAAATAAAACCAACCAAAAACTCACTTAATAAATAAATCGGGGTTCGCAATCCCTCCCACAATTGCTCATTTACAATGGTGTTTCACTTAAAGAGCAAACTCGCTTAAAGAGCAAGCCTATGGAACGCATTATGCTCTTTAAGCGAAGTACAACTGTATTTATCCACAAATATTTCAAACTACCTTATCTTTAACCTGTATTTTATATTTCTCTTTTATTTTTATCTGTTCTTCTTTATCTACGTTACACAATATCATTTCCGATTTATCCCAATTAACTCTTAATCCTGTAATTTCCTCAAATTCCTTTACATGTATTTGTATTCTTTCCAATGTCTTCATAGGATGTTTCATAATAACCAGTGTATCATCTGCATATAAACTTATCTTGTTTTTTCCTATTCCTACTATATCTGTATCCTCCCTTATAGTATTTGCTAATACACTAGTACCCCGTATAACGTGATGACTTGGTTCCACGAGTCATCATGTTATATGATTTTTAACGTTGTTCGATACATTGATCGAACAATGCTAAAAAAAAAAAGCCCTGACGTCAGGGACAAACCACGCCGAGGCAAGGCTCGGCATTCCCCCCCCCCGGGTAGGCACATGATCGCGTGTCGTTCAGGGTTAGGGCAAGGTACGGGAAAGACCTCCGTCTCCTGCCCTAACCCCGAACGACACGCCCATGCACGCCCGAAGTTGCGAAAGTGTAAGGATCTTTACCCTCTTGCAACCTCGGGCAGCATGGAGGCTTGCGCGGTGGGGCGGGGGTGACGGGAGGATGCGGTAAGGTCCCTCGCATCCTCCCGTCACTGCCGCCGCACCGCGCGCGCACGCCCGAAGTTGCAAACGGGTAAGGATCTTTACCCTTTTGCAACCTCGGGCAGCACGGAGGCTTGCGCGGCGGGGTGGGAGTGACAGGAGGATGCAGGAAGGTCCCTCGCATCCTCCCGTCACCCCTGCCGCAACGCGCGCACGCCCGAAGTTGCAAACGGGTAAGGATCTTCACCCTTTTGTAACCTCGGGCAGCACAGAGGCTTGCGCGGCGGGGCGGGGGTGATGGGAGGATGCGGGAAGGTCCCTCGCATCCTCCCGTCACCCCCGCCGCACCGCGTGTGCACGCCCGAAGTTGCAAACGGGTAAGGATCTTTACCCTTTTGCAACCTCGGGCAGCAAGGAGGTTTGCGTGGCGGGGCGGGGGTGATGGGAGGATGCGGGAAGGTCCCTCGCATCCTCCCGTCACCCCCGCCGCACCGCGTGTGCACGCCCGCGGTTCCGAAGGGATACCCCTTTCCGGACCTCGGACCTTCACGCGCAGCTCTGCAGGTGTTAGCTGGGCATCCGAGGGAATCCCTCGGATGCCCGGCTAACCCCTGCAGAGCCGCGCTGTCCTCCAAGCCGGCTGAGGTCCAGAAAGGGTAAGGGTAAGATCCTTACCCTTCTAGACCTCGGACGTGCACGCGCGGCTCTGCGGGGGTTAGCTGGGCAATCCCTCGGATGCCCGGCTAACCCCCGCAGAGCCGCGCTGTCCTCCAAGCCGCCCGAGGTCCAGAAAGGGTAAAGGTAAGATCCTTACCCTTCCGGACCTCGGACGTGCACGCGCGGCTCTGCGGGGGTTAGCTGGGCATCTGAGGGAATCCCTCAGATGCCCGGCTAACCCCCGCAGAGCCGCGCTGTCCTCCAAGCCGCCCGAGGTCTGGAAAGGGTAAGGATCTTACCCCTTTCCGAACTTCGGGCGGCGGGCGGGCACGGGGGGTTGGACTGGGTAGATATTCTACCCAGTCCAACTCCCCCCCACGCATACGCTTGTTCCGAATAACGTGAAAATCGCGTTATTTGATACAAGATTTTTCCAAAAATCTTGGCACGTTATACGGTTTTAGCGCTATATGATACTCACGTAATACGGGGTATTACTGTATTTCCATGGCCATTATAAATAATATTGGAGACAATGGGCACCCCTGCCTCATCTCTGCTTCCACCTTTATATCCTCTGTGCACCCATCATTCATTTTGACACTGGCAGACCTATGTTGATATAATTGTTCAATCGTTCTTCTAAATTTAATACCAAACCCATGTGACTTAATCATCTCGTTAATTGTCTCCCATTGAAGTGAATCAAATGCCTTAAAGATATCTAATGATAAAAATCCAACTTTCTATTTTGTCTTGTAATATCTATTAAATCCAGAACTCTCCTTGTCAAATCCGCCATGTACCTTCCTTTCAAAAAGCCTACCTGATCTTTATTTATATATTCACCCATAAATCCATTTAATCTATGGGCCAGGATTGCTGTAAATATTTTATTAAGGAGATAGGCCTGTATGCATCTAATTTTTCTCCAGGTTTTGGCAATAACACTATTATAGATCTACACCATGAGGCTGGGATCTGTCCCCCATCCAAAATATGATTAAACAGCTTCCTCAATCTTGGTATCACCACCTCTTTAAAATATTTATAGAATTCTGCTGGTAATTCGTCTTCCCCAGGTGATTTAACTAACTTCAATTTTCCTATCACCTCTTTAATTTCTTTTTCTTTTATTTTTTCCTCCATTCTATTTTTATGCTCCTCATTTATCTTGTATCTCCTTCAGTTTTTCTATATTTATTTTCTTTTTAGAATACAATTCACGATAAAACTCTTCCACTATCTGGTTTTTTCTTTATTTTTATTGTATCTCTTTCCTTGTTTATAAAAATTCCAATTTCTCTTTTTAATACGCTTTTCCTTAGCAGCTCTTGCTAATAATTTTGAATTTTTATTGCTATATTCAAAATATTCTCTTTTTAAATAAATTAAATCCCGTTTTACCTTTTCAATATCTTTGCCCATCATTTCTTTCCTTAATTTTAGTATCTTATCAAAAACCCTCTCATCCTTTGTTCTTGAAGCTGTTTAATTTCCTTCTCCATTTCTTCTTGCTTACTTTTCATTTGTTTGTTTTTAATGCTGCAATGAAAATTCTTATTGTTTTTGTTGGTGTAGCAAAGTACAACGAACATTAAGTACTCAACTAGAAGTTGCCAATGTGACAGATCATTGCTATTATTTTGGCTAAATGTGCTCCTGCATCTGTGGTAGGAGCAAAATACTCCAGGGAACACTAAGTTATAATCTAACAGTTTGCTACATAAGCAGAGCACCACCTATTTGCCATGTTAACAATTTGTAACATTTCACATAATACTGGTCATTTCAGTAATGTTTGCTATCTTGTCATTCCCCTCCCCCAACAATTGAGAGTGGGAATGTTTTGCTTGAAGTTTAGTCAATTATTACTCGTTTTCTCCATTGTTAACCAGAAGATTTAGCATCAGCTGTTGAGCCTGAGCTTTCTCTAATTTCTCAGGAATGATTATCCAAGGAACTAGTCTATATCCTGAGATGAGATAGGAACTATACATGCATAATTATTACTGAAGCAAATGTAGCTAGTTTAGGTACTTTGATCTTAATTTTGCTGCTATTGTTCTTGTAGCTGTTGGTTTGTTCAGGTTCAGGGCAATGTTGATATTGATGTTCAGCCATCTATGATCATGAAACATCTCAAATTGGATGTCTGAGCTACATCTTGCCTAATTTATTATTATTATTTATTTATTAGTTCAAATTTATATTGCCGCCCACTCGCCGTGGCGACTCAAGGCGGCCTACAGACAATAGATTACATTACATTACAATAAATTTATTGGTATAGGCACAGGGGGAGGGGCGACAAGGTCCTCAACCTGCCCTGGCTTCTTCCCCTGGCAGTTGGTATAGGCACAGGGGGAGGGGCGGCAAGGTCCTCATCCTGCCCTGGCTTCTTCTTCCCCTGGGAGTTGGCACAAGCACAGGGTGAGGGGCGACAAGGTCCCCATCCTGCCCTGGCTTCTTCTTCCCCTGGCAGTTGGTATAGGCACGGGGTAGGAGCGACAAGGTCCTCATCCTGTCCTGGCTTCTTCTTCCCCTGGCAGTTGGCACAAGCACAGGGGGAGGGGCGACAAGGTCCCCATCCTGCCCTGGCTTCTTCTTCCCCTGGCAGTTGGTATAGGCACAGGGGTAGGAACGACAAGGTCCTCATCCTGCCCTAATATATAACAAAGTAATGAGTAACGTCTGCAGAAGCAGACAAAGTAACGTCTGCAGAAGCAGACAGCGCTGGCTCTTCGGCTTGGAAACAGAGATGAGCACTGACCCCCTAGAGTCGGATACGACTGGCTTTCAAGCAAGGAAAACCTTTAATGAGTTCTCCACTTCTTTTGACATTGCAGTTTTTCCACTAATCAATTCCGTCTTGCTCATAAACCATATACAGTATGTGATACCATAAACAACTATTTGCATTATCTCATGTAACTGAAGTTCTTCAAAGTAGTCATTTGAATAGTGATACAACTTGTTCTACTTCCTAGCTAAAAGCTTAGTTCTAGAACAGTGGTGGTGAATCTGTGGCATGCATGCCAGACGTGGCATTCCCATTCCTTTCTGTTGGCACATGTGGCATCACCCCAGCACAGAGTTCATCCCACCCATCTGTCCAGCAGCTCAATGGGAGAACTTCCTCCCCCAGCACAGAGTTCACCTGCCCAGCAGCCCAATGGGACCGCTTCCATCCTCCCCAAGAATGGAGTTCACCTGTCCCTCTGCCAACGAGCCCAATGGGAGCGCTTCCTCCTTTCCCCCAGTACAGAGTTCACTTGCCCCTTTGCCCAGCAGCCCAATGGGAGCACTCCCTCCCTCCCCCCAGTACAGAATTCATCCCACCTCTCTGGGCACTCAGTCTCTAAAAGGTTCGCCATCAGTGTTCTAGAATGTTCCATGGGCAACGAACACATTGTTAAACAGAAGATTTAGTCCAGTGATGGCAAACTTTTTAGAAACCGAGTGCCCAAACTGCAACCCAAACCCCACTTATTTATCACAAGATGCCAACACAGCAACAGGGGAGGAAGGAAATACTCCCATTGGGCTGTGGGGCAGAGGGACGGAGGTAAATTCTGTGCTGGGGGAGGGAGGACATGCTCCCATTGGGCTGCTGGGGAGAGGGATGGGGTGAACTCTGTGCTGGGGGAGGGAAGAAGCGCTCCCATTCAGCTGCTGGGCAGAGGGGCAGGGGAAACTCTGTGCCGGGGAGACTGCACAGATGCCTAGAGAGAGGGCGCCAAGTGCCACCTCTGGCATGCGTGCCATAGGCTCGCCATCACTGATTTAGCTCGTGTGAATGCGGAGAAGTACAAACTATGTCCCATATGATACAACCCACACAATGCCCCTCAACGTTCACTGAGGAAGAAGTTATGTTGGCAAGAGGAAATGTTGATGTGGCCTGATATTTGGCAGATGTCATCTAGCATATTTTAATTCTACAGTAATACCTCATATAACATTAGTATCGAATAACACGAAAATCGCATAACATCAAGGAATCTGGGGGGAAGAATTGCATCAGATAACATTAAGATCCTATGGGATGCTTCAGATAACAACCGCGAAAGCCTGTGTGGTTACAATGTATCTCTATGGATCCCATAGAGGATCAGATAACACGAAAAATCATATAACACGAAGACTTGTGGAACCAGGTTTTAGCGTTATATGAGGTTTTACTGTATTTTGGTTTTAGATGTGTTAATTTTAGCTTTGGATATTATTATATGCTGGTGGTGCATCTGACATGAATAAAGAAAGAAAGTGAACACATGAGTTAATCAACAGAGGACCACTCTTAAGATCTACATTGATAAATCTACAGTGATAAACAAGAAGACTTTATTGTAGAGTTTATTAAGGACCCCATCCTAACTAATGTAATGGCCTGCAGTCAGATCACCTACAGCCTCTGGAATGCTTTCTGAAACATAATCTGTCTGTTGCCTACATTTTTATACTTCTGATGGAAATGCCTTTTAATTTTGTCTGGCTTTATTTAAAATTAAATTTTGGCGTATAATTCAAACTGTTTTTACTTTACCGTTTTGCAGGATTGCAATCTTAATTACCAACCCCCCCAAAAAAATTCTTACCCTATTACCCACAGGTTTAACTTCATTCTAATAGTGAAATAATAGTAAATTCCATTTATTTTGACAATCTTACTGAATGTGTATTGTAGTAATATGCTGTATTCAAAGTACAGTACTGTATGTTGTTTTTAACGCCAGGTTCATGAACATTCATGAAGTAAAAACATACTGGGAAAGCAAAGGACTACTAGTGAAGATGAAGAAATATTTGTCTGATTGGGTTTACAATGTGAAGGATGAGACATCTAAACCACCAAAGTTAGTATCCAATGTTTAATTAATATGCATTAAGCAAATTGTATGATATATACAAAATTAAAATGCCATGTATATTTTCTTATGGTAAGATTAGTAATAATTGTAGGCCATAGTTCTTAAGGTGATTGACTCTGGTCTTTGGAGAGCCAATGTGTTAGTCTTGAAGGCTAGAGGAGTGTTTCCCAACCTTTGGTTTTTGGTCTTAAATTCCCAGAAGCCTAAATCAACTCCCTAAAGTACTGATCAGGCAATGTACTAGCTTACTCTTCTGGAAATTGAAGTTCCCCGGTGGGGTGTGTGCCCCATGTTGGGAACCATTGGACTAGAGGGAAGAACAGTCCAAGAGGATCTCTGATCAAGTCCCAAAACTTAAAGGAAAGATTTGAAGGGCCAGGAGCAGGCAATAGCAAAATATCAGGCTGCAAAATTAGGAACTAGCAAATAAGAATGTTAAGGTACAGTAATACCTGGGATAACACTAAGACTTGGTTCCACAAGTCTTGGTGTTATCCGATTTTTTGTGTTATCCGATGCATGTTAAAATCCTATGGGATGTATTGGATTTTATTTATTTATTTATTTATTTAGTCGTATTGGATAACATTAAAGATACATTGTAACCGCACAGGCTTTAGCGGTTGCTATCCGATCCATCCCATAGGACCTTAACGTTATTCAATCCAATTCTCCTCCCCAGATTACTTAACGTTATGCGATTTTAGCGTTAGCCAAGGTAAACGTTATCCGAGGTATTACTGTAGTTTATTTCACAGATAGGAGCAGAAAGTTCATCAGATATCATTGGTATAAACAGGATATATTTTCCAAATGAGAAATAGATTAGGAGAAGACTGGTATTCAGGGTTACTTGACAGTCTATGTTTGTGTCAAATATTCTCTGGGGCATGAAATTCCATTTGCAAGAATGAAGAAGAAATACAGCCCTAGGAGCCCAGGAAGTTAGGCTTAATTTCCCAGGTCTTTTGCTGCCTAACTTTCTTTAGCTAGTCCATAACCTTTAGGTGTAGCTGTATATAGGAATAGAGTTTTTGGGTTTCAAAGCCCATAGTTCTCTATTCTTTGAATCCTGTCTGACAGATAGATGTCTTATGTATCACCAAATGTGGTTTACCTGGGAGAAGGGTTTCAGTTATAAGCTCCACCTACCTTCCTATTTCAGAAAGAAACAGGGAACACCAGGACAAGAATGTACCACTATAAACAGAGATGAGACTTGAAACCAAGAGTCGGATATGACTGGCTTTCAATCAAGGATGACCTTTACCTTAGCTCAGAAAACCTTAGATTTAATGAACATTTTATGAAAACCTTAATTTTATGGACATAATGTCTTTATTCCCCCCCCCCCCATTTGAAACATCACCTTTAACTAATGAATAAAATAGAAGAAATAAATGAACCAATGAGCATAATTCAACACATCAAAATCATGCACTAAATCCCTGACAGTAGTGTCCTTAGACTCTACCTCCCACCTTTTTTTCAGTTTTTTGTTCTGTTACAGCAAACACTGACTGCAGTGTCCCTCAAGGCTTAGTCAGCTTGCTTTTTCAGCATGTTAACAGTACCTGTAATCCATTGCCTTTAGTTTTCCTTCTCTGCAGTTTCTTTTGGCAGCAGTTCCTATTTGTCAGTCTCATCCATTCTCCTCAGTCTTGACCATCCTAGGTGGGCTATTGATATACTGTGCTTTCTGCTGATTCATACCCAATTGCAAACATCTGTGCACAGTCTTTGCTGATTCATACCCAATTGCAAACAGCTGTGCAGAGTCCCTTCTGATTCATGTTCCAGTTGCAAACAGCTGTGCACAGTCCCTTAAAGTTACAGTGGCAGTGGGCATGCATCCTGCTACAATACTTACATATGCCCTAACATGCCCCACGTTGGGAACCACTGCTCTAAAGCTTGGCTCTATACCCCTTTGCTAGGAAGATGTCCAAATTCATCAGCAACCACCTGGAATTTGTTAATTGATGCTTTATTCTATGCAGCTGGTGCATTTCTTATTCATCCAGTCATGAAGCTTGAGAACACAGGCAAAAGTTCACCAACAACCTAAGAGGTTTAGTTTGAGTTCCAAAGACAAAGATGTTTTCCCAGACATCATACTTCCTTTGTGTTCTCTTGTCAAAGAAACTTTCCATATGGCTCATTAAATCTTACTAACTGACAAGTTTCATGGGAAAGCATCTTTTTGGTCCACACAACCTTATAAATGCATAAACTGCTCATCAAGCATTTTCTACTAATTTAAATACACTCACTTATATGCTATTAACCATCTCAGAGCTTGTAGAGGAAAATGGGTTATATCAAACTATACTCACAATTACAATCATTTTTCGCAAAGCCAATTATCCTCTATGGGCAATACAAGGCTCTTTCCCTTCCTCTGTCTTGAAAGTTGGCCAAGGCAGAACTTTTCAAGAAAGCATTCATAAATATCCAGCTCCCTAGTTAATATTAGTTCTCCTTTGGGTAGTCCATGAATTCCCTCTTATGGGATCTGTACTGCGCAGAGCCGTTATTGGAGCTGTAAAGGGCCTTTTGCCACACTTGATGGCCTTGATTGCCGCTTTTAAATATTGCGCCACCTGCAATAAGAAACTGCCTTCTACTGACAGCCACGACGAGTGCCTTTTCTGTCTGGGCGAAAACCACCAGACACAATCCTGCATGTATTATAAAAAAGTTTTACTAGCGTGGCCATCCAGAACTGGCAAAACAAATTGAAAGTTTTCCTTATGGCCCAGGCCTTGTCTCCCGCGGCTGCTACAACCTCTCAGGTTCCCGCTCAAGTCAGCACTCCCAAGATGGCTTCCAAAACTGGGGAATGATCAAAGATGGCAGATGTCACCCCTAAGAAGAAGGACAAGACTAAGGAGAAGAAGACTAAGTCAGTAGGGAGAGCCCATCATTCCCTGCCTCCCACTCCGAGGCCGAATCATTTGCCTCCACCAACTGCTTCCTTTTCTCCTTCTTCGGCTGTCCTCCCACGCCGCATCTCTCCGGATGTGGACTCTGTCTCTGTCGAAGGTCCCTCTTCTTCTATGAGTTCGCCAACCAAAACTTCTCAACGTCTCATCTCTGCATCGCCTCCTTCTCCACAGGTACCTCTGCGACACTCACCTTCCCCGCCACCACCTAGGGGAAGATCCTTGCTGTGCCAGGGTTCCTTCTCACCACGGCCACTACAGGACATTTCGGTTCCTTCCACACAGAGCGCCTCCACTGTTCCGTCAATAGGAATCCAGCCGGACTTCATTGCCCCACTGATCTAATCGGTGGTCCAACGAATCAGTGACTAGCTATTAGCTGCAGCTTCTACATCTGCCATGTCGGGCCATGACAGCGATCACCACACCATAGCCCAGTCTGATCTTCCTCGCTCAGGGTCCACCCAAGGTTCCACTGGCCTACTGCCTTCTCACCAACCAGTTGGGCAGCCTCTTCCGCCATCTGTGACCTCGGACATCACTTTCCTGCCTAAGGTAATCTCAAACTTCCACCTTGGTCATCATGTTTCTCTGCCAACCTTCTTTGCTAATCCAACCACTGACCAAGAAAGGACATGGCACATGCTGGATGTGAAAATAACTTTATTATTCTACCCCATTCAGACTGTTTGTAGCCTATGGAGTAAAGTCTAAGGGAGAACCTATTACACCACAGCGTTTCTCCAAATGTGTTTCGTCTGCTATCTACTACGCCTATGAAGCTTCGTCCTTGCCTCTTCCTCCGCATGCCAGGGCACACTGAACAAGAGTCATGTCTACATCTACTGCTTTCCTAGAAGGAATGCCATTGGAAGACATCTGTAGGGCGGCCACCTGGTCCAGACCCTCCACATTTGACCAACATTACAGAATGGACACTAGAGCCACAGCAGATGCCAGACTGGGTCATGTCGTCTTTGCTACAGGGCTCCAGGCTCCCCGCCCCTGATGTCCCAGTATATGTGCCTGTGGATTCATTTCATCCGGCTGCCCACCTACCATGTAAGTGTGAGCTTGTCAATCTCCCATAAGTGGGAATTCATGGATTACCCGAAGAAGAAGGTTAAGTTGCGCTTACCAGTGATAACTTTCATTCTTTGAGTATATAGCCCGTGAATTCACACTTCTCCCACCCTTCCTTTCCACTTGAGCTGCATGGATGAGATATCTTATTTTATTCTGTGCACAGCTTAAGTATTAACTGAGGAAAGAGCACGAAATGGTGCATAAGGGTGGACGGTACATTGGGCGGTCCTAATTACAAATCTTTAATCCAGTCAGCTTTACAGCTCCAATAACGGCTCCGTTCAGGCACAGATCCCATAAGTATGAATTCACAGACTATATACTCAAGAACGAAAGTTATCACTGGTAAGTGCAATTTAACTCCCCCCCCCTTTTTTTCATTAATCACTTGCTGCCTATCCTCAGATTATTTTGTGCTGTACAATGAGTATATTTTGATGCTTAAGGAAGGGAGGAGGACTTTTATTTTATATATTCTTTATTTTGTTTACTGGCCAGAGTGAGATTTAAGTCAGATGGGAAAGATAGAAGTGAAGTGAAATGAAATAAATAACAGATAAAGCAAAAATGAGTAAATAACTTAAATTGACAATCTTTTTTTCTTTTCAACAGAAACAAATTTCTGAGGTTATGCCATCAACTTGTATTTATCGAGGAATTTGAATATGTAAGCTGCATGATAACATATTTGAACTGCATACCTATTGTTTTTCATTTTATACCAAGCGTGAACACGGAATTTCTTCCTCAGTTAAAGATGTGCAACTTCTATTTTCTGAGTTTGTATATACTGGAAGCTTTCATGAAGGTATTGATACATAAAATGTCTAACTATATACATTAATATAATCTTGATTACTAATTATATTTTTAGACATGTATATATTTTCTTAACAACAGGTTAAACTACATAGATTGAAAGAACACCTAATCTTATACCAATTCTGCATCTTCACTTATGAGCAACTTTCCTAGACACAGATGAAGAAGAAGCATCTTTGTTAGGCCACAGCAAAGCTAGAAGTCAAGGTCTCTAAAAAGTTGTGTATTGAACTTCTAAAGAGAATGCTATGTCTAGAGGGCTTATTAGGAACTGACACAAAGAAATGCAGAGAACTTCTTGACATTTCAGTTGCTCAATATCAAGACCTAGGAATATGGTCCAAATATGAATAATTGCTTAGAATTAACTACTTCCCACAGAGGAAAACTAAATTGCAATTTAATAGTTCACATAATTAGTACAATTTTATAACACATTTGTCAGGGAATCACTCCAGCCTGGCCCCCAAAAGTAGAAGCCTCACAACTGGACCAAAAATATTCAGTTTGGCCACAAATCATGGTCAGGCTGGAAAGCAGTTTTCCATGTGCTTTGTGATCACTGGGGAAGAGGTCGCACCAGTCTAAATTGCAATCTGCCTCCCTGTTTAATCACATCCCCAAACTGTTTAAAACTGCTTTAACTTAGTTGAATTTAAACCTTATTTAACTTACACAGGATGGCTCATGGCAGGGACACAACACTCCAAGGGGATGCATCACCCAGCCATAGTTATGTGTTATCTATAGCTGATAGAACACTAAAGCATAAACCACTTTCAGAGACACAGTAGTACCCCATATTACGTACACTTAGTGTAATGAAAAATTCATATAACAAATTGTTATTGCGCTATTGACGATACCCCTGCCAATAGCACTTCACATAGTGAAAAAATTCATATACAGTAATACCTCATATAACATTAGTATCGAATAACACGAAAATCGCATAACATCAAGGAATCTGGGGGGAAGAATTGCATCAGATAACATTAAGATCCTATGGGATGCTTCAGATAACAACCGCGAAAGCCTGTGTGGTTACAATGTATCTCTATGGATCCCATAGAGGATCAGATAACACGAAAAATCATATAACACGAAGACTTGTGGAACCAGGTTTTAGCGTTATATGAGGTTTTACTGTAATGAAGAGCTCCGTGGAACTGAGCTTTTTTGTTATACGGGGTGCTACTGTACATGTTAATCATGTAACTATCTGTGTCACTTGTGAACTTATTCAGAATGATGCCAGACAAGTAGGGAACTGTAGTGACTTAGTGGTTAAGACACTGAACTTGATGACTGAAAGGTCAGCAGGTCAGCAGTTTGAGACCTGAATGCTGCATGATGGAGTGAGCTTCCGTTTCTGTCCCAGCTCCTGCCAACTTAGCAGTTTGAAAGCAAGAAATAGCAAGTACCCAATATATACTCAAGTATAAGTTGAGTTTTTAGCCCCCAAAATGAGGTCCAAAAGGTGATGACTTATACACGGGTCAACAACCACGAGAGTCCAAAACCGCACTAGATTCAGTGTAGTTCGGCTTCAGGAGAGGAGAAAGAAAAATATATGTTCAGTGGGCCATTACCACAGGTGGCCACAAGAGGGTGCAAATCACGATTTCCCATTTAAATGCATTTGAAATCAATTTCTTGTACAGTGGTACCTTGCTTAAAGAGCATAATGTATTCCACAGGATTGCTCTTAAAGCGAGTTTGCTTTGTAAGCGAAACACCATTGTAAGTTACCAATTGTGACTTCTGGTGTGTGTGTGTGTGTGTGTGTGTGTGTGTGTGTGTGTGTGTGTGTGTGTGTGTGTGTGTGTGTGTAACCTGATTTATTTGTTAAGCGAGTTTTTTGTTGGTTTTATTTGTTAAGCGAGGTGAACCATTCAGAGAAATTCTGCTCTTTAAGCAAGTTACTCTCTAAGCGAAGTGCTCTTTATGCAAGGTTTTACTGTATTCTAAAGCTTTTCTGTTTGTATATTCCCAATGCATTTCAGTGGGAAACCAAACCTGTGCATAAAAAGAAAGGGTTTCACTTACCTTTCTTGCCTTTGTCCCTGCTCCATGTGGCAGTAATGTAGCATGGGGAGGCACACACACCCCCACTCCGGGTGGCACTTTCCAGGGGGCGGCATCCCCAAAGAAGGCGGAGGAGTTGGGCACAGGTGTTATAGCATTTAAAGGTAGGACAAAACAGCATTCCTTTGGTCAAACAGAGAAGAGTTTATTATGCATAATAATGATTCTCATGAGTGTTGTCACTCCAAAGTTGAGAATGTCGACCATTGAAAGACAGAGCCTTTTTATACAGTTTTCCCCTCATTTCTGTTTACTCAAAACATCTTGACCAGATTGCTGTGACATGTCATTGTCAAATTATACAAATTATTATTTCATACTTTCATCATAACATTTATTTACCCATTACAAAGGTCTCAAAGGAAACTTAAGCAACATCTTCTATTTGTAATCAGGGAACATATACTTCTTATGACCCAAGTCCAGGTCATCTTCACCATTTCTGATCATGGGTTATTTGCATAACATTTGTGTACCTCTAACATACATAAGATTCAAAAGTGATCATGCAGCGACTTTGCTATTATATACTTAAAGTTCATGTCAACCTCTAATTTCCTGGGATACAAACTACATTTAGTTATAAGTAAACATTACTCATTTAATCATCAAGACCTTATGGTGGTCCACGTAAGCATTGCAATTGCTCTGTGTAAGCCGTTTATCTAAAAATGCCACGTCACCTTAGTTTCTTTAGCATCAAGCAGAGTTTTGATTCCATTTTATTCACATTTATTACTATTATTTGATTATGCCTCATCACAGGCGCGTGTCAGTTGTGCACATACATGTCTGAGTGTGTGTGTGTGTGTGAGAGAGAGAGAGAGAGAGAGAGGTGTGGGTGTAACCTTTTGGGAATCCCTTTGAGCAAGGGAGATCTCTCCTCATCCTCCAGCCCTCCCCGCCTTCCTGAAGTGGAGAAGGAGGAGGAAGGGAAAGTGGCACCTGTGGTTCCTCCAGGAGATGAAAGGGAAGCTTCTGCCTGAGTCACCGCAGGGAGAGGGAGACGAACCCAAGGGATCCCCACCTCACCACTCAGATCGGCTCTTGCTAAGTTGATGAGGGCTACAAACAGAACCAGGCTTGGCTAGAGCAGGAGAGCCAGGAGTCCCCCCTTCCTGTTCTCATTAGCCTGAGGGTCCCATTTGACTCTGCTAAAACCCCTGTTTTCCTAGAGCTCTGGGGAACCCCTCTAGACTCCCCAAAAGAGACTTAAAGGCTTCCTCTTTTGCAAGGCTCCCAGGAGCAGAAGAGCCTTCGCTCCACCTCTCCCCAGCAAGGGGTTAACTGGGTCCCATGGGGGTAGCAAGCCTAGATGGGGGTTGGCAAGTTTGGCCTGTGTTTCAGGCAGTTGAAACCCATGCTACAGCACTCCCATGTGGTCAAAATGGAGGGGGAAGCCATGCTTCCTGGTTTCAGGGAGAGCAAGAGGCTAGGCTAGAGCATTGCTTCCTGCCTCAGTGCAATTGGCTTGGATGCCCATTTCCCCTGCAGCGCCACCTCTGGTTGGTGGTGCAATTACAATTTTAAAAAAAAGAAATAACTACCGTAAAAACTTAAAAACATGCCCACACAAATGTTTAAATTAATTAATTTTACTGTATTTCCTTTTTTTAATTGAAACTCACTAGCAGCTGCTGCATTTTCCACCCCTGACATACTCAGGTCAATCTATTTTCCTAGTTTTAGAGGTCCAAGTGAGGTACCTCAACTTATATTCGGATTGACTTATACTCGAGTATATATGGTAGATTAATAGGTACCACTTCAGTGGGAAGAAAAAACAGTGTTCCATGCACTCCGGTGTCTAGTCATTCCTGCCACATATCCATGGCGAATTCTGCAGACACAGACAACACTGGCTCTTTAGCTATAAACAGAGATGAGCAATGAACCCTAGAGTTGGATACGACTGGCTTTTGCTCAAGAACAACTTTTACCTAAATGACTTTAAGCCTGGGGCTGACAGCTTAGCATTTTGCCTCCATATACTTCTTTGTTATCTTCAGGTTGTTGTTTGTAAGGATCAGTAGGTCTGGGTAATTATTTAAATAGTGCATATATAACGGGAAAGAATTATAGATTTGTATTATTCTACTCTAATCATTGAAGTATTAATGTTATATTTTGCTATTCTTAAGAAAGAAAACACAAAATGGACAGACAAATTTACAACAAATGAATGATAAATCAGGCCTACCAACTGAAACATAGCTTGGGCCAAAATATGATACACTAATACCTCAGATAACAATGAGACTTAATTCCACAAGTCTCATCGTTATCTGGTTTTTAATGTTGTGTGATGCATTGATCATACAACGTTTAAAAAAGACCGTTCCCTTTCAGAAGAGGAAAGGGAACAGGGGGGCTATCTGCCTGCCTCTTTGGAAAGGGCAGTGGGGATTCCCTTTCCAAAGAGGTAGACGGATCGCAGCATGGGATCGCAGCATGGGTTCAACCCCCCAACCTAAGAGTTGATCATGTGCTGAGATCGCAGCACCCGGGCAGGTCTGGGGACTTCAAAAATAGTGCAGATCAGGTCCCCCGACCTCCCCAGAGGCGGTGCGGCGGCAGAGAGCCTGAAATGTGCAAAAAACCTTCCTGTTTTTTCCGCCCATTTCTGGCTCTCTGCTGCCCCTGCCACCTCTGGGGAGGTCTGGGGACTCGATCTGTGCTGTTCCTGACGTCCCCAGACCTACCTGAGCCATGCTGCAAGGCAAAATGCCAGGATTCGATCCTTACGATGGAGTAGAGAAATAATTTAAAATGAGAAAATCAGCACCAGCTGTCCCAATACAGCAGTGGGGCCAACTAGAGATTATTTTCTAATTTTGAAGATTTAAATCCTTTTAAAGTGGTACTAAGACTGCTGTCACAATGTGAATTATCCAAACAGCTAACAAAAGTTCCTTCTATTTTCTTTCCAACATTTATATAACTCCATTTTAATACATCAGATAATGTATTTTCATATTCACTGAAGGTTAGTACAGTATGTGAATTTATTATATAAGGTACAAGATTGCAATACTTAGTGTTTAATGCTTTATTTCTATTTAATGTAAACTTTTTTAAAAAAACAGGCTTTTGCAATGGGGAGAACCTACATCTATTACCACTGGAATCAATTTGATATTTTAATCATATTATTGGGAATAATAGATGTCATGATTATTGATATCTTTGAAAAAGTTGGTTCATCATATCCTATGGTTGATATTATCAGAATACTCCGGTTTGTTCGTGTTTTAAGAGTGCTTCGACTTTTGAAGGTAAACAAGTATTAATTATATTTATGCCGCATAATATTGTACAGTACAATTTTTTTCAAAAATGTAAAAAAGAGTCAGTTTCAAGTGAATAGGAGTGTTTTCTTCTTCATTGATAATGGTTTAGCTTGACCTTGTTCTCTAGCGATACAATTTACATTTTGTTTGTTGTTCAGTCACATAGCCCAGGCCAACCCTTTGTGACCCCATGGAGCATTGCACACCAGGCACCCCTATCCTCCACCATCTTCCTCAACCCACCAAGCTTTGTGTCCATTGTGTCTACAATACCATCTAGCCATCTCATTTTTGGCTGCTCAAATCTTCTTTTGCCCTCCACCCTTCCCAGCATCAAGGCTTTCTCAAGCGAATCCTCTCTTCTCATTTGATGTCCAAAGTACTTTAGCTTCATCTTCACAATTTGGCCTTCTAAGGAGCAGTCAGGGTTAATTTCTTCTAAGATTGACCTATTTGTTCTCCTTGCTGTCCAAAACTCTCCTCCAACACCATATTTCAAAGGCATCTATTCTTCTGTGCTCAGCTTTCCAAATGATCCGGCTCTCACAACCATACATTGCCACAGCCATTGCTTTGACTAGACAAATTTTTGTTTGCAATTTGATCTCTACTTTTAACTATGTTCCCCAGTGATCTTCAATCATAAGAATGTAGTCTGTCACTGCTTCTACTTCTTCCCCATTTATTTTCTATGACGTGATAGGACCTGTTGCCATTACAGTAAAACCTCAGCTAATGCTAATACTTGATTCCACAAGTCTTAGTGTTATCCGATATTTAATGTTCTCTATCGTGTTGTTTGTGAATGCACACTAAAGGGTTCTGTGCCTGTGCTGAGCCAGTGTCGGAGCTGAAAAGCTGATTGGATAAAAGATTTGAAGTTAGGACCGCCCACCATCCCCACCCGCCTCTGGCGGCATTTCCCACTCTTTCCCTCAGTTCTCTTTTTTCCGCTGCGCTAGCAGGAGCCATATTAGAGAGCTTGTGGTTTGCCTTTGTGGTTTTACCTCACAAATAATTTTTTTCCTGAAAAACATTTTTTTTCTGGACCAGGAGGCTCGCAACCTCTTGGTCCTCCCGCTGTTGAGGGGTTTTTTCCCCCTAGACCGTCTTTTTAAAAAAGTAGAAAGTTTGTGAGGTGAATTTACCTCACGATCTCATGTTGGGGCCTCCCAGCTGGGACAATTTTTCCTTCTATCGGCTGCTATGGCATTCAAATAGTGTCCGTCTTGCAACACCAAGTTCCCCAGTTCGGACGGACATGTGAGGTGCCTTCGGTGTTTGGGGGAACATCATATGGTGCAGTCTTGATCGGTCAGCAAGGGATTCTCTAAGTCCGCCTTGAAGAATTGGCAAAACCGCCTTCAAGTTTACCTCATGGAGGCCGCTCTGGCGCCTCAGCCTTCCTGCCCCCGGGAAGCTCCCACCGCTTCAACCGCTGCTTCAACCTCCTCTTCTTCTGCCGCTCCGCAGCTCACCACTGTGGAACTGTTTAAAAAGAAGGAGAAAAAGAAAAAGGAAGGGAAGCAGGTGTCTCTCCCTCCAACTCCGTGTCCGACGCTCCCGTCTCCGGCTAGGTCGCCAGCCTCTGCTGTCGTCAGGGCCGCGATCTCCTCGGGTAGTTCGTCGTTGGCTTCCCCAGTGGTCATCTCCCCGGAGAAAGCCCCAAGCCTTCCACCTCTTCCGGAGACTCCGCCACCACCACTGCCACGGAGACTCTCCTCGATGTCGCCGCCTTTTGCTGCTCCGGCTACCGAGCCATCCGTCCAGCTGAGCCTCATCACTCCACTTTTGGAGGCGATGATGCAGAAGATGGTCGACCAGTTCAGGGCCACTCAGCCTCAGCCGTTGGCTGCTCCGGAGGCACCACCGCTCTGTGAGGAGGGCCCTGCTCCGTTGAAGAGGCACCGCACGGAGTCAGCACGGTCGGAGGTCTCTCTCTGCAGCCGTTGCAGTGGGGAAGCTCTTCACCCTTCCTCTGCCTTCGGTTCAGATCACCACCGATGCGAACACTCATGGATGGGGAGCGTGCTGCGGCAGCCTACGGATCCACGGAGTTTGGACTCCTGCAGAGGCCAGGCACCACATCAACTTCCTCGAACTCTTGGCAGTGTGGAAGGCGATGCGGTCCTTCAGACTTTCCATTGCCGGCCCCGTGGTGCAGGTCACCTCAGACAACATCACGACTCTGGCCTATCTCAACAAGCCAGTGGGGACGAAGTCTCTCTCCCTTCTTCATCTTGCTGTGATGGTCTGGGAATGGTGCCTGAAGGTGTACGTCTTCCCGATCGGTGTCCACATCCAGGGAACTCTGAACATGGCTGCGGACTTTTTCAGCCGCAAGGGGATGGCAATGCACGAGTGGGAGCTGGATGGATCGGTGTTCGACAGGCTTTGCCACCATTGGGGGACGCCTGTCCTGGACTTGTTCACAACTCAGGCGAACGCCAAATGCCACCATTACTGCTCCCGAGCGGGGATTGGTTACGGATCAGAAGGGGATGCCTTCATGGTTCCGTGGCATCAGGACTTCTTTTACATGTTCCCACATGATCCCTCTCATCCAATGGGTCCTCGTACGGATCCGTGCGGAGAGTGCATGGACGATTCTCATCGCCCCGTCCTTGCCATGCCAGCCGTGGTTCCCTCTGCTGCAGACTCTGTCATCAGACTCCCTTCGTCTGCCGAACCTCCTCCACATGGGGGACAGTCGGATCCTACACTCGGACTTGTCCAGTCTACATCTGATGGCCTGGCTTATCTGCCCGACCCAGCACGGATCCTTGACATGTCTCGTAAGCCCTCCACGCGGAGATCCTACCAATCCAAGTACCGTCGCTTCATTTACTTTTTAGCATCCAGCGACCGTACCGTGGCTTCTGCATCTCTGCAGGATGTCATATCCTACCTCCTGCATCTGGCTGAGTTGGGATCCGCGCATTCTTCTCTGAAAGTCCATCTTGCTGCGGTGGTTGCCCATGCTCCACCTTCCTCTGCGTTGACCTCTGCCTTCAAGGACAAAACTGTAAAACAATTTCTTCAGGGCTTGCGCAATGCTTATCCACCTGTCAGGGTACCACCTCCTCAGTGGTCCCTCACTACTGTTCTCACCGTGCTTACGAAAGTGCCCTTTGAACCTATGGCCACCGTGGACATTAAGTTTGTCTCATTCAAGACTGCATTTCTGGTGGCCATTACTTCTTCTCGAAGGGCAGGTGAACTTGCAGCCCTGAGGTCTGATCTTCCTTTTCTGAAGTTCTACCCTGACAGGGTTGTGTTGCACCCGGACCTAACTTTCCTCCCAAATGTCCTCACTGAGTTTCACTTAGCCCAATCCATCACGCTGCCTGCGTTCTTCCCACATCCATCGTCGCCACAAGAGAGAGAGTGGCACTCATTGGATGTTAGGAGGGCCTTGTCGTTTTACACCCAAAGAACTGCGTCCTTTAGGAGAGCAAAGCATCTTTTCATTGCTTATGGTGGCAAGTCACGTGGCCAGCCTTTGTCTGGCCAGAGACTATCCAAATGGATTTCGGGTACCATTTACCTGGCCTATGAGCTGTCATCACTGCCACCTCCGCCTCATGTCCGGGCTCATTCCACCAGGACTTTGGCTTCTTCTGCTGCCTTCCTGGAAGGCATTCCGATGGAGGGCATCTGCAAGGCCGCTACTTGGTCCAGGTCCTCCACGTTCATTACTCACTACAGAGTGGATACCAGGTCTGCTGCTGACATCAGACGCGGCAGAGCCATCCTGACGGCTGGTCTCTGATCCTCTTCGGTGATGACCGCCCATCCCTGATTGACTTCACTCTCCTTCATCTCATCTCGCCGGCTGCCCACCATCCATGTAAATGAGCTTGCTAGTCACCCATTAGTGTGCATTTACAAACAACACGATGGAGAAAGACAAGTTGTACTTACCAGTAACTGTCGTTCTCCGAGTATGTTGTTTGGGAATTCACACGACCCACCCAGCCTCCCCTCTAGCAGCCTCCCCTCTAGCACCTAGCTGGCAGCTCTAGTATTGAACTGAAAGAGTGTGAAATGGTGCCAGAGGTGGGTGGGGATGGTGGGCGGTCCTAACTTCAAATCTTTTATCCAATCAGCTTTTCAGCTCCGCCACTGGCTCAGCGCAGGCGCAGAACCCATTAGTGTGAATTCCCAAACAACATACTCGGAGAACAAAAGTTACTGGTAAGTACAACCTGTCTTTATCCAATGTTAAAATCCTATGGGATGCATCGGATAATGTTAAAACTCCATAAAGATACATTGTAACTGGCATAGGCTTTAGCGAATGTTATCTGTTACATCCCATAGGATTTTAATGTTATGCAATGCATTTTCCCCTCAGATTGCTTAAAGTTATGCAATTTTAGAGTTATCTGATGCAAACGTTATTCGAGGTATTACTGTATCTTGGTTTTCTTGATGTTGAGTCTTAAGCCAGATAATGCATTACCAATGCATTTCAGATCTTCTTCATACCCTTCCCCCAAGAAACACCATTAACCAGCTGTTATGATCTTGAACAACAGGTTATTTAAAAACAAACAAACAACCAGTCACCCTTTAGCTCAATGCACCCACTGAATACTTTTGCAGAGCTACCACAGTAATTTTTTTTCATTGTGGGTGCTGTTATAAATTTCACCTCTGTACCACTTTGCAGCCACTTCCTTATTGTAGCTATGTCACACAGCAGATATTGCAAACATTTTGTAGAAGAAGATTATTCTCTATGCCTGTTCACCTAGCAGAAAACCTGTTGCAAGGTTTTTAAACTGATAGAAAAGGGCAGAAAGCAATGAGTTAAAATACAGTAAAACCTCGCATAAAGAGTGTTTTGCTTAAAGAGTAACTCGCTTAAAGAGCAGAATTTTCTCTGAATGTTTGCTTCACTTAACAAATAAAACCAACCAAAAACTCGCTTAACAAATAAATCGGGGTTTGCAATCCCCCCACACACAATTGGTCATTTACAATGGTGTTTCGCTTATAGAGCATACTCTCTTAAAGAGCAATCCCATGGAACGCATTATACTCTTTAAGCGAGATACGACTGTATATCCTTAGTTTAGGAATGTTACCCAAAATTTGGATGATCAGGTTCGTTCTCTGGCAGAGGTGATAGAAAATCCCAAGAACTTACAACGAGACAGGCAATTCAATTAAAACAAGGTGATTTATTGGGAGCAAAAGCAAAGGAAAGCTATTCAAAATATAGTCTGGCCAGGCCTACAATCTAAATAGCTACCATCCCGCAATCGTTTTAATGAAAAACCCTCTCGTGATCCCCGCTCACAAAATTTGGTGAATCGAAGATCACCCCCACCCACCTCTAAGGCCATATATCTACTTTCCTAAACTAGCTTCTACGTGACAAGGGGAGGGGACTGAGATTGGGGAGCAAGAAGAGCAATTAACACATTTTAATTACATGCAAACACAAAATACAAAGCAGCCATGGGGTCAGAAACTTTAGTTACACAAAAGCGGCAGATTAAATCAAAAGCGGAGAAACTGGTTCAGCAGAGAAGCAACATTGTTGCAAGCTAGGATCGTAAAAATTCCTGTGGTTTCACAGCTATTTACAAAGGAAACGATGTATCTTCTGCTGGCTGAGTCAAAGGGGCAAGAGGCGGGAGCGGCAGCGCGTCTCCTCCAATGGGAGATGGGCAAGCAGAACAGGCAGCCAATAGCTTGTATCGGCGGGGAAACAGTGGATTCCGGCATGAATGGAGCCTCCGGACGCAATTGGTTTAGCGTCTAGCGTGTAAGCAAAGAAACAAAGAGAGATGTTAGAATCAATAAGTCTTAATTATTTAGTTAATGGGAGATCTTGGAGGAGAGAAGTCACCAGTTGTAACCTTTTGTTTTTCCCTTTTAATCTGTTTGCTACGTTCGTGAGAGACGGGACGTCTGCTTGTCCCTTCCAGCCCTGGGCTGTCAGTTTTATTGTTGCGCAAGGCTTTTCTTAGGTTCTTGCTTCCCCCCTTTCCCTGATCAATTTTGGGGTTCCATGGTTCTTACGTTCCCCACAGAATTTTGTGTGTGTTATGCTATGTCTTTGCTTGAGTCAGTGTTCCAGCAATGTATAATTGAACTTTAATCAAACCAGAGGTATGAGTCATTCAGCTTCCTTTGTGAAGGAATTTCTGCTTATCAGAAAAGTCAACAAACCGGTTTTCACACCCTTTGGCCCAGTACACAATGGAGGCAATCAGTGACCTTATTATTTTTACATTCCTTGCCAGAGTCTATTGACTATTGGGTAATCCCCCTTCCTTCTGGAGAGGCTTCTTCCTTATTTTCCCTGTGTGTGTGAATGTTGTGATATGTAGCATTTAATAAATGCTGTGATTAATTATGATGCTTTATTCAAAATTTTTGGTATCAGGAACATCGCTTTTTTCCCCTTTGAAAGTCTTTTACTTGTGTCTGTTTTCATCAGCAGATTTTCTGCTTTGATTTTATAGTTAGTTCCTGGAATCTCAAGCATTCAAAAAGTACTCTTGAAAGAGATACATATTTGCTGGGCTGTATCTTTTGTATTGGAAAAAGGCCAACAAAGCACATGGACACCTTATGGCAGTGATGGCAAACCTTTTAGAGACCAAGCGCCCAAATTGCAACCCAAACCCACTTATTTATCACAAAGTGCCAACACAGCAACAGGGGAGGAAGGAAGTGCTCCCATTGGGCAACTGGGCAGAGGGGTGGGGTGAACTCTATGCAGGGGGGGGAGGGCTCTCATTTGGCTGCTGGGCAGAGGGGTGGGGTGAACTATCTGCTCCAGGGAGGGAAGAAGCACTCTTATTGGGGTGCTAGGCAGAGGGGTAGGGCAAACTCTGCTAGGGTGACTGCATGGGTGCCCACAGAGAGGGCTCCTAGTGCCACCTCTGGCACATGTGCCATAGGTTCGCCACCACTGCCTTATGGGCTTCCATATCCTGCCTAATCTTTGGCTACTTGAACCTCAATTGTTATAATTTAAACTTGCTAAAGAGGAAGCAAAGAAAATATTGGGCAGTAGGGACAGAACTGGAGCTCTGTTGGTGTACTGGACACTTTGCCTAACATCCTCCTTACCTGGCTGAATTGGCGTCTACTACTACTCAGGGATACATAGTCCAGAAGATAACAGCCATTAAACAAACAAACATCATATGATGAATGCACGTTCTTTCTCACTTGCTCTGGGCCCTCTCAGCGTTCAATCCAAGGCGGATTATTCAACAAAAATCCCCTCTAGAACTAACCCAAGCTCACGCAAAAAAAAAAGCATATTCACCATTCTCCAGCCAATCCAGGCTGTCCAAACACTTGGCTCTCTCTCTCTCTCTTTACAGAGACAAGCCCAATTTACTATGAGAGGTTTTAGTAGCGTTTTCAAGAGGCAAACAAAGAGAGACTTACTGTCTTTTAACCCAATATCCCATCTTCAATGAACACGCGTTGATTGAAGAAAATATTTTTATTTAAATTGGTAGCATGGTTCTGATGAATCAGGTTACAGATCTCAGCATAAAAATTATTTTCTAATTTTAAGTTTTAGAGAAAAGATGTTTCAGACAAGTCTTCCTTTTAATAATAATAAAAAAAGAATCTGTCTCGCTATTCTAAGTTACCATAATTAAGATTTCCAGAGATAGGCCTAGTTGGAAGGCCATCTCTGTATTGTTGATGTTTCCTAGATGACAACCATTTTCGAACTCCTCTCTGGCCCTCTGCCAGACCTTCGCCAGGTATGAAGTGAGCCTGGGTAATCAGGCTACTTCCAATCAGATTCTAGAGTTGGGTAAACAACTCTGATTGCCTTGTTTACAATGGGCGCCTCTCTGTCTATCTCTTTCCCACCCTGGGCCCCAAAGTGTGAAAACAACCAAATGGTTCTTATGCTAGCACCAGAAGCCACAATTCTACTATAGACTAGAAATGTGAAGAACTTGGGGACTCATTTTATCACACATCAGCATAGATGTTTACGTTTAAAAAACCCAGATGTCAGCAGAGAACTGAGCAGGCAATACTCCAATAGACCTTCAATGAGGGAATAAGGTAGGGATTCGCAACCTATAGCCCGTGGGCCTAATATACCCTGTGGTGCCAATTAATCCGGCCCATGGTAAGGATCCTGGAGCCACCATCACCGGAACCACCAAAAACATACTGGAAGTGCCATGAAAATGCAGCGAAAAAACTTGAAGACCCCAACAAAAATGTGCTGCACTCACTCTTCCCGCCACGGGAAGCCCCAGAAGCAGCAAAAATGGCCAGGATCACACTGTGACTCCACCCGCTGCTGTCACAACTAGAAGTGGCAGAAGAAACCACACCTCTGGGCCCCCTCACCTGTGTGAGACAGGCATGACTGACCTGTGGCCCAAAAAGGTTGTGAACCCCTGGTATAAGGGCACTAACCAAACCCAGGTGGACTGCAGTTATGCTTCTTATGCTAACTCACAGGTTAAAATACTGCAGTATGAGATGCAGGAAGCTCATTAACAATAACAGAAAAAATAAAATCAATAGAATAAAATACAGTACCTATAAAGCTAGGCCAGTTTCAAAAGTAATGTAAGCTGGAGAAAATACATTAATTCAGTTCATATATTGGGTTTTTGCAGCCAACAATAACAAGAAAAAACATGGCATGGATAGGCATGTGACTCATTACCACACACAATGTATGTATGCACACATGCTTACCAAATAAAATTACAGTATAAAAAATTCATATTATTTAACACAAAGAAATTGACACTGAAAATAGAAGGTGGCATATATGATGAAACCACACCATTCCTCACCTTGCTTTGGGACCTCTCCAGCGTTCCTTCCAAGGTGGATTATTCCAAAATCCCCTCTAGAACTCACCCAAAACTCATGGGAAGGAATGTATGTTCATCACTTTCTCAGCCACATCCGGCTGAACAAACCCGGGACTTGTTTGCGTACAGAGCCCAGCCAAATTAATAGTAGACAGGTAAAAAGGTAACATTAAAAAGAGGCCAGTGGACTTGCATCCCAATTCCAATGAACACACGTTGATCGAAGAAAATAGTTTTATTGAAGTTGGAGCATGGTTCTTGATGAATCAGGTTACAGATCTCAGCATACAAAAATAACCTAATCAAAATTTCCTTTTAGAGAAAGAATGCTTTCAGACATTTCCTCCCCTAAATTAAAAAAAATATATTTCTATCTGTTCTAAGTTACCATTGTTAAGACTTCAGGAGATAAGGCCTGTTGGGATGGCCTTCCTCCCCCCATATTGGTGTTTCCTTCTTGACCACCAGATTCGAACTCCTTTTTTCAAGCCATTTGCTTGACTCTCCCCAGGTATGAGGTGAACCTGGGTAATTAGCATACATCCAATCAGGTCCCAGTGTTGGGGTAAACAACTTTGGCCCTATTGATGAAGCATTGCGCCTCCCAGTCTCTCTTCCCATCCAGGTCCCAGGGAGTAAAAACAAACAGGTGGCCTTTTGCTAACACAAGAAGCCACATTTCTACTGTAGTCTAAGACCTAATAAACTCCATTTTGGATATGTGAAGGACTTAGGGCCTCATTATATCACAGCATGTGTCTTCCACGACATCAGTTTTGAAGGTACAGTAAAACCCCTACTTATGAATGCCCCTACTTATGAATAATTCGACTTATGAATTGGTTCTGCACTGAAATCCATGCCTCAAATTACGGAACATGCCACAATTTACAAATGAAGAAAAAAACGCTATTTTCCCTATGGGTTTATATTTTATACACATGCAGCCTTTCAGAGCCCTGTAGGTGGCAGTACAGTGCTTAGAGAGTTCTTTGTCTGGAGTTTCAGCGCCAAAATGACTGCTGGTTGCAGTTTCTAACTGTATTTTTCTGAGTTTTCTGTCCATTTTCAAAGCTGCTTTAAGTTAAGGAACAGTATTTTTGCTTATGTATGCTTTCCTTTCAATGCTGCTGTTGTTTTTGGGTGGTTTGATTGATTTTTGGAGGGTGGGAGTGGCCCATTTTGGTTGTTGGGGTGTTGGGTGGGGCTTTTTCTTCATCCGAATGGAAATGCCTCGATTTACGAACAATGCCCTGGAACTGATTCATTCGTAACTTGAGGTTTTACTGTATTTCAAATTAAACTGGAAAACAGAAGGAAAATGACAATATCTGAAATGTTGTTTTCCACATATCTGCTTGGGAGGAGGCATGCTCTATTTGTTCCTTCTCCTCTTCAGTTGGTCCAAAAGCCAAAGCTCTGAATTGGCAGCAGTGATTCCCCTTTCTTCTTCAGAAAGCCTGACAGGCCTTGTTGTTCTGGGGTTAGCCTTGTTAGACTGAGTTTTCTCCTGGTTGAATACAGTCTTATTGAAGAATTTACATTGGGCATGTGTGACATATAATATAGACACATAAGGTTTTATATAACAATTTTGTTCTAGATCTATAGATTCTAAATGTGTTTAATGTATTGCATGTTTCAGCTTGTGATACCCAAAATCATTTCCATATTGGATAAACAAATAA
Source organism: Furcifer pardalis (assembly GCA_030440675.1). Lineage (NCBI taxonomy): Eukaryota > Metazoa > Chordata > Lepidosauria > Squamata > Chamaeleonidae > Furcifer > Furcifer pardalis. The sequence continues at coordinate 100,424,322 of CP126894.1, read as the reverse complement.
ATAAACAACTCACTTTCCAGTATGATATTGCCAAAGGATATGTACAAGGTGAAGAAGATATTAAATGTTTAATTGGACAGATAGCTGGTCATGAGAGAGTTTATATAGTAAGTAAAATAATGACATACAGATTTTAAAAAAGAAATGTAAATTGTACTTCATCTATATTATTTACTAACTCAAAACTGACTATATATTGACTACAAGGATCATGAGAAATTATAGTTGATTTTTAAAAAATATTAGCCATGTTAGTCTGTGTTTCAGCCATATCAGAGAATAAACAAAACACAACACAACAAAAATGCCAAAAATGTCAGACCTGATGAAGTGAGCTTGATCAACGAAAGCTCACATTGAAATGTAACAGTTAGTAACTGTTATAACTGTTATATTTCAATGTGAGCTTTCGTTGATCAAGCCGACTTCATCAGACCTGATGAAGTCGGCTTGATCAACAAAAGCTCACATTGAAATATAAGTTAGTCTTTAAAGTGCTACAGCATTTTTGTTTTGTTGTGTTGAGAAATTATAGGTACTGTAGTTCTCAAAGAAATGGGTGTACCTCAGCACTTGATTGCCCTAATGTGGACAAGAAGCTACTGCTAGAACAGAATATTGAAAAATAAGGATTTTCCATAGGCAGAAGAATATATTTTATCCCCTAATCCAAGATTTCTCAACCTTGAGCCCATAGGTGTTCTTGGAGTTCAATTCCCAGAAGCCTCGATCAGCAGGTGTGCTGACTTAAGTTCTTGCTAATTGAAGTCCAAGAATGCCCAAGGTTGAGAAACCCTGCCCTAGACAGTCTAACACAGTGTTCCCCAAACTTTGGTTTTTGGACTTCAATTCCCAGAAGTCTAAGTCAATTCACCAAAGAACTGATCAGTCCATGTGCTGACTTAGGCTTCTGGGAATCGAAGACCCCTAAGGCAGTTATGGTAAACCTTTTAGAGACCGAGTGCCCAAACTGCAACCCAAAACCCACTTATTTATCACAAAGTGCCAACACAACAACAGGGGAGGAAGGAAATGTTCCCTTTGGGCTGCTGGACAGAGGGGCGGGGTGAACTCTTTGCTTGGCAGGAAAGAAATGTTCCCATTGGGTTGCTGGGCAGAGGGGTGGGCCGAACTCTGTGCTGGGGAAGGAAGGAAGCACTCCAATTGGGCTGCTGGGCAGAGGGGCAGGGCAAATCCTGTGCTGTGGTGACTGCATGGGTGCAGACAACGAGGGCTTTGAGTGCCACCTCTGGCACGCGTGCCATAGGTTCAACACCACTGGCCTAAGGGGTGTGGACCCCATATTGGGAACTACTGGTCTAACCTGTGACAATGAATTATGGTCTACATATAATTGTATGATTCATTCTCAACTTTGCCCCCCTCCCCTTCTTGGACTTCAGTTCCCAGAAGCCCTGATCAGCAGGTGTGCTGACTTGGGCTTCTGGTAATTGAAGAGAAACCCTGACCAATCTGTATCCATAACATAACATGCTAACAACCAGACTACATTCAGGTAAAGAAAGAGCAAAAATTGGTGAAAGAAACACCAATCATTTAAGAGATGAAGGTGGCACCATCTTATTGGCAAAAAAGAGCAATGATTTCAACTGCCTTTTGGAGAGGAAGGGATAAAATGCACTCCTGAAAGTGAAAGAAAACTGTGAAAGCAAGACTGCTCTTAAACATTAAGAAAACAAAAATTATGATTAAAGAACTACACAACTTTAACACTGACCATGGAAAAATCAAAGACTTTGTAGACCTTGGTTTAATTATCTAAATCAGCTCCTGTAGATTGAAGGCTGTGATAAATCCAAGGAATTCCTACGAAGGAATCAGAAAAGAACATCAAGTGTAAGATTATATCACTGGAGAATAAAACCACGATCATCCATACTATTGTATCCCTAATTACTATGTATGGGTGTGAAAGCTGGAGAGTGAAGAAAGCTGGCAGGATAAAAAAAATGATTTGTTTGAAACAAAAGAGCCTTGATACTCTGGTGTGCCAGAAAGATGAACAAGTTTTTTCTAGAGCAAATCAAATCTGAAATATCTCTGGAAGTAAAAATGATGCATCTGAGGCTGTCCTGTTCTGGGGACATGATGAGAAGGCAATATTCTCTGGAAAAGACAATAAAGCTGGGGAAAATTGAGAGCAGTAGGACTGAAGACCAAGTATGGGATGAATTGAGACTCTAATTAACCTATAGTAGCCTTTTTGAGATCTCTTATTTGTAGGGTCAGCATAAGTCAGAGATGAATTGACAGTGAAAGTTGCTAGCTTTAAGCAATCCTATCCTACCCCTTTCCTTGCTTTGGCTGCTTTTTTTTCTTAAGACAAAGAATAGCAGTAAATTCTGATATATTAATATAATTTATCAGTGCTAGACTTGTTTATTCCTAAAAATAAAAAACTTAGGGACACTGGAGAAATTGCAAGGAGGGTGCTCTTTAATGTCATGTCCAATTACCTGTGTCACCACACACACCCTCAGGCATGCCACCTGTCTTTATACACATCAAAGCAACTATTTGCATGAGGAAAAGTCTGATTAAATCTTTCTGGTTTGAAAAAAGTAAAAGCTCCCAGCAGCTCAGGAGAAAAGTCTCTTTTAGACAAAAAAAAAAAAAAAACCATAGATGGATTCGACTCAGCCTTTGCATTATGGGGAAAGCAAAAATACTTTGAATGTATCCATTGTATAAGAGGAGCAAATTGCAATATACAGTCAAACCTCGCATAACGAGCGTTTCGCTTAGCGAAAATCTTGCATAACGAGCAAGTTTTTTGCTAAGCGGTCCAACTCACATAACAAATTTTTCGCTATGTCAGTCGGACTTTTCCCTATGGAAGAACTCACATAACGAGCATTTCTATGGGGAAAACTCCAATAGTGAAATTTTTTGCTATGCGAGTTTTCCCCCTTGAAACGCTTGTTATGAGAGTTTTTCCATAGGGAAAGTCCGACTCGCATAGCGAAAAACTCGCATAGCGAGCAGCCTCCTAGAATGAATTAAATTCGTTATGCGAGGTATGACTGTATTGGACAATGTAGTCAAGTGCTTAGTCTGGTTCTGGTATTACTGCTAACTGAAGAATACTGGAGAAAATTGCAGGAGCCCTGAAAAGCATTCAGAGGAGTTGAGAGGTGATGAAGTCCCATAATACTCCATTTAGATCTAGGAGCTTTTAAATGGCTCTACACATGAGCAGAACAATCTGTAATGCATAGAAGTCTGCTTTAAAAATACTATTAACTGAATATCAGTGTGAACTCATGTTTTCAGATGAATATAGTAGCCAAGATCTTGCTTAAGTCTTGCTTGGTGGTTATATGGTTAAGTTTATTAATGCATCGTCCTCATTCTGGCTAAAGTTTAGTCAATTCAATGGTTAGGTACAATTTTTTCTTTAGTTACTTCAAATAGTGAAGATAGAATTAGTGTTTTGCTTTCCCCAATCCAGTCTAGGAGATAAAACAGCTCCTTCCCTAAAGTGGTTGCAGACATACAGTATTTAGGGCTCTGTATGTTAACTCCAAGAGGAGGTGCCATCCTGACATCTCTTTCTTATGATTCAGAAGGAGGGGGGAATGTTACATTCCTCTTGTATCAAATATTGGTATTCATTGGTGATTATATTTATTTATGGCATTCTTGTCCTATTTCCCGAAATGTTTCCAGAGCATTAGAAACCAAATGAGAAAAATAGTATGTCTCTTAGCAGATCAGAAAACAAAATAAAAATAAAATAAAAAACACTGTAGCACTTTAAAGACTAACTGCTTTATTTTTATTGTTAGCTTTTGTGGATCAAGTCCACTTCTTCAGACAAAGAGTGAAACTTACAGGCATGGTTTTTATACACCAAATTCAGGGGGGGGGGTGTCAAAGGGAGATGGGTGTGGTTCTTCTCTTAGCAGAGATATTGAAATAGCAATATTTTTATTTTGCCCTGTTATATAGTCTGCTGGAAGGGCTGCCATGGATTCTAGGGATAAAACTATCTTGCAAGTAAATATTTATTTTGCTCAATATGTGTCATTTTAAACAGGAAATAAGTAAAATACTGGCGAAAAACAAACAAGAAGCTATGAAGGAGTTAGGTAGGTACTTAAACATATAATGTATAAATGGCTATAATGTGAACTGTTCTTTCTATGGAAATGAGATGTGTTTATCTAGTTAAAAATCCCAACACTCCTATAATTTTCTGAGAATGATTTAGAGTGCTAAAATTGTTATTGATGATATTCTACTAAAATTGGATTATTTCCATGAGTAATGAAGTTATGTAGCTGAGACTCCACAATCTGTGTTCATGAGGAAGAACTACCGGTATATTGTAATACAAAAAGACTACACAGAAGGAAAACAGATCCTTTCTGCCTTCTTTGCTGCAGGTGTTAAGTTAGTGTGCTGCCATGTGATGCTTCTTTATATAATACACTACATATAATTTGTTAAGTTTGTAGCCATAGTTCCTTAAACATGCAAATTAAAGTTGGGGATGGAATGCCAGCCAGAATGTTATACTACCACTAGAAATTTCCAAAACAAGGTTTGTGGAGCACAGAACCCATATGTGAGATTGCAGAAATTATTACAGATAAACTCTCTTGTTTTCTGCTTAATTTGCACTGGTTTCCACTAGTGCAAATTAAAGAATCTAGTTGCTAAGTGTTGCCTAGAAAGCCATAGGACATCATCAGGACATAATAGTAGTTTAGGAATAGGACATTGGTTCATCTCTTGTTTCCTTCCAAAGTGCATTTGGCTGAGAGGGTTTATTCCTTTTTCCAAAGGTCCATTCACTCAGTGCTTTGAGGCAAATAAAAAAGACCTGTTTATTTAATAAAAATATTTATTGGTTCTTTTATCTTTTTCCTGTTGAGTAATTTTAATGTCATTTGCTGCTAAAACATTAACAGCTGCTGTAAAACTGTTATTTTGTGTTTTATTTGTTTTTAAGTATGTATAAGAGTATGTTTTTTGCATATTTGTATGAATGAAAATTAGCTTGGGGGCCATTTCTGAGTACTGAAATATGCTGTAATAGTAGTAGTATCAGAAAACAAAACAAAATAAAATAAACAAAATAAAATAAAATAAAAAACACTGTAGCACTTTAAAGACTAACTGCTATATTGTTATTGTTAGCTTTCGTGGATCAAGTCCACTTCATCAGACAAAGAGTGAAACTTACAGGCATGTTCTTTATATACCAAATTCAGGGGCTCCAAGGAAGAAGGGGTGTGGTCAAGCAAGATGACAGACAAGCGACCACAAGAATGCAATTTCACATAACCATTAGCAACAATAGATTATTCAGATAAACTCTAAATGACTCCCTTTCAATCTCAAGGTTGCTGAGAAAGCCCATTATGGTCTCTGATCAACTTGTGACCTGCATATCGGGGGGGGGGGGGGGACACCTGTACCTGGTTTCTTTCTGTTTTACTAAAGAGAATTGGCAGGAAAGTTGTAATATAAAATCATATCGCAATCTGTGGATCAAATTTAATAATGTCCCAGAAACCCTTCACTAACTAACTGGACACTCTATCCAAGACCTGAAAATTGCAATTCTGGAACAGAGAAATTACAAAACTAGGATTGAAAGGGAGACAACAGAAATCAAATACAACCATCTGTTAGATACCCATCACAGGGGGCTAAATATTAGTGAAGGGTTTCAGGAACATTATCAAATTTGATACACAGATTGCTGTATGATTTTATATTGCAACTTTCCTGCCAATTCTCTTTAGTAAAACAGAAAGAAACCAGGTACAGGTGTTTGGTTTTTCCCCCCTGACATGGAGGTCACAAGTTGATCAGAGACCATAATGGGCTTTCTCAGCAACCTGGAGATTGAAAGGGAGTCATTTAGAGTTTATCTGAATAATCTATTGTTGCTAATGGCTATGTGAAATTGCATTCTTGTGGTCGCTTGTCTGTCATCTTGCTTGACCACACCCCTTCTTCCTTTGAGCCCCTGAATTTGGTATATAAAGAACATGCCTGTAAGTTTCACTCTTTGTCTGATGAAGTGGACTTGATCCACGAAAGCTAACAATAACAATATAGCAGTTAGTCTTTAAAGTGCTACAGTGTTTTTATTTTATTTTATTTTGTTTATTTTGTTTTGTTTTCTGATATGCTTGAACCACAGACTAACACGGCTACTATTCAAAAAAAATGCTATTACAGTGAAACCTTGCATAAAGAGTGCCTCTCTTAGAGACTAACTTGCTTAAAGAGCAGAATTTTCTCTGAATGATCGCCTGCTTAACAACTAAAACCAGCCAAAAACTCATTTAACAACTAAATCGGGGTTCACAATCCTCCCTGCCAGAAGTCACAATTGGTCACTTGCAATGGTGTTTCGCTTAAAGAGCAAACCCGCTTAAAGAGCAATCCTGTGGAATGCATTATGCTCTTTCAGCGAGGTACCACTGTACTATCTTCTGAGAAGCAAGTACAGTAATACCTCTGATAAGGTTTACCTCGGATAACGCTAAAATCGCATAACGTTAAGTAATCTGGGGAGGAGAATTGGATCGAATAACGTTAAGGTCCTATGGGATGGATCGGATAACAACCGCTAAAGCCTGTGCGGTTACAATGTATCTCTATGGAGCTTTAATGTTATCCGATACATCCCATAGCATGCATCGGATAACACTAAAAATCGGATAACACCAAGATTTGTGGAACCAAGTCTTAGTGTTATACGAGGTATTACTGTACTGTGATTTCATCCACCACCACCAGCACCCTTGAACTGTTACTAAATGTAACTGAAATCTTCCCATTAGTTCAGTGAGAAAAATAATTTCCCAGTAATGGAAGATAGTCGAGAATCGTTCTATTGAAAAACAGAATATTTGAGGGTTGTTTGGTCTTGCAATGAACAGTTAAGAGCCATTGATTAAACAAAACACACAGCGTTTTTAATTTTGTTTTCTGATATGCCTGAACCACAGACTAACATGGCTACTATTCCAAAAAATTCATAGTAGTAGTAGTAACACCGATCCAGAATATTCCAGCACTGTATTATAGAAAAGAACTGGATAAAATGGTTTTACAGATGACATGGCTGCACATAGCTTGAAGATTGGGCTTGAGTTATTTTTATGATCTTTGGTGTTTTTTGATAATAATTTGTTTGTGGCTAAAAGAATAAAATCTTTTCCATCACAGAACATTTGGGGTCATTCAAATACCACGTGACCATTTTAAGGGGGAGGGGGTCAACCAAAAGTCATGGAAAGTTACGGAGGGGAGGGAGTTCAGCATGAAGTCATGTGACTGCAAAATTATCATTGCTTTTCACATCCAGCTGGCCATGGATCTATCTACAAACCACATGATTAAGGGGGTTGGTCAAAGGTCACGGGAAGTCACAGAGGGGGAAGGGAGGTCAAAAAGTGGCCTATTTTAGGTCACACGGTATTTGAAAGAGCCCTTTATGCTATTCACTATTCTATTCAGCAGCAGCCAAACCAAAGGCTTTTCCCTCTATGTCTTATAATTTTTTTGACTATAGCAATATATAACATGGATTGAAGTGAATCAACTGATTTCCAACATGTGTAGTTACTTGTAGTCAAAGTAAGTAATTAAAGGATTTGTGGTAAAAGAGTTAACATTGTGGTTCCCAACATGGGGCACACGCCTTGTCACGCTTCCAGCCGGCCCCCTCTGCTCCAGCCCTCCTCAGTGTTCCTTACGTTGGGGTCTTTATGGCAAACAAAAACCCCAGAACTAAACCGGAGCTCCCAGGGAGCGAACTGGGCGGCAAAATAAAAACTTATCTGCTTCTCTTCATAACAAGGAGGTTTTAAATAGCGTCTCCGAGGCTTGTGAGTGTGTGTGTTGTCTTACCTCTTATTCAGTTAAGAGTCTTCATGGAAGCAAAACAGAGTTTATTGTCCCATTAGAATAATCCTTAAAAAGCATAAATAATCCTCAGAAGCAAAACATAGTCCACAAAACAAAACATAGTCCAATAATCATTGTAAGCAAAACAAAGAGTCCATAGCATCCTGCTCCTTTGGTATTCGGAAACAAAACTAAAACAAACCAAACTGAACTGAAAAACTGAGTTTCTTCACTCCCACATTGGGGTTTACCTAGACCTCTACACAGCTGTGTCTTATCTGGATCAGCTGAACCAAAGATAGCCCTGTTACTAAAACAGCAAGCTAATGGAATTTTACAGAAGGGAGAATAGCAGTCTCTCTAAGCACCGAGAACTGAAATGATTTTAGGAGGCCTAAGAAAACTAAATTTCCTTCATTTCTTTTGGAAATGTTTAGGATATGGGGGTCTTCCCATGACACGCCTCACAGGGGGGCAATTTGATTTTTAAGGGGAACATTTAGAGAATGAGTTATTAACAGTGAATGGTCCTTTAGGCTTCCTCCACATGAATAGGAGCTCACTTTTTGAATAATAAGAATTATATGTCACAGGGGTGTGGCATCAGGATTTTAGAGATGCTTAGGTGGGACATGGCCAAAATGGTTGGGAACCAATGGGTTAACACCTAGATAATTTCCTGTCATTTTTGCCTGAAAAACAGCATCTTTGTATGTTTTAGGTTTAATGCAGCGTGATTACCCAGATATTGTGACTGCTGTGAAAACCAAGCAAGCGGTCCAAATGGTGTTAAACATAGCTGCAGAAACTCTTATGTTTATGATATCAGGAGGTATTGTTGATAAAAATGAAGGAGCTAAACTTCACAAGGTAAGTTTTAAAAGCAATCTAAACATATGTTGTTTACAAATTTAATATGAAGTTGTTTGGGATGCACCAGAACTCCCATATGGGGAAGGGGAAGGTGGTATGAAGCCAGCAGAGAAAATGAGGGTAGAATCAACATTTCTCAACTGGTCCCTCAAAGTGCTGTGTGTGCATTACTAGTTTTGCTCTTTACTCATTTCCTTTCCCAACCCATGTTCAGTTGTCCTGCTGATCTATTTCCTTTTTGAGGAAGAAATACTCCCTTGAGACTCAGTGGACAGGATGGAATGTCTAGTGAACCACATTTGATCAAGAGGTCTTGTGGACTTCACTAGATGATGGACTTCGTGAACCAAATTTAGTCTATAGGTTTCCCATCCTTAACTATCATAATTGTGTGTGACCAGAATTCCAGAGCAAACACTATTACTTCCAGACTACCTATGACTTTTGCACATCTGGCTTATCCATATGTGGAAAATTGTTTCCATATCCATGTTGTGTTCTCTTTTGTTTAGTTAGAAAAAGTTTCACTTATTCTTCATATACACTTATGATAGTTCCAGTGGCATAGCCGGGGGGGGGGGAGGGGGCGGATGCCCCAGGCAGCGGCTTTCAGGGGGCGGCAAAATGTCCCTACCGCTTTGGCCTCCCTCTGCCTGGGCTTAGGGAGCAGGACTTCCCAGGCAGAAGGCGGCCCTTTTGCTGCGCCGGCGGCCAGGCCGCCCCCTCTTTATCTCCTGCCGGCCGTGGCTGCCCTTGCTCTGCCTCCTCCGCCGCCTCCCTGACGGGCGCCCTACGTGCGCACGCTGCTCACCTCCACCTGCCTCCCCACCCACCCAGCTAGCCGTCAGGGGCTTTCCCTGCCAGGGGCTAGCTGCCTCACTGCCTGTCCGCTTCCCCTGTCCCGTCCCCTCGGCTTCCCTCCCTCTCGTCCCTCTGGCCCGTCACTTTGCTCCGGAGTCGCTCTGGATTCGTCTGCCGTCCTTGGCGAGACCCCAAAACACCCTCCTTCTCAGTCGCTGCCCAGGAGAACAGCGGACAGGCGGGGCTCTACGAGAGGTCCAACCCCGGGGGCCTTGGAAAAGGTAGCGAAGGGTTAACTGGGTGGGGGTGGCCACGGCGAGCCTAGATGGAGGGGGCGGCGAGTTTCGTCTTCGCCCTGAGCGGCGGAAGCCCGCGCGAAGCCACTGGATAGTTCTGCACGTATTTTGGGGTAAAAAAACCCTGTTGAAATAGAAGAGGAAGATCCTTAACTGATAAAAACATCTGAGTTCCTAGCAGGAGCTTCTCTCACTTCTGGGAGTGTACTAATTAGTTTGCTCTGTTTGGTGTCCATTCTCCAATATTTAAGCATAATATTCCCTTGTGTGCTTTCACATACAGTGGTGCCTCACTTAAAGAGCATAATGCGTGCCGTGGGATTGCTCTTTAAGTGAGTTTGCTTTTTAAGCAATACACCATTGTAAGTGACCAATTGTGACTTCTAGCGGGGTGGGGGGATTGCGAGTTTTTGGTTGGTTTTAGTTGTTAAGCAAGGTGACCATTCAGAGAAAATTCTGGTCTTTAAGCAAGTTAGTCTCTAAGCGAGGCACTCTTTATGCGAGGTTTTATTGTACCTGAAAAAGTGCCTTAGCGATTTCTCTCCAACTTTACTGTGCTTTCAACTGCAATTACAGTCTATATACAGGGAGAAAAGAGGAGTGGAAATGACTGAATCAGTAATTCTAATTTGTAGTTAATTACTTTTAGAAAATCATTCTTCTTCCATGTCTAGGCCACACATGAAAGTGCCAAATTGAAGGCACTTTTTGGTGAATTTATTCTGCAGTTCCCTTCACTTGTCCAAGTGTGAGAAATATTAGCCAGCAACACAAGATTGCCATTACCAGGGTATGCCTGATTGTGGTTCAGAAATACCACAATCTTTGAGGAGGCTCTTGTAAAAGCATTTTTGTAGTGGATAATTCCTAATCTGTAACAAAATGTAAAATACTTTAAGCTTAAAATAAAGTTTAAATGGTCTATGAATACTTTTCTTGTTCAGATTATTCTAGTTAAAAAAAAACAGCTTGCAACACTTCCATCTACAATTGCACCGCCTACTGCACAAGAGCTTCTGCATAACGTCATGTGGCTCCACGGTAACAAAAGCCAAATTGAGTATGTTCAGGTAATGTTTGGGTTCTATTATTTTGAAATCTCTTGACTAGAATTCTGCGTACTCCTTATGCTTGTGCAACTGCAATTCTGCAAGTTTCTTTTAAAAAGTTTTCAATATTTACTATCTTGTACTATTTTGTGTAGAGATTGCTTTGCAGCTGCCAAAGCAGTCTGGTGCTATCTGTCTGCTTATGGGAGTCTCTGAGATGCGCCTGGCCCTGGAGGCTGAGCCTTCTTTGACGCTTTTTTGTAAATAATTATTAATCAGTGTTCTATCTATCAATCTATTGTATTTTCTCACTTTCCTTCATATCTGCCCCTGTGGTAAAAAACAACAACCCTGCTCTCTTCACCTTATGTTCCTCTCTTTATATTTATTTGAACCCATCCAGTACCTAGATCTAAAATTAAGTATTTTAGATTAAAATTTCACAGGTAATTTCAAATATTGCTTCACCTATGCATAGTAATGGTATTTTCAGGTTAATACGAAGGAGAAAAAACACAAAAGAGCCACTGACAGTCAATTTTACCTATTTCTGTTGCTTTCTGATAGAGAGACCATGTAATCAAAATTATTCAGTATTCCAAAAGAGAGGGTAATTAAAGTTTTGTAGGGTTTTTTGTTTGCCTTTTTTCTTTACTCTTCACTCCTTGTCTGTCAAATCACTCAGAAAGTGTTTAATTAAATAATAATGGGGGGGGGGGGGCGCGGCGGCGGCGGCGTTATCACCAACCAGTCAGAACATCCAGGAGAAGGCAACAAAGAATATATAAAGAATGGTGTGAATATAGTTCTACTTTACATATGCTGTAAATTTATTTTCAGAACAAAACAAAAATTCTTTATTATGATTATGGAGATATCATATGTGATGAAGGTGACTTACCACAAGGAATTCATTTAATTGTCTCAGGAATGGTTAAGGTAAGCTCTAGTTACAACAGACTGAATATAACAAAAACTGTGCAAATGAAGAGCACATAATATGGTGCAGGTAGTTGTATTACATATTGTTTGTAGCTGTTCGTTGCCACTCAGCAATTTTTTTATTGAGAAACACTACAATTTTTCAGTTTTGTTCACAACGGTTATTTGCACAACTTCTAATACTGTTATATTATAAAACAATTCATTGTGTGCCCCCTCCCGAATATTTATAGATAGTTTTATTTACTCAGTCAATTCAGTCAACTGTGGAAGTGGCACAAGCTAAGACAGGAGTTCACAACCTTTTAAAGCTGGTGCTGGGTCATGCTCCCTCAGACAGCTTCAGGGGCTGGTCAGCCATTTTGCTCTTCCTCCACCATATGGCACTCCCTGGTGTGGTGGAAGTGGTGGTGGTGTAACATGAAATGGTGATGTGGGCCGCATCTGGCCCAAAGGTTGCAAGTTGAGATTCCACGAGGTAAGATGATGCAAACTATACATTCTTATGCTGATAATGTTAATGGGCAACAATCCAGACTCATCTGGAAGAAGTTAGATTATATGGTAGACTCATCTGGGAACAAGTAACATTCTGTACTAACCTCAGCTCTACAGATAACTAGCAGTGAAGCATAAACAGCTTGTGCCTGTTCTTCGTGTATTCACCTTTTTTTAGCACCTCCTAGAGGTACAGAAGGTTTTGGAAGAAAAAAAATACTGTTTCTGCACCTGTGAAGAACACATTGCATTTTTGAACTTAATGCACCAGCTGTGCCCATTCCTGAAAAGGTCGGATCTGGCGACAGTGAACGCATGATTTAGTTTTATCCCAGCTGGATTAAATACAAGAGAGTGTCTTTTAAAAGTGTTCACAAATTTCAGCAGGTCCAAAATTCTGCAGCCATATTTTTAACTTTGGTTGGTAACGAGGATCAAATAACCTCTGGCTGCTGATCCATTTCCGAACACTTTTCAGAGTGCTGGGTTTAATCTGTAAAGCACTAAATGGCTTGGGTCCATATATAAGAAACTACATCTTACTTTATGACCCTTTCCAAGGTTTATGATCTTCAGGGAAGGCCCTTTCTCCATCCCATCACCCTCACAGTGGCATTAGATGGGGACATGGCAGAAAACCTTATCTCACTGCTCTGATAAGGAACAAAAATGACAAGGAGTTAGTTGGTGCAGAAGAGATTAAGAAAAGATGGCAAGATACACAGAGGAACTCTACAAAAAGGACCTCAACACCCATGACAATCACAATGATGAGAACATTGAACTTGAGCCAGACATCCTAGAGAGTGAAGTCAGAAAGGCCCTAAAAAGCACTGCAAACCACAAAAACAGTGGAGATGATTGTATCCTAGCTGAATTTTATAAAACCCTAAAAGATGATGTAATCAAATTATTGCATTCTATATTCCAGCAGATTTGGAAAACACAACAATGGCCACAGGATTGGAAAAGATCAGTATACGTTCCAATCCCAAAAAAGGGCAAAGTATAGAACAATTGTGCTCATCCCACATGCTAGCAAGGTGATGCTCAAGACTGCTGCAGCATGTGGAGAGAGAATTACCAGAAGTGCAGGCTGGGTTCTGAAGAGGCAGAGGAACTAGAGACCATATTGCCAACATACGTTGGATCATGGAGAAAACAAAGGAATATCAGAAACAATGTGGCAAGTAATTAAAGAGATGGGAATACTAGAACACCTTATATGCCTCGTGAGAAATCTGTACATGAGTCAAGAAGCAACAGTTGGGACAGAATACAGAATGACGGAGTGGTTTGGAATAGGAAAAGGAGTAAGACAAGGCTGCATTTTATCACCCTGCTTTTTCAATTTATACACAGCACACATAATGGGATCAAAATTGCTGGGGGGGACATCAACAACTTGAGATACACGGATGATACTACCCTAGTGGCAGAAAGTGAGGAAGACCTAAAGAAGCTTCTGCTTAGGTTGAAATAAGAGAGTGCAAAAGTTGGCTTGAGACTCAACATCAAGAAAACTAAGATAATGGCAACAGGCCCTATCACTCCCTGGAAAATAGATGGGGAAGAAGTAGAAGCAGTGACAGATTTTACTTTCTTAGGATCCAAGATCACTGCAGATGGGGATTGCAGCCATGAAATAAAAAGGTGACTGATGCTTAGGAGACAAGCTATGAGAAACCTGGGGAACATAGTTAAAAGTAGAGACATCACCTTGCAAACAAAAATTCACATAGTCAAAGCAATAGTATTCCCGGTGGTAATGGATGGTTGTGAGAGCTGGAACATAAGGAAAGCTGAGCCCAGAAGAATAGATGTCTTTGAATTGTGGTGTTGGAGGAGAGTTTTTAGAGTCCCCTGGACAGTGAGGAGAACAAATAAGTCAATTCTAGAAGAAATCAACCCTGACTGCTCCTTATAAGGTTAAATAGTAAAGATGAAGCTAAAGTACTTTGGACATCAAATGAGAAGAGAAGATTCACTTGAGAAAGCCTTGATGCTGGGAAAGTTGGAGGGCAAAAGAAGGGGGTGGCCAAAAATGAGATGGCTAGATGGTATTGTAGATGCAATGGGCACAAAGCTGGCATGCTGAGGAGGATGGTGGAAGACAGAGGTGCCTGGCAGGCAGTAGTACATAAAGGGTCGGAATCGACTGTGCGACTGAACAGCAAAAAAAGCTTGTCACTGCTAGCTATTACATATGTTTTTAGTATTGAATTTTGCTACAATTTTCCATTTTCTCTTGGCATGGTGACTTTTGAGACAACCTGTATTTTAAATGTTATTTTTATTTAATCCTTTCTAACATTGTAAAAGGGATATCAGAAAACAAAAAAAAAGAATCAAAATAAAAACACTGTAGCACTTTAAAAACTAACTGCTATATTTAAGTATACAGTAGTCTTTAAAGTTTTGCAGTGTTTTTATTTATAGTCTTTTGTTTTTGTATTTGTTTTCTGATATGCCTGAACCAGAGACTAACATGACCACTATTTTAAAAAAATTGACATTGTAAAATTTATCTTAGCATTGATACAGTTTTTTAAATGATGTAAGATGCCTTGGGCTCTTTTATAGAAGAAAGGCATGGTAAATAAAAGAAATAAATAACCATAATTCCAGAGAATGTAATGAATATTCTTCTCCCAAGAAGTGCCTGCTACCTTTTCTAAGATATTTCTGGTTTTAATCTTTGCTGCCACATTGGAGATGTGGCACTTGTAGGTCAAAGACCTCTCTAAGGAGACTCCCGGGTACTTGGGGTTACTACATTATTGCAGATTTTCTCCTCTGAATGATACAGCTGGTTTATACCCTGCATTTCTGTTCTGCAAGTGAAAAGTTGACACAGTAGTTTTCTGAGGATTTGGTCTGAGACTATTCTGGCAGAGGGAAATGTCCAAGATTTTTAAGTCTGATGAAAGCACTGACTCAGTTCTAGTGAAGCTTTGGTGTTAGGCAACCAATGCTATATCATCTGCATATATGAATTTCCTAGATATAGTATTCGGGAGGTCATGTGTGTACAAGTTAAATAGTACAGGAGCCAACACAGAACCCTGGGGAAGACCACCATTTATCGTGAATACTCTACTCTGAGGGTTATCTGGAAATGTCTGTTGCTCAACATGTTGCTGAGTAATGTAATACGTTTTGAACAAGGGATGCTACTGATGAATTTAAAGAGGAGTTTGTCTCGCCACTTGGTGCCATAGGAAGCTATTAGGTCTAGAAAGACATCTATGCTCATCATCTTATTCTCGAATCCTCTTTCGATATGGGTGACTAATGTAAGGACCTTTTCATCATAGCCCCTCCTGGGTCTAAATCCTGTTTGCTCAATTGGAATATGCTGGTTGAGATATTCTGTTGTATATGAGCCTTTCAAGGAGATTCATAGTAACACTGAGAAAGAGCGATAGGCTTGTAGCTTTCCACTTTTGCTGGATCCTTGCTTGGCTTTAGCACTGCTAAGATTCTGGTTTTCTTAAAAAGAGGAACTAAGTTGCCTGTCTCTAAGATGTTTGAGAAAAATTTAGTAAGCCATTTAGTAGCTGCTGGGCCAAGATGAAGAAGGAACTCTTGGTATATGCCATCAGCACCTGCTGCCTTTCCAGGTTTTAGCCCTAGCATGGCCTGCTTGGTTTCTTGTGCTTCAAATGAGGGAGAAAATTTGGTAGATCGAAAAGATGTACTGTACTTTTCCTTCAGGGTATGCTTTACCTACTGTCTATGAAGTTTTTCAATTGAGATCTTTGATGTAGAAATCATATGCTTGGCCATATGATGATGATTATACAGTATACCTATTCCTCACTATAGTACTTTTACTTATTTGAGTGATCATATATATCACTCAAATAAGAAGAACATAATACTTTAGTTCGCCTCAACATCTAGTCAAAGTTTTGATTAATTTGCGGATAAAATAACCTTTTCCTAAAAATGTATCCTGTTCTACAAGCTGCTTCTAGTAATTAAAGTAATATCATCCTGTGCACAAATTGCTTGTTAATAAGGCTAGTTGGCAACAGCAAGTATTTACCATTATTAGTCATGTGTATCTAATGTCATCACCAGTGCCTAAAATTGTCTTTATAGAGGCAGTTTCACATCTGTTTTAAATCATTTGTATGGCCTCTGAAAATAATGCTCATTCCAAGATTAAATGATACTTGTATTACAGCTTGTATTGGGGCACATTTTCAAACACTTGTTATTGTATATTGATAACATTTTTATTTACATTTGCATTCTGCTAAATGCTTAAGAATCTGACAGTTTATAAAGTATGAACATAAGAAAAAAGTTATTAAATTGCATATAAAGCATATATTTAAAATGTTTATCCTGAATAGCTAAATATTGCAGCAAGGGTCAAAGATTTGACATGGCAGGCCTCAATAAGTATACAGTACTTGCATAAAAGTGTTGTTTTTTACATCTGTTACACATGTACAAATCAAACATCATATGATCTGCCAGATCAGAGATACAGTAATACACCGGATAATGATTGCATCGGATAACGCTAGAATCGGATAACGATTCTGGATAACGATCCTTCTCCTTCGTGTTGTTTGGGAATGCACACTAATGGGTTCTGCGCCTGCGCTGAGCCCGAGTGGAGCTGAAAAGCTGATTGGACAAAGATTTGAAGTTAGGACTGCCCACCATCCCCAACCGCCTCTGGCGCCATTTCGCGCTTCTCCCTCAGTTCTCTTTTTTCCGCTGCGCGAGCAGGAGCCTTAAAAGATGTTCAGAAGAGGCACGGGAACTAGAGACCACATTGCCAACATAAGATGGATCATGGAAAAAACAAAGGAATATCAGAAACAAGTCTACTTCTGTTTCATTGATTACACTAAGGCCTTTGACTGTGTAGACCACAACAAAATGTGGCAAGTAATTAAAGAGATGGGAATACCAGAACACCTTATATGCCTCATGAGAAATCTATTCATGAATCAAGAAGCAACAGTTAGGACAGAATATGGAATGATGGAGTGGTTTAGAATAGGAAAAGGAGTAAGACAAGGCTGCATTTTGTCACCCTGCTTATTCAGCTTATACACAGAGCACATAATGTGCAATGCAGGGATGGAGGAGTCACAATTTGGGATCAGAATTGCTGGGAGAAACATCAATAATTTGAGATACACAGATGATGCTACCCTAATGGCAGAAAGTGGGGAGGACCTAAAGAAGCTCCTGATTAGGTTGAAAGAAGAGAGTGAAAAAGCTGGTTTGAGACTCAATATAAAGAAAACCAAGATCATGGCAACAGACCCTATCAGTTCCTGGAAAATAGATGGGGAAGAAGTAGAAGCAGTGACGGATTTTACTTTCCTAGGATCAAAGCTCACTGCAGATGGTGATTGCAGCCATGAAATAAAAAGGCGACTGATTCTTGGGAGACAAGCGATGCCTTCCCTGGGGAGCATAGTGAAAAGCAGAGACATCAAATTGCAAACAAAAATCCGTATAGTCAAAGCAATGGTATTCCCTGTGGCAATGAATGGTTGTGAGAGCTGGACCATTAGGAAAGCTGAGCACAGAAGAATAGATGCCTTTGAGATGTGGTGTTGGAGGAGAGTTTTGAGAGTCCCCTGGACAGCAAGGAGAACAAATAGCTCAATCTTGGAAGAAATCAACCCTGACTGTTCCTTAGAAGGGCAAAAAGTAAAGATGAAGCTAAGGTACTTTGGTCAAATGAGAAGAGAAGACTCTCTTGAGAAAGCCTTGATGCTTGGAAGGTTTGAGGGCAAAAGAAGGGGGTGACCAAAAATGAGATGGATAGATGGTATTGTGGATACAATGGGCACAGAGCTGAGCGAGTTGAGGGGGATGGTGGAGGACAGGAGTGCCTGGCGGACAGTGGTGTGTGACTGTGTGACTGAACAACAAAAAATGGTGAGCAGATGTGAAAGGGGCAAGATTCACGTATCTTTAGCAATTGCTTAGAAGAACCAATGTTTGCATTTACAACTTTGATGCAAGCTATACTTGTTGACATTTTCTTTTTTGTGCAGTTATTAAAAGAGAAACTGCTATCTTCCATCTGGTCACCCTCTCTTACATGGATCCTTATCAGAAAATATCATTGACATGATGAGTGTCCTCATTGTGAACATTTAATCATAGGCTCCTTAGAGTAAATATTGTTTTATATCATAAGCTCCTTGGGCTAAAAATGTTTGGTAAAGAATCGTGCATGTCGAAAACCTGCCTTTGATGTACTTTCTTTTATTCTATCCTATTGCAAATTACTTTCACTTAGCTACCTGCATTCAAATGGCTGAAATACTTTTCTTAAAGTAGTAAGTCACACTGGAGTAGGCCCATTTAATCAATGGGGATTTGTTGCCTCAACTCTTCTTTAAGTTCCATTGATTCAAAAGGGCCTACTATACTGTACAGTAATACCCCGGATAACGTTATGACTTGGTTCCACAAGTCACGACTTCATCCAATTTTTAGCGTTGTCCAATGCATGCATCGAACAACGCTAAAAAAAAAAAAAGCCCTGACTTCAGGGACAAACCGCTTTAAAGGCAGGCAGGGAAAGAACTTTTCCTCCCTGCCTTTAAAGCCACCATCCCCCGCAGTGATTAAATTTAAACTACAGGAAGAGAGAGGCTTGTGTTTTTTTCTTCCCCTCCCTATATTTAAAACACAACCCTCTCTCTTCCTTTAGTTTAAATACAGGGAGGAAAAAAGACACGATCATGTCTTTTTTCCTCCCTGTATTTAAACTACAGGAAGAGAGAGGCTTGTGTTTTTAATACAGGGAGGGGAAGAAAAAACACAACCTTCTCTCTTCCTGTAGTTTAAATACAGGGAGGAAAAAAGAACTGCTTCCGTCTTTCTCTCCCTCCCTTTCCCTCTCTGTATTTAAACTACAGGGAGGGGGAAAGAGAGATATGTGATTGGTTCTCTGGAGAACCAATCACTTCTCTCTCTTTCCCCCTTTCCTGTAGTTTAAATACAGGGAGGGAAAGAGACAAGGAGGCTTTGCGACTGCAGTAGGGTCGGGGAAAGGCGGGTGCTTTTCCCCGACCCTACTGCAGTGGCAGAGACCGCTGCGGGTGGGGGGTGGATTGGGTAGTTCTACCCAAACCACCCCACACCCGCAGACCATTGTATTGGACAACACTAAAAGAATCGTTACCCGATGCAAGTTTTTTTCAAAAAACATGCATCGTTATCTGATTCTAGCGTTATCCGATGCAATCGCTATCCGGGGGATTACTGTACTTGCAATTTACAATGCTGAATTAAATTACAACTAGAATGGGCCTATTTGAATCAGTGAAACTTCCATAGAGTTAATTCACTAAATCCCCACTGATTCAATGGGCCTACTCTAGCATAATTTACTACACAACAGGATTTCAGCTAATATGACAGGAGTGCTTAACCTTTTTAAGCTGGGGGCTGGGTCACATTCCCTCAGACAGCTTCTGGAGCCGGACTTCCTTTTTGCCCTTCCTCCATCACATGGCAGTTCCTGGAGTGGTAGAGGCGGTGGAGGGTCACATGAAATGGTGCCGCAGGCTGCAGCTTGAGAATCCCTGATATATTTTGATGCCTACTTCAGTGTGTTTTCAATGTTGATATCAGAGCCGATGGTATTGAAATCCTATACTTCTCCATTACAAATATAATCTATAGAAAATGAAATAGAATCAAAGCAGGAACTAAGGTAATTCTCTAGATTCTTCCTTTCCATTTGTTTCTTCCTTGATTTAGATGTGCAAGATGCTTCAACACACAACATTATAACCCACAAAATCTTTATAGCAGATATAAACCCACTACATCTGCAAAGAAAACAGACAAAAAAAGAAACAATATCTTTGTCTCTCTAAATTGAGACCAACAGAAATATTACAAGCCCATCCTTTCCAGCAATATTTTACTGGTATACTACTGCCTTTATAGCATCTGGTACACTGCCATCACTAATACATGGATTTTGACCATTTTGGCCAATGGATACACAATTGAATTTAACAGGTTTCCTCCTACAGTACATATTCATCTTATTATACCATCTAATTTTCTCAAAAATGAGATAACAACATTACTTGAGAAGGACACATAATGCTAGTTTTGAAAAGGCATTTTCATGATGGTTATTACTCCCATTATTTTATGGTCCCCGGCTACATCCAGATCTAAACACCAGAGGAGTCAATAAATATATTACAACAAAAAAGCTCAGGTTGTTGCTTTACAATTAATCTTTGCTTCGTATCAATGGCTTTTATGTTAAATATTGATTCACTACTCAGCAGTTGATTCCTAATTTGATAAACTCCTCCCTCCTGACAACCATAGTCCTAAAACTGAAGACCTGCCTACTCACATCATTTACATCTACATAGTCTGTGTTGCCAGATTATTTATATTACAAATCCTTTGAATTATTATTACTTGTGTTGTCATTTTGGAAGTTCATCAGTTGGTATTAATATGGAATTGTTATTTTCTGTTTCTCATTTCATTGGGTTCAATCCTCATCACTCCATAGCATTCAAAGCCCAGGAATTATTTTCCATCCATCTGAAGAAGTGGGTTGTAATCCATAAAGGTTCACACAAAAATGCATTTTTAGTGTTTAAAGTGTTTATTGTTATTAAGGGTGCCACAGTCATTTTGTTTGTTTTGTTTCTGTTTTGTGGTTTTTGTTGTTATTCACAATCAATACCTTAGCTTTAGTCTAGTTATGATTATCAGTTAGATAATTATGGATGAGAGAAAAATGAGACAATGTTCTTATCTAGCAATGTATAGTCGTTTATGTCTACTCAAAAGTAAATGTCATTAAATTATGTGGAACATCTAGCTAAAAATAGGATTATAGCTTGTGCCAATGTTCTTTTCTGACTTACAAGATGTTTGTCAACTGTGTATTTGAAAATTATTGCAATAAGGTTTTACAGAGGGTGTTATACCTTAGTCATTTCTAGACAAAATGGAGGGTTCACCTCTTTAACAAAAAAAATTATGTTCCTTGTTTACTAGCTTTCTGGTTCTCCACCTCGTTATGGAGTTGATAAAGATATTTACAAAGAAGGTCCGAAAAATGTTGTAATATCCTATACAGACTACTTGGTCACCGGTGCTATTATAGGAGAGCTCAACTGTTTAACCAAGCAAGAAATGGAATATGCAGTTACTTGTGAAACTGCTGTGCAGGTTGGAGAATATTACTTTCTAACTGATTCATGAAATTTATTTTAAATCTTAATTAACATGACCATCAATTTTAATCAGACCTGAAATAAAATTCGCCGTGTAGTTTTTAACTTGTATTTTTGAAATGTTAATCCAAAATTTGATTTAAGGAACCAAAATCAAGAACACTTAAGAATCAATCTTATGCCTTGTCAATAGATTTGGAGATGGTGTCTTGACTGAAATACAATAAAATCTTGTGCTACATAAAATGAGAGATGTGAACTTACTTACCATATATTTTTCACATCTATCATTTTCTGTAGCTTAAGAAAAAAACTTCATTGAATGTGTTAAAACTAGCATAGTCTGCTATTGTTTCTTCAACACCAACTTGATGGACAGAAATCTGTGGGTAAAATTGTCCCCAGCATGGAAGAAATGTTTATCACTTGTTAAAATTTGTCCAGCAAAGTAGTTTTAAAGGGAGTAATGTTGCAGTTGTAAGGGAAACCCACTAAGATTGCCATAATAGTAGATACAGTCATTTTAGTATAATCACACATTTATATTGTCAATGTACAGAGTCCGTTTGTCAAGTGCTACTGCATTATGAGTTGCTGTACTAATCATTTAGTGACCTATCTTTCTACAGTATGATGACTCTGATTTGTTTTCTAGGAGGACATTATAGGTTATTTGGGAGTTGTTCTTTCTATTTAGAAAGGAAACATTACCAGCAAACAGAATTGCTGTTCTCCAAAGTTAATCTCTCAAAACTACCCTGCCTTACGGAAAGAGAATAGTGCACAGGAAAGCTTCTTGTCTTCCAGGTGTGGGTGTGCTTCTTTCCACCACCATTTATTTATTTATTTATTTTGCTGAAATTGAATAAACAAAAACCAGGAGTGTGTGTTTAGCATAGTACTGCACTTGAATAGAATACAGTGCTTGGAAGCCCTTCTCTTGACCACACTGCTTAAAGAGTGAACAGTGGTTCAGTACACATGTGAAGAATGTGACAACTTCTAGTCCAGAGTACTTTTTTTCGGAAAATCTCACTGGGTTCTTCTTCTAGACTCTCAATTATTAGAGGGGACAACATACATGTACAGTAATACCTCAGATAACGTTTGCATCAGATAAAGCTAAAACTGCATAATGTTAAGCAATCTGGGGAAAAATGCATCGCTAACATTAAATCCTATGGGATGCATCAGATAACGTTCGCTAAAGCCTGTGCCAGTTATAAGGTATCTCTATGGAGTTTTAACCTTATCCGGTTCATCCCATAGGATTTTAAGGTTAGCCAATGCATGCATCGGATAACATTAAAAATCGGATAACACTAAGACTTGTGGA
Source organism: Furcifer pardalis (assembly GCA_030440675.1). Taxonomy (NCBI): domain Eukaryota; kingdom Metazoa; phylum Chordata; class Lepidosauria; order Squamata; family Chamaeleonidae; genus Furcifer; species Furcifer pardalis. The sequence goes on along the minus strand of CP126894.1, from coordinate 100,401,416 downwards.
ACCAAGTTGTAGCATTATCCGAGGTTTTACTGTACTCTTCTCAGCTGTGGTTCTGAAGGAAATAGTTGAAAGAGATCCTTCTGTTCATTTGAGAATTAATGAGAGCACATCATCCATGCTTAAAGACAGTTGGTTCTCTCTTTGCTGCCATCTCAGGGTAACAATTCCAAAAATGTTTTTCAAAATGTAGAAGCCAATGCTGAGACAGAATTATAGGCATTAAATTAGGACACACTAGAAAATGATAAAAGATAATCTACCCTGTTTAAAACTAATGCGTTAATGGAGAGATAACATCATTCTGGGATATGTATTATTATTTATTTATTTATTTATTTATTTATTTAGATTTATTATCCCGCCCTAATCAGGCGAACCTGACTCTAGGTGGCTTACAGAAAATTCATAAATTAAAACCTTGAGGTTCGAAATTACTTTAAAAAATCAATTAAAAAAGAATTAAACCATGAATTTACAAAGATCTAAAAAATTTAAAAAGGTTAAAAAGTTTAAAAAGATTTAAAAAGTTTAAAAGAGTGAGGGAGGGGTGGCTGTCCCATCAGATCAGCCACCCAACATGGGAGCTCATATTCCTGGAGCCCCACACCTGCCCTGCTAGCCAGGTTTTTAGACCCTTCCGAAAGGGCAGGAGCTCTGTCTGTAGACGTAACTCAGTTGGCAGGAGGTTCCAAAGGGCTGGGGCGGCCACGGAGAACGCCCTCCTTCTGGTGCTAGAGAGATGCGCCTCTCTAGCCGATGGAATGATAAGAGAGCCTCTCCAATCCGCCCTGGTGGGACGGACAGATGTCCTTGGGACGATGCGGTCTCTTAAGTATCCTGGCCCACTACCATGTAGGGCTTTAAAGGTAATAACCAGCACCTTGAATTGCACCCGGAGACATACTGGCAACCAGTGCAGCTCCCGAAGCAGTGGTGAGGCACGAGCATAATGCCCACACCCCATCACTACCCGAGCAGCCGCATTCTGGACCAGCTGCAGCCTCCGAATGGTCACCAAGGGCAGCCCCATGTAGAGCGCATTACAATAATCAAGTCTGGAGGTGACCAAAGCATGTGTGATCATGAGCAAGGAATCCCGGTCTAGGAGTGGGCGTAGCTGGCGTATTACACGAAGTTGTGCAAAAGCCCTCCTGGCCACGGCTGCCACCTGCTCCTCGAGCAGTAGTCGTGAGTCCAAGAGGACCCCCAGATTATGTAGAGAGTGCATTCTACCAGCACAGCTTCCTAGGATGACAAATAGGCTCAGTCTCTCCATAGAATTAGATGTAACAACTTCTAAGTATTATAGAACACCAGTGAAGGAAAAAAATTCTCATCAGAAGTATTGCTAAACTAATTAAACAATTTTTTGGAATAGTAGCCATGTTAGTCTGTGGTTCAGGCATATCAGAAAACAAAATAAAAACACTGTAGCATTTTAAAGACTAACTGCTATATTTTTATTGTTAACTTTCATGGATCAAGTCCACTTCTTCAGTCAAGGAGTAAAAATTACAGACATGGTTTATATGCACCAAATTCAGGGGGTAAAGGGAGAAGGGTTTGCTCAAGCAGAATGACAGACAAGCAAGCATAACAATGCAGCTTTCTCCAGCTATCTGTAACAATAGATTATTCACATTAGCTTAAAATGTCTCCCTTTCAATCTCAAAGGTGTGGAGAAAGCTCATTCTTACTTGCATGTCAGAAAACAAACAAAAAAACTGTACTTGGTTACTTCCTGTTTTGCTAAAGAGAATTGGAAGGAAGGTTGTAATACAGTAAAACCTCATATAACGCTAAAACCTGGTTCCACAAGTCTTCGTGTTATATGATTTTTCGTGTTATCTGATCCTCTATGGGATCCATAGAGATACATTGTAACCACACAGGCTTTCGCGGTTGTTATCTGAAGCATCCCATAGGATCTTAATGTTATCTGATGCAATTCTTCCCCCCAGATTCCTTGATGTTATGCGATTTTCGTGTTATTCGATACTAATGTTATATGAGGTATTACTGTACACCAAAATATAATATATAAAATATCTAGCAGCATATAGCAACCTGTGTATCAAATTTGATGTCCCAGAAACCCTTCACTAATATTTAATCCCCTACAATGGGTGTCTAACAGATGGATGTATTTGATTTCTGCTGTGACTCTTTCAATCTTAGTTTTGTAATTACAGTACTCTATTCCAGAATTGAAACTTTCAGGTCTTGGATAGAGTGTCCTGGTAGATTGAAGTGGTTTGCGACAGGTTTCTCTGTGTTGCCATTCTGGATGTCTGATTTATGTCCCATTAATTATTTTGTGTAAAGATTGTCCTGTTTGTCCTACATAAATCACAGATGGACATTTTTGGCAAGAGATGGCATAAATCACAATGGCAGAAGCACAAGTAAAACTGCCTTTAATGTTGTGTGTGTTGCCGTTGGGTCCCGTAATACTGTTTCCAGAGTGAATGTGGGGGCACAGTTGACATCTGGGTTTGCAGCAGGGTTTAGGTCCCATCTCTGTTTCACTTTTGTGTAGTCTATTGTGTGTCAATAGTTGTTTGAGATTGGAGGGTAATTTATAAGCAAGTAGGGGTCTGTCACCAAGGGCTTTGGAAAGTGAAGCACTCTTGTCCAAGATGGGTTGGAGATCCCTCATTCTCCATCGTGTTGTTTGTGAATGCACACTTATGAGTCTGCACCTGCGTGGAGCCAGCATCGGAGCTATCAAGCTGATTGGATAAAGATCTGCAATTAGGACCACTCACCATCTTAACCCGCCTTTGACACCATTTCACATCTCTTTCCTTCAGTTCTTCTTTTTCCACTGTCGCAGCAGGAGCCTTAGTGAGAGCTTTCCACCAAATTTTTTTTGGGGTATTCAATTTTTGGAAGCCTTCTAAACTAATAATTTTTCCAGACCAGAAGGGTTCTCCCCCCCCCCCTTTTGGTCCACCCCCGTTCGTGAGGGGCATTTCCTCTTGCGATTGATCACACAAAAAAATTAACCTTGGCGCGTTAGCGCCAAAGAAATTTCTCTTTTTGTGGGGAGGCCTAGTTGATGGCATCCTCAGCGGCATTTAAGCAGTGCCCATCTTGCCAAAGAAAATGTCTGAGCACCAACAGACATGAAAAGTGCCTCCTTTGCTTGGGAGAAAACCATCCTGTTCATTCTTGTGGAGTCTGTAAGAAGTTCTCCAAGGTTGCATTGAAGAACTGCTGGAACAGGCTGCAGGCTCACCTCATGGCTGCCGCCCTTGCTCCCCAATCGGCCGATCACTCTGGTCGCGATGCCCCGGTCGCTGCTTCCTCTTCTACTTCATCTGCTAGACTGTTGCCCACAGCAGAACTTTTTGTGAAGGAGGAGGAGGAGCATAAGAAACATTGTTCTTCCTCCTCACTGCCGCCTTCACCTAGGGTACCAAGGCCCTCACCACCACCGTCTCTGGCCTCAGCAGTCTTCATCACGGATGTTTCCTCTCAAACTTCTGTCTCTCTGTTTCATACTGTGGTCTCTACAGAGGAATCCCCCAGTCTTCCACTACATCAAGAAACTCCACCACCACCACCACCACCGTGTGGCGCTTCAAGACTACTAGATCAGTGAACCATCCCAGTTCCGTCCATGGGTCCATCCACCGATCCGACTTCACCTTCCATTCAAATTGATCTCCTGGCACCTCTATTCAAAGCCATGGCCAAGGAGATCACCGATCAGGTAAGGGCTATTATTCCATAGCCCGCTGATCTACTGGCTTCCCCTCCAGTCAAGGAACCTCATCAGAGATACCATTTGGAGGACCCTGCCCCAGCCAAGACACACTGGATGGAGCCCGTTCATTCTGAGGCAAGTGTGCCTCCACCACCGTTTCCGGGGACCGATCCGAGTTCAGCAAGGCCTTACTGGTCTGACTCGGACCCGAGGCCTTCATCCCACCTCCCACACTCTCAGAGAGGTCTGAAGGCTCTGACGATTCGTCAGATGATGATGTCTTCCCACCAGTAGATGCAAAAAAATCACCCGACGACCAAATTGGAAGTGCCCACAGATCCCAACCAGAGAACCAACTCACTTTCACTGCTCTACTGATGCGTCTTAGGTCAATGCTTAATCTCAAAGTGGAACACCCACCAGAACCATGTGCTGATGATATGTGCGGTATGGCGGACAAGAAGGAAATTCTACCGGTGCATCTTTCCCTACTTCTCGCCATCGGCCTTTCAGCCAAATTGGTGTGGAAGAATCCGGTTTCCTCTCATTCGGTCTCTACATGGGAGGATGGAATGTACAAATTGCTGGGGGAAGACGGCCAATTTCTAAACACTCATCCTATCCCAAACTCCAGGGTAGTGAAAGCCTCCCAACACCGGACCGTGGCCAGCAGCATTCTGGTGCCATTGTCAAAGGAGGGGAAGAAGTTGGACTCTTTTGGCAGGAAGGTCTACGCCAATGCCACCTTATCTTTCATGCAGCCAACTACGCAGCAGCCATGGGTGCCTATAAATGTAAGTTATGAGGCAAAGCAGAAACCTTCATGGTGAAGCTCCCAAGTGGAGTTCAATACTCTTTGCAAAGAGGGTAACCACTTGGCCCTTCAGCAGATTCAAACCGCTCGTCATGTCTGTTAATCAGAGGCAAAGAACATCACCTTCGTCATCTAGGTCAGACATCATTCCTGGCTGCGCTCGGCAGACCTCCAAGATGAGGTGAAAAAGCTCATCGAGGAACTCCCCTTGGATGGTCAGGTCTTGTTCGCTGCCGAGACGAGTACCTCCCCTTAATGAACTTCACTGGGACTTTACCACCATCAGCAAACTTCAGTTAGGAGCCTCTGCTTCCTACCACAGACGAAATTACCAGGAGTACAATCAATACCAACCATTTCAACTTCCTCTGCCTTACCACACACAACAGCAATATCAACAACAAGATTACGACAGACAGTCTTTCTACAAACCAAGGTGCCAACAATCTCGCTCCCATTACCAACAACAACCATCAACTTCCACCAAGAAACCTGATTGCAAGCAGAAGCAGCATGTTTGACTCTTTGACTGACGACTCTACACTAACCACACTTCTGTAAGGTCCGCTCTGGAACTTTCTTGATACATGATCCAGCATAACATCGGACAAATGGGTTTTAAAGATCTTAAATTTTGATTATGCCTTAGAGTTCAAGAGCTGCCCCAAAGTTGGACAGATCTGTACCACCAATCCATCACCCTTTCTCCACCACATACAGTAAAACCTCATATAACACTAAAACCTGGTTCCACAAGTCTTGGTGTTATATGATTTTTAGTGTTATCTGATCCTCTATGGGATCCATAGAGATACATTGTAACCACACAGGCTTTAGCGGTTGTTATCTGAAGCATCCCATAGGATCTTAATGTTATCTGATGCAATTCTTCCCCCCAGATTCCTTAATGTTATGCGATTTTAGTGTTATTCGATACTAATGTTATATGAGGTATTACTGTACTTACAACCCTCCTGGATAAAGGGGCCATTGAATTGGTCGCATCCACCGAATTGTCGATAGGTTTCTATTCACGATATTTCATCATGGACAAGAAGGACGGTGGCTTCAGATCCATTCTGGACCTTCGCCAACTGAATAGATACATTTGCATGAGGAAGTTCCACATAGTAACACTACAGACCATTCTACCTCTGATCAACAGGGACAATTGGTTTGCGGTGATAGACCTGAAGGATGCTTATTTCCATATCCCCATCAGGAAACACCACCAAAGGTTTCTATGTTTCCAAGTGTCCGGACACATCTACCAATACACCAGTCTCCCCTTCGGCTTTTCCACCGTGCCGAGGGTGTTCACCAAGTGCATGGCTCCAGCATACCTCTGATTGAGGGGAATCCAAGTCTTCCCTTACATTGACGACTGGCTCATACGTGCACCATCCAGACGGATGGCGGTGGAAGATGTGGTGTTCTGCATCGCGTTCATGGAGAGTCTTAGTCTTCACATAAACTACAAGAAATCTTGGCTTGTTCCAGGCCAGCAAGTGGAGTACATAGGCGTGATACTGGACTCCACAGTGACAAGGGCCTATGCCCCAGCCTACTGTCTTTCCGATCTCCATGCAATGATCCAATGTTTTCAAGCCAACAACATGGCCATGGGAAGGGAGGCACAGAGACTCTTAGGTCTGATGCCCTCGACCACCACAGTCATCAGCCACACCAAGCTAAAGATGCAGTCTCTCTAAGCATGGTTTCTCCACTCCTTCGATCTATGCAGGGATCACCCACACAAGTTACCAACACCAGAATTACCAACACCAGAATTGATAGATCAGCTGTCCTGGTGGCTGATGTACATAAATGTTTCCATGGGAAAACCATTCTGCCTCCCTCCTCCAACATTACAGATCACCATGGACGCCAGCACTCTGGGCTGGGATGCTTGTTGCGGCACCATGAGGATCAACAATCTGTGGTCCCCATGGGAAAAATCCAGACACATCAATTTCCTCAAATTGCTGGCAATATGGAAGGCAATGAAAACTTTCCAATCATCCCTCACAGGGAAGGTAGTTCAGGTGGCGTCAGACAATACATCAGCTCTTGTGTACCTGAACAGGCAAGCGGGGACCCGATCTCTATCTCTTCTCCTTACAGTACAGATCTGGGAGTAGTGCCTCAAACAACATGTGTTTCCAATCGGAGTACACATCCAGGGAACTCTCAACATTCTTGCGGACACACTAAGCAGACAGACGGTAACCATTCACGAGTGGCAACTCAACAACCAGATCTTCTCTGCACTCTGCCTAAGATGGGAGTTGCTGGATGTGGACCTATTTGCATCACAGAACAACGCAAAGCTGCCCAGGTATTGCTCCCGGGTGGGAATAGGCCACGGATCCAAAGGAGATGCATTTATGATACCATGGGACAAGGACTTCCTTTACACCTTCCCACCAATCCCTCTCATCCAAACAGTCCTAATGAATCTCAGCAAACAATGATCCAAGGTGATCCTCATAGCCCCAGCATGGCCTCACCAACCTTGGTTCCCTCTAATTCGCTGTCTAGAGACAGATTCATGGAGACTGGCCCCAGACCAGACAATACTCCACATGGAGCAAGGGTGGCTGCTTCACGCGGATCTCCCCAGCCTGCACCTCACAGCCTGGCTCATCATGCCAGACTCAGACAGATCTTGGACCTAAGTAGAAGACCTTCCATGTCTAAGTCTTACAAATCCAAATATGAAAAAATTGTTGCTTACCTCCATTCCTTGGATCGGTTTCCCAACACAGCCACTGTACCGGATGTAATGGACTACCTTCTTACCTTAGCCAAGTCTGGCCTCACACATTCCTCTGTCCGCATCTATCTTACAGCCATAGTTGCTTGTGCACCTCCCAGATCGGTCTTGCAGACAGCCTCTCGTGACAAAATGGTGAAAAGGTTCTTACAGGGTTTAAGGAATGCCTTCTCTCCAGTGAAGAAATCCCCTCCTCAGTTGTCCCTCACCACCGTTCTAAACACCTTGATGAAACCCTCCTTCGAACCGATGGCAACAACAGATGTAAAGCTACTCTCATGGAAAACGGCTTTCCTGGTAGCCATCACATTGGCCTGTAGAGCAGGAGAGTTGGCAGCCCTCCGTTCTGACCCACCATTCTTGAAATTCTATACCAATTGGGTGGACCTCCATCACGACATGGATTTCCTGCCCAAGGTAATTATGGATTTCCACTTGGCTCAAGCCATCACCCTCCCAACCTTTTTTCTGGAACCAACCACCCCCAAAGAAAGGACTTGGCACTCACTCTTTGGACATTAAGCATGCTTTATTATTTTATGCTAGAAGAACGGCTGAATTCAGAAAGTCTCTCAGACTCTTTGTGGCTTATGGAGGGAAGTCAAGGGGTGAGGCTCTTCCAGCTCAACGCCTTTCCAAATGGATTGCCAACACCATCTATTTGGCATATCAACTGGCCTCCCTGCCAGCTCTTCCACATGTCAAGTCTCATTCAACTTGGTCCTTTGCAGCATCCTCAGCATTCCTGGAAGGCATTCCAATGGATGACATCTGCAGAGCTGTAACCTGGTCCAGGCCTTCTACCTTTGCCAGACACTACAGAATGGACATCAGGGCCATTTCTGATGCCAGGCTGGGACGCTCCATCCTTACGGCAGGCCTCCGACCCTCTTTGGGGATGACCGCCCATCCTTAAGCCATCTCCAGGTCCGTCACACCTCATCTCGCCGCAGGCAGCCCACCATCAAAGTAAGTGAGCTTATTAATCTCCGATAAGTGTGCATTCACAAACAACACAATGGAGAAAGACAGGTTGTACTTACCAGTAATTGTTGTTCTCCCAGTATATTGCTTGTGAATCCACACTGCCCACCTGTCCTTCCCCTCACATGCTGCCAGGGCGAGCTTTCCTCTTCTCAACCTGTGCTTAGCTTATTATGAACTGAGGGAAAGAGGCGTGAAATGGCACCAAAGGCGGGTGGAGATGGTGGGCGGTTCTAATTGCAGATCTTTATCCAATCAGCTTGATAGCTCCGATGCTGGCTCCGCGCAGGCACAGACCCATAAGTGTAGATTCACAAACAACATACTTGGAGAATGACAGTTACTAGTAAGTACAAGCTGTCTTTATCCGTGTGAGGGGTTTAAGTTGAGGCCTGAAAGTGCCAACCAGTGGTGTTAGGTTGCTTTTTTTTTCTCAGCCTGTCTTGTAGTAGATCACTCCTGGGTATTCGTCTAGTCCAGTTGGTTTGTTCTTTAATCATACTGGATGGGTACTGTAGTTTGAGAAATGCATTTTGTAAGTCCTTGAGCTTGGCATCCCTGTCGTGTGGGTCTGAGCAGATTTGATTGTACCTGAGGGCTTGGCTAAAGACAATGGATTTTGTTGTGTGTTCTGGATGGAAGCTGGAGGCATGCAGGTAGGTACATTTGTCTGTGGGTTTGCAATATAGTGTGGCACTAAGATGTCAATTTTGTAGTTTCACAGTGGTGTCCAGGAAATTTACTTGTTGTGTAGACTGAACCAAACTGAGTTTGATATTTGGATGAAAATTATTGAAGTCTTGGTGGAATTTCTCCAGGGTTTCTTTTCCATGCATCCAAATCAAAAATATCAAGCTTGATGTCAGGAAGCAGATCTTTTATAAGGCTAATGACTTTTCATTGCTAATTAAAATCCCAACTACCTGAAACTTTGGATTTTAATTCGCAATGAAAAGTCATTAGCCTTATAAAAGATCTGCTTCCTGACATCTTAGCTAGATGTCAGGAAGCAGATCTTTTATAAGGCTAATGACTTTTCATTGCGAATTAAAATCCCACCTACCTGAAACTTTGGATTTTAATTAGCAATGAAAAATCATTAGCCTTATAAAAGATCTGCTTCCTGACATCTAGCTTGATGTCAGGAAGCAGATCTTTTATAAGGCTAATGACTTTTCATTGCTAATTAAAATCCCACCTACCTGAAGCTTTGGAACACAACAACAGCTCCTTGGATGCCACAATGACCAAGCTGGATGTGAGTTTCTATGATCTGTCATCTTTTTTAAAGGGACACTTTTAAAGGATGCCGCGAAGGCGGTGAAGGAGGAGGCAGCGAAAGAGGAGGTGGTAGCAAACGCAGTGGTGGCGGCGGCAGAGGAAGAGGCAAGGCTGGGTAGATGTATGTACCATGGAGAGATAGTTCGGCCCTCGGAGCCTCTGATAAAATGTTATCTGGCCCCTGGGCCGAAAAGTTTGGGCACCACTGCTGTAAAGCCATGTGAGTACCCATGGCAGGTCCATTGATCTGGAGGTAGGTTTCATTGTTGAAGGTGAAGTAATTGTGTGTAAGTACAAAGCTGCACAGGGAGGTGACTGTGTGGGCTTCATTTTTGTTTTGAATGATGTTCCTTATGGCTTGTAATCCATCTTTGTGTGGAATGTTGGTGTACAGAGCTTCCACGTCAATTGTAGCTAAGATGGTGTTATCCGGGAGGTCATGTGTGTGTTGTAGTTTTCTTAGAAAGTCTGTGGTATCTCTTACATAGCTGGGTACATTGGTGGCACATGGTTTGAGAATGGAGTCCACATATCCAGATACTCCAATGGTGACAGTGTTGATGCTTGAAACAATGGGTCCTCCAGGGTTTCCAGGTTTGTGAATTTTAGGTAGTAGATAAAAGGTAGCTGGTTGAGGTTCTTGTGGTGTCTCAGTCAAGATTTGATCATGTACATTTCCAGGAACAGTTTTTCGAAGGTGCTATAATTCTTTTTGATATTTGGTAGTTGGGTCCATAGTTAGAGGCTGGTAAAATGTAGAATTGGAAAGTTGTCTGTCAGCTTCCTATGTGTAGATTGATTTGTCCATGACAACTATAGCACCACCCGCCTCTTTGATGATGATATTGAGATTATTTCTGAGGTTGTTTATGGCCTGACGTTCTGCTCGGTTGACATTGTAGATTGGACGTCCCTTACTAATTATCTCTGCTTGGGCACAGTGATGGAAGCATTCAATGGAGAAGTCCAATTCCTTTTTCTGACCCTCTGGAGGTGTCCACGTAGAATTGTTCTTTCTGGGTTGCTGGGAGTAAGATGTTAATTAAACAAGTTTTAAAAATACCTTTCCTACAAGTCAGTGGTCCATCACACCTGATGTCAGCAACTTATTTATTTATTTTATTTATTTATTCTAATTTATTATCCCACCCCAATCAGGTAAACCCGACTCTAGGTGGCTTACAACATAGATTAAAAAGAAACATAGATTAAACAATAAATTCCTAAGTAAGTGTAAAACTGACTAGACAGTCCCATCATACCCTACGCATACTACAATTTACTTTAACAGTTTAAAAATTGAGACTGTAATTAATAAAATACTAAAAGGAATTTAAAACTTTAAAAATTTACAAAAATTAAAACAACGAGAAGCAAGAAGCAAGAAGGGTGGCTGTCCCATTAGATCAGCCACCCAACATGGGACCCCACATTCCTGGATCCCCACACTTGCCCTGCCAGCCAGGTTTTTAGGCCCTTCCGAAAGGGCAGGACCTCTGTCTGTAGGCATAGCTCAGTTGGTAGAAGGTTCCAAAGGGCTGGGGCGGACACAGAGAAGGCCCTCTTCCTGGTGCTAGAGAGGCGCGCCTCTCTAGCTGATTGAATGATAAGAGAGCCTCTCTGATCCGCCCTTCTTCATCCCTTTAATTATCCTACAAAACAAAAGGAATCTTCCTGGGTTACTTCTGTCCCCAAGCCATATCTGCACAACACTCAGGGAAAGAATCGACTTATTTCAAGTCAAGGGTTACCGTTAAGGCTTCTGAGTCCTTGTGGGTCTGCTTTGATATGTCCTCTCTGGCAAAGATAAGCATGGAAGTGCTAGTTTCTTTGGCCTTTGTTTTCAGATACTTTCTTTGAAGTACAGTATCTAGGAACAGGGGATGGATTGGAAAGATAGAAGTATGAATTGTCTTTTCTCACCAACTTCTGTCTATTTGGTCATCTTCCTAGGTACTCTCAGATGCAGAAAAGAATCTAGCAACTAAATTTGATCTTTAATATTCCCCAAGCTTCTTCGCAGACCCCCTTTTTTTGGAATGCTTCATTAAGGCAATCCTGAACAAATACTAAGCAGTTATATGCAAAGAAGCCATGATTCTTAACACACACGAAAACAAATTGAAGGCATTCTAACCCTTTATGACTAAACTTAATTTTAAAATTTAAGATCGCTACATTGATCAACACTTTTCAAAATAAAAATAACTTTGAAAGGTACTTAAGAGTCTAATGGTACAGAACATCAGAAATTTGAACAATAATTATGAAAATACATCAGAATTCACAGGTTAAAACAATTAAATCACAGGATCACCAGCATTTATCACCTTCCATCAGTTATTCTTCTCCAAAATGCATATCAGATAACTTTTAATGCAAAATCTAACATTGGAACAGACACCTCAAATTATAAGCATGTCTTGTTTTGAAGTGTGATCAATTTTCAACTCTCTCTTCTTCACCATATGTGGCTGGAGCATAGACTTCAGTCATACTTACATTGATAGGTTTCCCATGGAATTTGATGGATATTATTCAGTCAGAGCTAACACTTTTCAGTCTGAACAAAAGTATCCCATTCCAGTCTTCACTGGTAACAAGGACAAAGATGTTTATACACTATGTTTTATTTTATTTATTTATTTATTTACTCATATTTACTATCCCGCCCCAATCAGGTAGACCCGACTCGGGGTTTTACAGTTTTCCTTGATTCATACTTCTCACATTCCCAGTTCCAAATATATATGTTGTGTCACATCAACCTTTTCACTTTTGTGCATGTCAGCCACCAGACCTCCATTCCACTTTAGTTATTAGTGTGAATTCTTTACACACTACTTGTACTTTGCTCACCCTACTATTTGATTGGGTGCTTTCTGACCTGGGTTCAGTATCAGTTAATGTTTTGTTGAATAACGTTTCTTCTTTGCAATTTCTATAACTGTGCATAACCATGGTTGCAACATTTTAATGCTGATTAACTTTCGGTGTGAATCTTATCCCCACTATTTTACCACGTATGCTATTTTTAAAATATTTGGTGTAGTGGAATTTACTACTCCATTTAGTTTTCTACATGATATTTTGCTTTGGTGAGATATATTTAGCTAAATCCTGCTTGTGTAGAGGCTTCACCAGCCCTTCTCTCAAAAAATCAAGAATTTTGACTCAAGTTTTTTTTTTTTTGGGGGGGGGGATCCCTTTGTTCTCAAAGTTGCCTGAATTGTTCTACTGTGTGTCCGCAACTTCCAAATCCACCACAGCAACGTAGAATCCCTTACAACTTGCTCTTCATTGTCCATATCAGTAGAAAAAGCTGCTGAGACCACAAATATCTATGAAAATTAGTTAAGATATTCTCTGATTAAAATTTACTGGAAAAACTTACCTCTTTAAATTCAAGGGTATTATTATCTTGAGTAATCAGCTATAACAATCTATATTTTTTATTTCTAATTACACTTATGGATCATTCTGGATTTCTTTGTTTTACTGTTTCTTTTCTTTCATAGTATTTTACTGATTGTCCTCTCAGTCCAGCAAAGTCTTAACATCCTAACATAAAGCTTTATATCAAGGGTTTCTGTCTTTTAGAAAGAAGTTTGTTTATGCAACAAACCCTTAAAGAGGAAGACATGCTACCCCTAGATACTATGTAGCAAAGTAAACTGTATAATAAATAACTTCTATAGTAAATAACTTCCGCAAAAATTGCAAAATGAATTTTCATTCTCAATGAAGCAGACAGGAAAATAGTTCAAGAAAGAGAATTACAAATAGGAATTTCAGAATTGCAGTTATTGGTGCTTATGGGGATTACATGGGAAAATTGAAATAACTAATTGGCCCATGGAGCAATTAGAAAAGAAACTACTGTATAAGTTTTATTTTGTCTCTACTTGTGGAACTCCCTTATTCTGTAACTTGGGTGCTGAGATCATCAGAAATGAGAAGAAAAGAGACAGAAAAAGCTGTTCTCCTGAGAGGATGTTGGAGGTCTTTCTAGTTGGAAGGTTTCCTGAAATCCAAACATTTGGATATATACTTCTAATGTTCTGTTAACGTTAATAAGTAAACTAAAACTAAGCCAAAGTAAAGCTTAAGATGAGTAGTTGGGTTTAAGGGATGAATGTCACTTTTTTTTGCCCTTATGCTTTTCTTGTGAGAGGATAATTGTGGAAGAAGTGACTCTTTTGTTTTGCCTCTGGCTGTTCACAGATTCGGGTAAGAAATACAGGATAATCTGTCTGATTATAATAAAAATTAGTAGAATTTCTTGATGCTCATGTCTTTATTTTTTCCTCATTTCTTTGCTTTTTCCCCCCCAGACATGTTTTATCCCTATAGATGATTTGCTTGAAGCTTTTGATACATTTTTAGAACCACCTAGTCTAGAATATAAAATGTGGTTAAAAATTAGTCTTGATGTTGCTCTCAAAACATTCAAGGAAAACCCTCCTACCCAGGTGGGTATTATTCAATTTATTATGAGGGTGCTGTAATGATACATATTGGTGGGAACTGAATTCATCAAGGCATAACAAAGTTACACCATCATAAATCGGCCCCACATTTTGTCCTGGGAACAAAGACTGTGCAAAGTGGTTGTACAATTGGTCACATAGTTCCTGTTTAATTGATTACATAATACAGCACTGGAAGAACTTTTGCCTTGGTGGAGTTATAGCTACTGCAGGAGTAGCATTTAGTTCAGGGGTACTCAACCTATGTTCTCCGGGCCTGATCCGGCCTCTAGTGCCATTTCATGTGGGGCCCCCTCCTTGGGAAGAAGGGAAGGGTGTCTTGTTCATCCAGGGACTCCCCAGCAGCCAAAGCTCCCCTCCCCTCCTCTCTTATCTCCTCCCCCTCTCCAACCCTTCCCCCCTTCCCACAACCAATCTGCCCAGTGTCTCTCTCCCCCTGTCCACTGAAGCTCCCCCCAAAGAACCCACATGCAATCCCTCCACAGAACTTCCGAGTGAGGACTTTGGAGGAAAAGAAGAAGGAAGCACCCCTCCGGGAGTGGATGGGTGGGGTGGAAACAGGAAATGGACTTTCAGACCCTTCTGCTCCTTCCTGTGTGCTGCTCTGGGACTCACTACTCAGTGGCTTTAACCCTTTGAGAGGAGAACAGAAGTTTCCAGGAGAAGACTCCTCCATACAGCTTCTCCAGGCTGGTAATCAGGGAAGTTTTGTGCATGTGTGTGCGCGCGTGCACGGAACTTGGGTTGTTCCCACGGGAGGGGGGAATGGGGCACCCACCAAGAGTCTGAGGGGGCATTTAAAAGGTTGAGAACCCCTGATTTAGTTACACCCTAATTGTACAATTTTAGATTTCAGCCATTGTTTTATTAATTTCTTTCTTACTTTTGTAATGGAAAACTGAATGCACCATAAAAATTCATCTTCAGAATATGGGACTCACTGATCAAACCAAGAAAATTTTGTTGTCTTTTTAGATTGCCAATGCAGAGGTAAAGTATAGGAGTTCATTTAAAACAAAAGAAGTTTTAAATAACCGTTAGCTGTAAGTGTTTGAGTATTGATGGTTCTTTTCAATTTTTCAGGACAGTGAAGAAGTCACTTGTCATGTTCTGAATTCATCAGACTTAGAGAGGAGTTGCTCATTGCAATGTCTTTAATAGAACCAAGTTAGCTACTGCCGTAAAGAGGTCTTTATTAAGAGATAGAAATAACTGCAGGGTATATTTTACTCTTTTCTCGCACCAAAAAGACATTTGATAGTGTTGATAGATCATCCCTAAAACCACTTTGGCTGAAATCTACAATCAGTAATAGATATCTTGTCAGTGTCCCATATGGTATGAAAATGCAAAAGTGAATAATTACATTGAATACTTACTAAAGTTGTCAAGTTAGAGGAAGACGATTAAGTTATCTTCTCCTTCATGTAGTTTGTGAATGCACACTCTGGGTTCTGTGCCTGCGCGAGAGCAATTTCGGAGCTTAAAAGCTGATTGTAGAACAGTGGCGTCGCGCAGAGATCAGCCGCCGGGGGCGAAGAACAAACTCGCTCCCCCCCCCGCTCGCCTCTACCGCCGCCCCCCCAAGACCCAGGCAGAAGGCGGCCCCCCTGCTGACGAGCGGCGCGCGCGTGTGCGCTGCCCACCTCCTCCTGCCCAGCCACCTGCCCAGCCGCCAGGGGCTCCCCGCCATGGCGCCACCCACCCCCGATGAGCGCCCCGTCTGACGGCAAGCTGGGTGGGTGGCTGGGCGGGCGGAGGCGAGCAGCGTGCGCGCGCACGTGGGGCGCCCGCCAGGGGCTGGCGGCGGAGAGCCCCCAACGGCCAGCCGGGCCACCCTCACCGTGAGGGTGAGGATGCCAGACGCAGCCAAGCGCCCGCCGGCCAGGCTCGACCAGGCTGGGGAGGGGAGGCAGGGCTCTACCACCTCCAGGCCACCGCCAGGCACCTTTGGAGTCCCCACCCGGCGCCCCGGGCTCCCTGCCTCACCGCCCGCCTCATTACTAAGGCACCTGCGTGGAGGGAAAGGGGCGGAGGGGGGATAATCTGAATCTCGCCTGGTTGCTTTCTGGGTCCCAGACGTCCCTGGCGGTGGCCTTCAAACGCACCCGCTTGGGCGCCTGCGGTTACGCGTCCAGTTGCCGACGGCGCTCCCTGCAGAAGCGGAGATCCTCCGAAGAGGAAGTGTGTGTGTGTGTGGGGGGGGGGATAGGCACGGAGGATCGGCTCCTGGAAAGAACACCTCCCTCCCTCCCCATTGTGTCTGCCTTCCCGGCTTGGCGGGAGCCAGGATCCGTCCTCCAAGCGTCGCCTTTGTACCAGGGTGCATGAAGAGGCAAGCCTAGTTTGCCTCCTGTGCGTTTTGGCACGCAGAGCACAGCGCTCCTCCAGCGTCTCCACCGTACCAGATCGGGTGGGGGTGGGGGATCACACGCGGGGCGCCCGCCAGGGGCAGGCGGTGGAGAGCCCCCGACGGCCAGCCAGGTGGGCGGAGGCGAGCAGCGCGCGCACACACACACACACAGGGCGCTCACCAGCAAAAGGGCCGCCCTCCGCCTGGGAAGTCCTGCTTCCTAAGCTAAGCCCAGGCAGAGGGAGGCCAAAGTGGTGGGGACATTTTGCCGCCCCCTGAAAGCCGCTGCCCGGGGCATCCGCCCCCCCCACCCCACGCTACGCCACTGTTGTAGAAAAGCTTCAAGTTAGGAACTGCCCACCATCTCCACCCGCCTTAGGCACCATTTTGCGCTCTTTCCCTCAGTTCTCTTTTTTCCACTGATGCAGCAGGAGCCTTCTTAGCGAGCTTAGACAAATTTTCAGGCCTTCTACCTTAGATAGCCCATTTTCAACAATTTTTCTAGGTCTGGGGATTGCATCCCCTCAACCCAATTTTCAATTTTTCAACCAAACTAATTTTTACGTTGTTTGGGGGATTTTGGTCTCCCAAAATGTCGAACAATTTTTTCCCCAACCAAGGAGGGCTCCCCTTCTTGGGCCTTCTCGTCCATTCCTCCACCATTACATGGTCTCTTCAGCAGCATTCAAGTGGTGCCCATTGCGCAATACCAAATTTCCTAGTACCGACAACCATGATAAATGCCTTCTGTGTTTGGGTGAAAGTCATCCTGTACACTCCTGACCTGTCTGCTGATGTCTCACTAAGTTGGCACTGAAGAATCATCTCATTGCCTCAAGGTGCACCTAATGGCGTCAGCTCTATCTCCACATCCGACAACAAGGCAGCAGACCTAAAGTGAGTAGCATTCAGTCTCTCATCAAAAGACAACAACTACCAAGCTTTTCCATAAGAAGTCTCAAAAAGGGGAAAAGAAAAAGACTATGTCACATCATTCGTTCCCCTACACCACGTCTGGCAAGGTCACTTCCGCTGTCCCCCATCACGTTGGCTATCCTAGTTCGAACTACTTCACCCAAGCAGCCATTTTCCTCTCCAGTCCCAACTCCTACAATTTCTCCAGACAAGCCGCCTTCATTATCGCTCTGTGAGTCACCTCCGACTCCTCCACCTCGTGAAGCCTTGCTCCAACTGCCTCGGGGAAGTCCATGCCGTCATGGGTTCCACTCTGAGGCACCATTTCAACAACCTCAGCAGCAGTTTCAAGTGAACCTTCTTGTCCCCCTCTTTGAATCTCTTGCAAAGCAGATTGGAGACCGTATTTTGGGGGTAGCTCTAGCCCTTTCCCAATTTCCTCAGGGTCAGGATTCTAGGTAGTACACCCTACATCCTTCCTTAGAGCCACCGGCCAAAAGATCAGGACCAGAGAATACAGACCAAGTGAACGTCAGCTGCCAGCCTCAACCTCAGTCTCCAGCCTCCACCCTGGATAGCGCGTCAAGGGCAACCAGGCGGTACTGGTCTGACTCAGATGCAGAGGAGTACTTCCCACCACCACCCCACCATCTTGGAGGGGTTGGAACATTCAGATGACACTTCTGATGATGAGAAAGTGGTCATCCCAGCTGGAAAAAACCCAGAAGACCACATTGGGGACAAGCATGAGAAACAGCCGGAAGACCAGAGGACCTTCACGGCTCTTCTCACCAGACTTGGATCAGCCCTTAACATAAAGGCTGAACACCCACCACTTCCCTTCGTGGACGAAGTCTGTGGGGTTGCGGACAAACAACAGATAAGACCAGTACATTTGACTCTCCCAACTTTATCCCATTCTGCTAAAGCTGTCTGGAAGAAGCCTGTGTCTGCCGACCCCGTTTCAACGAGAGGGGACGGACTATACAAGATCCTGGGGAAGGTGTCAGATTTTCTACAAATCCATCCCATGCTGAATTCAAGGGTCGTTAAGGCATTGCAGGGTAAAACTCCAGCCACCGGGTCTCCTATCCCTGCATCAAGAGAGGGTAAGAAATTAGACTCCCTTGGTTGCAAGATTTATGCCAATGCATCCCTATTTCTTCAGGCTGCCAATTATTCTGTTGCAATGGGTTCCTATACTTACAAGCTATGGTCAAAAGTGCAAGATTTTTCATCAAAGCTCCCCACTGACCTACATTCTGAGTTTGAAAAACTCTGCCAGGAAGGAACCCAAGTTGGCCAGCAACAAATCAGGACAGCCAGTCATATATGCGATTCCATGGCCAAGAACATCACCTTGGCTATCCATCTACGTAGACACTCCTGGCTGAGATCCGCAGATTTGCAGGACGAGGTAAAGAAATTGGTGGAGGAAATGCCCTTGTATTGTCAGGGTCTCTTCTCCTCTGAGACTGACACGGCCCTGAATGAGCTGCACCAAAACAAGACGACAGCCAACTTGCTCCTGCTGGAGCTTAACACTGCATATCACAAAAGCCTAGATATCATCAAAACTACCAGCCAGCCTTCTAAAATTACCAAACAAGTTTTCCACAACATCCCTATGGAAAACAACAAGACTGCCAAAGACAAGGGTTTTGCAAGCCATGTTGCCAGCAGCCCCGTCCACCATATCAGCAACAGCAGTCCACCAAACATGCAGACAAAAAGTCCAGGCAGCATGTTTTACTTTCTGCAGACCATAGATCCTCACATCACTCTTTCTTATGTACCACTTCAAACTTTCCTTGCATCTTGGCAGACCATCATCACTGACAAGTGGGTCTTAAGAATCTTAAATTCTGGCTACAGCATTGAATTCAAAAAACAACCCCCTGCTGGACAGCTCCGGACCACATCTCCCTTGCCTACTCTTCAATTGGAAGTTGTAACTCTTATCAAGGAGAAAGGAGCCATTGAACCTGTCAAATCTACCACCTTGTCTGACGGTTTCTACTTGAGATGCTTCATTGTCAACAAAAAGGATGGGTGCCTCTGGCCTGTCTTAGATCTCCAACAGCTGAACGAATACATTCAGCAAAGAAAAGTCTGGATGGTAACACTTCAAACCATTATCCCACTCATCAACAAGGGAGATTGGTTTATTGTGATTGATCTGAAGGATGCCTAATTTCACATCTCTGTTCAAATCTTGCATCGAAAGTTCTACGGTTCAAGAGTCAAGACCAGATATATCATTATACTTGCCTACCATTCAGACTGCCCATGTCCCAAGGGTCTTTACCAAATGCATGGCACCAATGGTAGGCTTTCTTCGACTTCACGGCATCAAAGTTTTCCTGACATCGACGACTGGCTAATTTGCTCCCCATTGGAACTCCTGCCAACCTAGCAGTTCGAAATCAAGAAATTGTGAGTAGATAAATAGAGACCACTTTGGTGGGAAGGTAACATGCGCTCCGGTGCCTAGTCATGCCTGCCCCATGACCATGGAAACGTCTGCAGAAGCAGACAGCGCTGGCTCTTCGGCTTAGAAACAGAGATGAGCACTGACCCCTAAAGTCGGATACGACTGGCTTTCGAGCAAAGGAAACCTTTATCTTGGAACAATGGGCAAGAAAGGATATGGTCTTCACTCTGCAACTAATGGAGGATCTCAGTCTCAGTCACACTGTGTAGTCCCAGTCACACCGTGGACTACATAGGAGCACTTTTGGACTCCATGAAGATACCCCTAAACAGCGTCTGAAAGACATCTCAAACATGGTTTGCCTCTTCCAAACCTGACTGGTAATGAAAGTCAAACATGCCCAGTGGCTGCTCAGACTCATAGCCTCCACTATGGCAGATCCCGCATGCCAAGCTCAAGATGAGGTCATTTCAGTCATAGCTCATGGCCCATTTCAATCCCGTGCATGATCTCCAAAGCAAGTGCATTGTCCCAACCAGGAAACTCAGAGAGCAGCTTCTATGGTGGATACTACCATAATACGTCCAAATGGGGAAATCCTTCTACCATCCGGTATTGTCCATCCAGATAATCACGGACGCGAGCACCCAGAGCTGGGGTGCTTGCTCCATAGGACTCAGGATAAACAATGTATGGTCACTGCAGGAGAAGCAACACCACATAAATTAATTGGCATTATTAGTCATTTGAATCTGAATGAATAAATTTGGAAGGCCATGAAAACTTTTCACCCATTGATATTGGGCCAGGTTGTTCAGATCACCTCGGAGAACACCACAGCAATTGCTTACCTCAAGAAACAGGGAGGAATCAGATCGCAAAATCTGCTTTACCTCGCTGTCAAGATGTGGGAGTGGTATCTGTGCTCACACATCTTTCCCATCAAAATACACATCAAGGGCAGATTGAACACGATGGCAGACTTTCTCAGCAGAAAGACCACCTCCACTCATGAATGGGAGCTTGATCAAGATGTTTTTCAAAGTGTTTGCAAAAGGTGGGGGAATCCCGGACATAGAGCTCTTCACAACACCGGAAAATGCAAAATGCCAAAAGTTTTGCTTGAGGGGCAGGCATGGGGCACTTCTCGGAAGGGGACACATTTATGACTCCCTGGAACTACGAACTGGTGATCGCCTTTCCACCATTCCCTCTAATACAGAAAGTGCTCCTTCGATTTCAACAACAGAGAGCCTGAGGCAACCCTGGTACATGACACTCAGGGAGGCAGCAATGGACTCAATGCCCCTTCCAACCAAACTGTCTCTCCTCCAGCTGGCAAAGAGCCTACTCTTCCACACCAACCTTCCCATTCTGCATTTGATGGCGTGGTTCATAAGTGATGGGATGTAACAGGTTTGCACCAGTTTGCCAGAAATGGTAGTAATGTTTCCTAGTGTCCCAGAGAACCAGTAGCAGCTTTGGGGGGGGAACCACCTTTATGGCTTACCTTTTCACTGGATCCACACCTACAGTGCTTGGCGCCTATGCACGGCCTCCTTGCTGTCCTCCCAAGCGGGGAGGAGGAAGAGAAGCTGCTAGCCTGAAGCTCCCTATAGCCTGCTCCCCAGGGTAAGTGACTCACCTTTGGATGTGGTGCGTCTGTGTGCATTTTAATGTGTATTTAATACCTTTACCTATATTGATGTACTACCACAGTTCCTAAAAAGGCTTGGTGGCAAGCAGGCTTGGCGGCCTGGCTTTGGGTTTTTAAGCAAAGTTTTGGAGTTACCTAATCAATAAGCTACACCTGTGCTGTTCCAATTGCTGTTCCAATTGGAGAACCCTTAAGGAGGTTCAGCTGTTTTACATTTACATTAAGGCATATTACCCTAGAGAACTGGTTAGGCAAAGACTTAGTACAATAGAACCCCGGACAACGTGATGACATGGTTCCACAAGTCATGACGTTGTCCAGTTTTTCACATTGTTCGATACATTGATCAAACAATGCTAAAAAAAAAGCCCTGACATTAGGGACAGACCACACCGAGGCAAGGCTCGGCTTGTCCAAAATCTCCCCCCCCCCCGGGTAGGCATGCGATCGTGTGTCGTTCGGGGTTAGGACAAGGTACGGGAAAGATCCCCGTATCCTGCCCTAACCCCGAACGACACGCTCACGCACGCTCGAAGTTGTGAAAGTGTAAGGATCTTTACCCTTTCGCAACTTCAGGCGGCTTGGAGGCTTGTGCGCCACGGCGGCGGTCAGGCGAGGATGCGGGGGTCTTTCCTGCATCCTTGCCTAACCGCCGCCACGGCACGTGTGCACACCCACGGTTCCAAAGGGGTACCCTTTCGCAACATCGGGTGGCTTGGAGGCTTGCGCGCCGCAGCGGTGGTTAGGCGAGGATGCGGGGGTCTTTCCTGGATCCTCGCCTAACTGCTGCCGCCGCAGCGCGCTGCACGCCCGCGGTTCCGAAGGGGTACCTTTTCGCAACCTTGGGCGGCTTGGAGGCTTGCCGCCACGGCAGCGGTCAGGCGAGGATGCAGGAGTCTTTCCTGCATCCTCGCCTAACCACCGCCGTGGAATGCGTGCACATCCGCGGTTCCGAAGGGGTACCCTTTCGCAACCTCGGGTGGCTTGGAGGCTTGCGTGCCGCGGCGGCGGTCAGGCGAGGATGCGGGGGTCTTTCCTGCATCCTCGCCTAACCGCCGCCACGGCACGCGTGCACGCCCACGGTTCCAAAGGGGTACCCTTTCGCAACATCGGGCAGTTTGGAGGCTTGCCGCCGCCGCGGCGGTCAGGCGTGGATGCGGGGATCTTTCCTGCATCCTCGCCTAACCGCGGCGGCGGCGCACGTGCATGCCCATGGCTCCGAAGGGGTACCCTTTTGCAACCTCGGGTGTCTTGGAGGCTTGCGGCCACCGCGGTGGTCAGGGAAGGATGCGGGGGTCTTTCCTGCATCCTTGCCTAACCGCCGCCGCGGCGCGCGTGCACGCCCACGTTCCGAAGGGGTACCCTTTCGCAACCTCGGGCGGCTTGGAGGCATGCGCACCGCGGCGGTGGTCAGGCGAGGATGCGGGGGTCTTTCCTGCATCCTTGCCTAACCGCCGCCGCGGCGCACATGCACACCCGCGGTTCCGAAGGGATACCCTTTCGCAACCTCGGGCAGCTTGGAGGCTTGCACGCCGTGGAGGCAGTTAGGCGAGGATGCGAGAAAGACCCCCGCATCCTCGCCTAACCGCCGCTGAGGCGCGCAAGCCTCCAAGCCGCCCGAGGTTGCGAAAGGGTAAAGATCCTTACACTTTTGCAACTACGAGCGTGCGTGCGCATGTCATTCGGGGTTAGGGCAGGATACGGGGGTGCTGGGGGGTGGGTTGGTTTGGGTAGATGTTCTACCCAATCCAACTCCGCCCCACACATACGCTTGTTCTGAATAACGTGAAAATCGCGTTATTCGATACAAGATTTTCCCGAAAGTCTTGTCACGTTATGCGGTTTTCACGCTATTCGGTACTCGCGTTACCCGGGGTATTACTGTACCTAACTTCTTTAACTGTTGAAAAGTGCCAAAATGAAGCCATCTTGTGGTGAGTTCATTCTGTAGTTCCTTCCATCTGACCTAGTGTGAGAAAGATTAGCCAGAATAAGTTTTAAGCTCTGGTTTAAAGCTCTGGTTGATTTTATTTATTTATTTATTTATTTTTCCAATTTTTATATTTTGTGTTTGGGGTAGGTGGGTGGGTGTATTTTAATGTATTTTATTTAATTTATTTATTTAATTGATTTAATTTATTTACGGGTTTGTGTTGTGGGTGGGTGGGTTGAGGGTTGTGTGAGTGTGTGCATCCTTATTTTTATATTTTTTTTATTTTTTTTATTTTTTTCTTTGGCCCTGCCCACAACATTGTGATGTCATGACATCATGATGTTAGTTTCACCCACAACATCATGACATCAGCTCTGCCCACTCTGTGATGATGTCACGGTGGGGTAGTAAATTTTTTGTCATCCCACCACTGTAATAATGACAGGCTGTTAGAAATTATCAGCAGAAAAGTCTCTACCACGAAATCGTACTCAACTGACTTTGAACAGTTTTGTGATTTTGTATTAGAAAAGGGACTAAACCTGTCTGATGCCTCCATGGAGTTTCTCATGACTTACCTGCTCCACCTCACTGAAACAGGTCTCGATCTTGTCCATCAGAGTCCATCTACCTGCTGTGGTGGCTCATTCTCCACCCATGTAGTCTCTTGCACATGCTTTCAGAGGCAGAACTGTGAAACGGTTTCTCACTGGAGTGAAAAACTCATTTCCATGAATTAAGAGTCCCTCCACCGCAATGGTCCTTGACTATAGTGCTTAATGACCTAATGAAACCTCCTTTTGAGCCTCTAGCAACTGTGGATCTCTGACTTCTTTCCTGGAAGACAGCATTCTTAGTGACCACCACTTCAGCCAGAAGAGCAAGTTTGTTAATGGCCCTCCATTGTGATCCACCATTTCTAAAGTTTTATCAGGACAGAGTAGTTCTCCATCTGGACATCACCTTCTTACCCAAGATTGTGTTGGATTTCCATTTGGCCCAGTCCATTACTCTACCAACTTTTTCGCCTGCCCCAGCTTCTGAACAAGAGAGGGCATGGCACTATTTAGATGTCAAAAGAGCACTGCTTTTTTAAACAAAACGGACAACTGAGTTTAGAAAATCAAATTGTTTATTCATACAGTATGGAGGGAAGTTCAAGGGAAATCCACTATCATTGCAGAGATTTTTGAAATTGATTTCAAGTACCATCTATTTGGCCTATGACATCTCATCCATCAGGCCACCACCACACGTGCGAGCTCATTCCACCATAGCTACTGCCACCTCTATGGCCTTCCTAGAGGGCATACCCATGGAGGATATTTGCAAGGCAGCCACTTGGTCTAGACCAATCACTTTCACTAAACATTATAGATTGGACACTCAGGCTACCCCGATACCAGGTTGGGCAGAGTGGTTCTCATGGCTGGCCTTTGTTCCCCTTCTTCTTCAATGATGGCATCTCACCAGTGACACATTCTTCAGCTTTATCTCCTCCATGGGTGCCCACCGTCCCAAGTAAGTGAGCTTGCTAATCTCCCAGAGTGTGCATTCACAGACTACACCAGAGGTCAGCAAACTTGGCTCTCCAGATGTTCTTGGACTTCAATTCCCAGAATTCCTGATCAACAGGTGTACTGACTTGGGCTTCTGGGAATTGAAGTCCAAGAACACCTGGAGAGCCAAGTTTGCTGACCCTTGGACTACACAAAGGAGAAGGACAGGTTTCACTTACCAGTAACTGTCGTTCTTCAACTATGTAGTCTGGATCTGAAATAATTGGGGGATTATTAGGCGGGAAATGTGTGAACAGAGGAGTGGGAGGAGCCTAGGTTCATTTACAGCTCTAGAACAATCCGAGTTGTCTGCGCATGTGGAGAAATTAACCCATTGGTGTGGATTCACAAGTGATCACTTGAAGAACTACAATTACAGGTAAGTAATCTGCCCTTAAACTGATTACATAATTTAAATTATGTGGTTTTTGTTTTGTAGGACTGGCCGTATAAGATGTGTGTTCAGTTTTCTAGCATGTATGTGCTGGATGTACCAAACCACACAAAGTGTGACATTTATGATGGGGCTATGGATGATGTCATTCTTGTACATGGAACTGTGCAAGATTGTCAGCTGGGTGAGCGTTACTATGCACCATATATTTTACCTAAAACATGCCACCAGGTAAGGAGAATATGTGTATTTAGTTCATTATACAAATGTAATTAGTTCATAGTACAGTGGAACCTCCGTTAAGAAACTACAGTACTTGGTTAACATAAAAATTGCATGACAAAAGAAAATCCATAGAAAATAGTGGCTTGGTTTACAGAATTTTTTTTCACAACAGATTAATTGCCTTTCAATGCATTCCTATGGGAAACAGGGTTTTGGTTAACATATTTTGGTTTTAGTGCATTCCTATGGGAAATTGCATGCAATGCATTCCTATGGGAAATTCAGTTTAAGTAATTTTTTCCTTCAAGAAACATCCCGTGGAATGCATTAATTATGTTAACCGAGGTTTTACTGTATAGAGAGAAATTGCTGGTGTTTCCTTCTTTTAAAATGGTATCAACAATTTTTCAGTTTCGGTCAGAGGCTGGCAACCTTTTTAAGTTGGGGGCCAGGTCAAGTTCCCTCAGATGGTTGAAGGGGCAGGACTGGTGATCCCCCTGCTGTAAATGCTACCATAAAATGTGTCCGTTGCTGTTGTAAACATGTTTACAACAGCTGCAGACGTATTTACACCTGTTTCCACCACTCCCGGTGGTGGCAAGGGAGTGACGGTTGCAGGCCAGATGATTTGGCACCATGGGCTGTATCTGGCCCACGAGCCATAGGTTGCCAACCTCTGGTTTAGGTTTAGCGCGCATCGGGTCTCCCGACCTCCCTAGAGCCGATGCACGCTATTTTTGAAGTTCCCCCACCCTCCTGGAGGCTGCAACAAACCAAAATGTCAGGATTCAAATCCTGACGTTTTGGCTTGTTACAGCCTCCAGGAGGGTGGGGGAACTTTGGAAACAGCTTGGATCGGGTCTTCCTACCTCCCTGGACCCGGCGGGGGGGGGGGGGTCAGGGAGCCCAAAATTGGTAAAAAAAAAAACCAGACTTTTTTTTTACCAATTTTGGGCTCCCTGACCCCCCTGCTGGCTCCAGGGAGGTGGGAAGACCCGATCCAAGCTGTTTCCAAAGTTCCACCACCTCCCTGGAGGCTGCAGCAAGCCAAAATGTCAGGATTCAAATCCCGACGTTCTGGCTTGCTGCAGCCTCCAGGGAAACAGGGTTTTTTTTTAACATTGTGCGATCAATGCATCGCGCAACATTAAAAACCGGATAACGGCGAGACTTGGGGAACCAAGTCCCATCGTTATCCGAGGTACTATTATACTTGCAAATTTCTTTCTTTTGAACTGCTAGGAGCTGGGACAGATGCCAGGAGCTCACTCCATCATGCAGTATTCAGGTCTTGAACTGCTGACCTTCCAGTTATCAAGTTCAGTATCTTAACTGCTAAACCACCAGTCCTTTTTGGTCACACTTGGGGGGTGGCTTTGATTTCCATCATCCTTCCTTACTTCCTTTCCAGGATCCTGGGCATGTGCAGAAATATTAGATATAAAACACCACCCCCACCTCCATCCTTGCAAAGAAAATCTCCACTGGGTCCCTTTGCTGCCCAAAGCCTCTGCTACTTGGTGGGTGGATAAGAACATGTGCAAAGTTCCAACCTGGCTCCTAGACATTTGCAGAGTACAGACTCCAGGGGGCATGAGGAGGAGAAGGAGGGGGAGCACAGTCTAAGAAGCCCATTCTACCCCCTCCCCATCGACACATTGCAAAGGTTCCACCAATCATAGATCTTCCTCAAGGCAGAGTAACTTCTGCAAAAAAAAATAACTGATTTCCTCCACTACCCACCCCTCCCCTGCCCCTAATGAGTTCCCTGCTGCCAGGCTCTCAAATAATAACTTATTTTACCCGGAAGGTCTACGTTTGATCTTTTCCTCCTACTTCCTTATCTGTGACTTGTTCCCCAGCTTTCCCTTAGCTGGTCACAGGCTGTTGAAGGAGGAGGAGGAGGAAAGGATCCAGCATAGAACTTCGGGGATTTCTTTCTCCCTCTCTCTCTCTCTGCCTCATTTCCTAAGATCTAGACAATCCCTAAAAAGGGTAATGCCAAAGAATGTTCAAATTATTGAACAATTGCGCTCATCCTACATGTTAGCAAGGTGATGCTCAAGATAATACAGGATAGACTTCAGCAGCACGTGGAGAGAGAATTACCAGAAGTGCAGGCTGGGTTCCAAAGAGGCAGGGGGACTAGAGACCACATTGCCAACATATGGGAATACCAGAACACCTTCTATGCCTCTGTTCATGAATCTGTTCATGAATCAAGAAGCAACAGTTAGGACAGAATACAGAATGACAGAGTGGTTTGGAAAAGGAAAAGGAGTAAGACAAGACTGCATTTTGTCACCCTGCTTATTCAACTTATACACAGAGCACATAATGCGCAATGCAGGGATGGAGGAATCACAATTTGGGATCAAAATTGCTGGGGGAAACATCAAGAACTTGAGATATGCAGATGACACTACCTTAATGGCAGAAAGTGAGGAAGACCTAAAGAAGCTCCTGATTAAGTTGAAAGAAGAGAGTGCAAAAGCTGGCCTGAGATTCAACATCAAGAAAACCAAGATCATGGCCCAGGCCCTATCAGTCCCTGGAAAATAGATGGGGAAGAAGTAGAAACAGACACAGATTTTACTTTCCTAGGATCCAAGATCACTGCAAATGGTGAATGCAGCCATGGAAATAAAAAAGCTACTGATTCTTGGGAGGCAAGCTATGAGAAACCTGGGGAATATAGTGAAAAGTAGAGACATTACATTGCAAACAAAAATTTGCATAGTCAAAGCAATGGTATTTCCGGTGGCAATGTATGGTTGTGAAAACTTGACCATTAGGAAAGCTGAGCACAGAAGAATAAGACGCCTTTGAAATGTGTTGGTGGAGAGTCTTGAGAGTCCCCTGGACAGCGAGGAGAACAAATGGGTCAATCTTAGAAGAAATCAAGCCTGACTGCTCCTTAGAAGGTCAAATAATAAAGATGAAGCTAAAGTACTTTGGACATCAAATGAGAAGAGAGGATTCACTTGAAAAAGCCTTGATGCTAGGAAGGGTGGAGAGCAAAAGAAGAAAGGAGCAGCCAAAAATGAGATGGCTAGATGGTATTGTAGACACAATGGGCACAGAGTTGAGTGAGTTGAGGAGGATGGTGGAGGACAGAAGTGCCTGGTGGACAGTGGTCCATGGGGTTGCAAAAGGTCGGAATCAACTGTGCGACTAAACAACAACAAAGACAGAAAACAAACAGCCGCTGCTTCTGGCTTCCACCCTCGCACCCCAAGGTCAAGCTCTCCTGCAATGCTTCTTGCCGCCGCTCTTTTCTCCCAAAACCTGAGTCTCCACTGTGAGCGGCTCCAGCGAGGTTCCCCTTTCAGACGCCTGCCTTGAAGATTGCTGTTCAGGTCTTGCTCCGAAAGGCTTTCTTGGCAGGTCAAAACCAGCCCTGGGTCTTCTTGGTGCTGTGAAAACTTTTGAGAAGAATGTATGTTCGTTCCTAAACCTAGCAAAAGAAATACCGGTAGGCATCCTCCCTCCACACAGTTCATCGTGAGGTCCCATAGTCTTCCTCCCATACCTATCCACATTCATTCATAACCCTCTGGACTCTGGAGAGTAATTCATAGCCCACCTGGACCCCTTCAGAAAGGGCAAGAAAGGTATGGGTGGTGGTGGTGGCAGTGGCGGCAGCAGCGGGCAGGGGAGGAATGGTGGTGGTGGTGTGCGCTTACCAGCACTTCCCTTCTGGCAGACCTTCGGAGCCTCAAAGTCCTCTGGACAGAGGCAGACAGTCATGGGGCGCCTCAGCCCCTAACGGATGTCCACCCACCAGTGTGTCCAGCTCCCGGGCTGGATACCTTGAAGGGGCTATAGGTGGCTTGCCCCTGGAGGTGGGGGCCTGGTGCCCCCACCCTCCACAAACCAAAATGGCCAGCCTGGGGGTTGGCCTGTCTACCTCTATGCAGGGGACTTTGAGACCCCGAAGGACTGCTGGAAGGGCAGCGCTCCTAAGTGTACCCACCACCACCATTCCTCCCCCCCACTGCTGCTGCCACCTGTACCTTTCTTGTCCTTGGATGTGTCCAGGAAAGGCATTATAGAGGTGCTCTTCCTCTGAGGGGGCGGCAAATTTGGCCTCCACCCCGGGGAGCTGAAACCCATGTTACACCACTGTGGTGAACTATTATTTTCTGTATTTGACACATATACATTGTTAATAATAAGTATTCTGAGAATGTCACAATCAGGTAGTGCTGCGTTTATAACATTCTATTAATTGGAGAAGAGTAGTTAGTTTTTGTGGATCAAGTCCACTTCATCAGACATTAGAATTGATTTTCATGGTATACATTATACATCTGTTAGGGAGGCCCAGAGTAGCTGGGCAGTTGGTTGGTTCTGGCAATGGATATGTAAATCAATGAGTTATTTACAACCAGTAATAAAATGCATTCAGTTTGTTAGGTGAATTTCTGATGGAAGTCAGTTTGAGAAGTTAGGTTTGCAAAATAAACATTCTGACATTACACTTCTCCTGGGGGCTGCGGTGGCTCATAGGTTAAGAAGCTTGCCTTGTTAACTGGAAGGCTAGGTACTGCCTGACGGATTGAGCACCCATCTCTGTCCCAGCACTTGGGGACATGAATCCTTTCAACCCAGAATAATTTCTGACACAAAATTATTATTATATTGCACATCTCCTAATGAGTTGATTGAAGAAGCTTTATAGAATAAGTCACAGACAGAGGTCAGCTGTCCTGCAAAAAAGTTTTTGGCTTATCAATGTGAAGATGGGATATCATACTATTGTCAAAAGTTACAGGATTATCAGGCTAATAACAAAAGATGGTGAGTTTATATTTGGGATTACTGTATATACTCAAATATAAGCCAAACCGAATATAAACCAAGACACCTGATTTTGACCAGGAAACCCAGGAAAATAGATTGACCTGAGTATAAGCCGAGAGTGGGAAATGCAGCAGCTGCTAGTGAGTTTCACTAATTAAAATATATGAAAATACAGTAAAATTAAATATTTTCGTGAATTTTTAAAACTGCATTTGCATCACCCACCAGTGGTAGCACTGCAGGTGAAGTGGGTGGGCAGGTCAATTGCACCGAGGCAGGAAGTTTTGCTCTAGCCTAGCCTCTTGCTCCCCCTCCAAGAAAGAAGCATTACTTTCTCTTCCATCTTGGGCAGAGACAGAGGCAGAAGGTACCAGTAAGTGAAACCCTTCCCCCCCCCCCATTTGAAAGGGAGACACAATTGTAATGTAGAGCTTTTTTCTTCATCTGCAGTTTTCCATAGGAATTAATTGAAAACAAACTTCAGAATAGGAGAACTTGATTTTCAATGTATTCTAACGGAAAATCACGATTTGCACCCTCTTGTGGCCAGTTGTGTAATTGCGTGTCAGATTCTTTCACGGTAGAAGTCCTGAAACTTACTTTTAAAGTGCTGAATAACTAAAAAAAACCTCCTATTTTTAGACCCTTGTGGTTGCTGACCCGTGTATAAGCCGAGTCCCCTTACCTCATTTTTGGGCTAAAAACTTGGTTTATACTCGAGTATATACGGCATAAAACTTAATATGCCTACTGAGAATTTCCTCGTGTGGAAGGACACTCATGTTGACAACTACAGTAGGGTGCTTTGTAGAAATCATAAGATAGACTGCTGCATGGGAGAGATACCCTTCTGACAGTGATAAGCACAATGACTGTGTTACCTTACAGGGCAACCCAGTTTAGTATTACAGTCAAACCTCGCATAAAGAGTGCCTCGCTTAAAGAGTAACTCGCATAAAGAGCATAATTTTCTCTGAATGTTCGCTTCGCTTAACAAATAAAACCAACCAAAAACTCGCTTAACTGGTCATTTACTTAAAGAGCAAACTCGCTTGGTTAATATGGTTAATGTTGGGAGCTGTACTCCCAAAATGTCATTTTCCCAGCTCTAGATGGACTAACTCTTATTATGATAATATTCAAGGTACAAGGCACTGCATCAGTTACAAGACTTCTAGTTATTCGAACTAAAGACCATGAGGCACAAAAAAGCACTGGAACACGCAGGACTCTTTGTGAATATCATTCATTCCGGAGAAGTGGTGAGAAATTACATGGAATTTAAATTCTAGAGAAATTATAGAACTGCATAATATAACTGCTTTACATTTCTAGTACAGTCAAACCTCGCATAAAGAACGCCTCGCTTAAAGAGAACTTTTTTAAAGAGCAGAATTTTCTCTTAACAAATAAAACCAAATTAAAAAATCGCTTAACAAATAAATTGAGGTTCGCAATCCTCCCTCCCCCCACACCAGAAGTCACAATTGGTCACTTACATTAGCGTTTCGCCACCATTTTCAAGTTTAAAATAGCACGACTTTCGGTTGTAAACCAAAAAACACCCTAAACCGGGGCATTAATTTAATACAATTTGCTATCACAAACTGTGGCTAACGTAACCCAAGGCAATCGTAACCCAGGGTTTTACTGTACAGTAATACCTTGGATAACGTTAAGACTTGGTTCCACAAGTCTTAACGTTATCTAATGTTTAGCCTTATCCGATGCATGCATCAGATAACATTAAAATCCTATGCAGATGACCCAGATAACTTTAACTCCATAGAGATACATTGTAAACAACACAAACTTCGAGGGAAAGTCAAGGAAACATGCTGGAATCTTTAAAAACTTTAAGAAATAATTGTCTAAATGGTAAATACATTACAAAAACATGCCAGACCAGCCTGACTTTAGGGCAGGTTGGACTGTGGGCCGATCATGTGGTTCAGGGAGCCTGTCACTAAGACCCGGGGCCCGGGTGCGGCCCCCGACACCAATTCATCCAGCCCGGGAAGCCCTCGTCACTCCTGGAAGCGGAAGTAAAACGCACCCATACAGGTGCGTTTTACTTCCACTTCCAGGAGCGATGAGGGCTTCGTGGTCCGGATGAATTGGTGTCGGGGGCCGCACCCAGGCCTTAGTTTGGGTACCACTGCTTTAGGGGAACAAAACCATACAGCATTTTAAAACTTTTTAAAACTTTATAAAGACCTTGTTTAAACGGTAAAAACACAACTCTACATTGCAAAAACATGACAAACCACCCTGACTTTAGGGGAACAAAACCATACAGCATTTTTAAACTTTTGAAACTTTATAAAGTGCTGTTTTAAAAGATCTGCACCCTCTTTTTGCTGACAGATGTTTTTTTCAATGATGCCATGGCAGACTAGGAAAACTAGGTGTGCAGAAGAAAACAAATTTTAGTTTGTGTACTGTGTTGTAGTGCACTGACCTTCCAAGATCACCAAGACATGGGAGGAAAACTCTTTGAATATGTCCTGACTCCATTTTAAAAGCTAAGAGGGATAGAAGCAAGCCCCAAATGGATGACAACATTTACCATCATGCAGAGTGGCAATATGCAGCCATGTGCACAGGAATCTATTTAAAAAGCTAACAGCATGGGTGCCCAAATTTTTCAGGCCACGGGCCAGTTACGTGGTTCATGGGTGGCGAAACTACGGCCCATGGGCCAGATCCAACCCATGATGCCAATTCATCCAGTCCGCTCCACCCTTGTTGCTCCCAGAAGTGGAAGTAAAACTCACCCGACTTCCACTTCTGGGAGCAACGATGGTGGAGTGGGCCGGATAAATTGGTGTTGTGGGCTGGCCCCGGCCCATATTTTGGCACCCATGAACCATGTGGCTGGCCCATGGCCTGAAATGTTTGGGCACCCCTGCTATAAAATGGATTCCTGTGAACACGGCACCAGATGGCTACCTTTCATGTTGGTAAATGTTGGCATCAATTTTGGGTCCTGCTTCTATCCCTGTTAGCCAGGGGTTCCCAAACTATGGCCTATGGGCCGGATCCAGCCAATGACACCAGAAGCAGAAGTAAAACTCACCCAGCTTCTGCTTCTGGGAGTGATGAGGGTGGAAGGGGCCAGATGAATTGGTGTGTCAGAAAACGACATCTTTTTCCTAATGTTCTCAAAGCTTGGTGAGGTAGTAGTTTCAAATAGGCCTCAGAACAAATCCTTTGTCTTCTCTCTGCCTCAAGGCTGTGTTACAGACAGCATGTTTTCCAGTAATTCTTATCTTTCTAAGCTAGCTGAGATCCAATGTTTTGTCTAAATGCCAGAGCACGCTCTGTGCACGTGTGTAAACAATGTATTGTTTTGAGAGAGTTTTCTCTGTTACCTGATTGGCTAGAGCTGGACCACCTGACTGCAAATTCTCGTTTCTGCTTCTCCATGAATTAAGACCTGTTTTTGATTTGAGAGTTTTTGTTTCTGGATCTCTGTGGGCTAACATTCTTTTGCCTAGGAGCTATGCATTTTTGCTCCTTAAAAATGGTTACCTAGGTTACCTGTGGACTGTATTGGACTGACCTATGCTACTGACTTTTATGCTTTATGAACCTGATCAATAAATCTTCATCATTTTCTTGAACAACGTGTCTTCATTGGACTAAAAGGGTAAGAGAAGCATTGCATTTCACACACAAGTCTTTGAACATGCTACCAAATTAAAACCTCTTTTGGCTGATAAGCAGTTAAGAGCTGTAACTCTGTTTTGCCGGCCAGCTTGCCCTTTGGAGGCTTTGGTTAAGGGTTTTTTTTTTCCAGAGCGAGGGCCAGCTGGTTCGTGACATGGTGTCAGGGCCAGATCTGGCCTATAGGGAGTAGTTTGACCTTAAATGTTTGGGCACCCCTGCTGTTAACAGAGCTTGTGGGCTGTATCTGGCCCATGACACCATATGGCCCACACCACCCTAGTCGTTCCCTGAAACGGAAGTAAAACTCACCCGACTTCCGCTTCCAGGAGCAACAAGGGTGGTGTGGGCTGGATAAATTGGTGTTGTGGGCTTGCCCTGACCCACGGCCCGTAGTTTTGGCACCCATGAACCACGTGACTGGCCCATGGCCTGAAATGTTTGGGTATCCCTGCTGTTAGCATTTAAAATGGATTCCTGTGAACATGGCTCCAGATGGATTTCTGTGAACATGGCTCCAGATGGCCACCTTGCATGTTGGTAAATGTTGGCATCCATTTTGGGCCCTGCTTCTATCATTTTGGGTCCTGCTTCTATCCCTGTTAGCCAGGGGTGTCCAAACTGGCCTATGGGCCAGATCAAGCTAATGACACCAGAAGCGGAAGTAAAATTCACCCAGCTTCTACTTCTGGGAATGACAAGGGTGGAACGGGCCAGATGAATTGGTGTCAGGGTCGGATCTGGCGCACAGCTGTAGTTTTTTGCACCCATTAACCACGTGACTGGACTGTGGCCTGAATAGTTTTGGCACCCCTGCTGTCTCCCAAGGAGGTATGCTGCTGAGGATCATATGCTGTGATTGTTATTGAGATCTTACAACCTTGGCAGAAAGAGAGCAGGCAGCCCCTCCCCCTTTCTTCCAAGGCAAACTGGTGAGTCACAGCTATGCCTCAGGGAATTTGAGGGAAACATTTGCATTGTTATCTTAACGTTATCTGATGCAAATGTTTGCCTCAAATTCCCCAATATTATCCAATTTTAGCCTTATCCGATGCAAACATTATCCGAGGTATCACTGTATTTTGATATTATTTTGTTGTGGGATAGTTTGAAAAAAATAAAATGAAATTTTAAAAGTATTTTTCCTCTTGAATTTACAGCAACCCTGAGATAAATTCTTCCACTTAAGACAGCCAGTGTTGGTTCAATAGCTACAGATTTAGTAAGTATATAAGCCAAACTAAGTTCTAAGGTCTTCAGCTAATGTTAAGAACTGCTTAAGAAGTTTACAAAATGTTGCCATAAGAACTGCTAATAGAAAGATTGCATGTTTTATCCAGTGGTGGGCTAAAAAAAATTACTGCCACACTGTGGGTGTGGCCAGGGGGAAAGCCCTGCGTTGCACCCGAATTAGGACTACTGTACTTTATTTCAAAACTTGGATGGGGAGGGCCATCCAGAATTCCTGCTACTGGTTCTTGCAAACTGGTGCAAACCTGCTGATAGCCACCACTGGTTTTATCCAATTCTTCAATGTATACTCTCCTTTCCTTCTATGTGATGTTCTCTCTGGGCTGCCTTCGTTTGCCTGTTAGTAGTGCTCCACCTGGAACATGGGAGGCAGCACTTATGTGAGGTTAGCATCTTTTAACCCATAGCATAAACAAGTTGGATCTCTGCCCTAAAACTGTAACTATTCAAGTGTCCAATATGGTTGGATCCAATTAACCATGAGATGAAGGAAAATAGATCATAATATGATGCCAGAAATTGTTAGGCATTTCCACACACCTACATTTGCAAGGTTCTGTTGTGTTTTTTATAAATCTGCATGAGCAAAATGTTGAACATGAACAATATCTTCATAATTAATTTTCCTTAGCTCACATAAATTCAGATGCAAGACATAAAGCAACTCCTCCCTAAACATCTCCATATCTCTCCCTTTAGCTAACACATAGTAAAATACCAGGTACAGTAGAACGCTGTATAAGAATTTTAATCCGTGCCGCAGAGCTCATCGCTTTGCAATTTTTGTTGTCGGACAATCATCCCTATGGAAAAATCCATACAACAATTTTCCCTATGGGGAAAAAACGTACGATTTTTGGTGCTAAGTGATTTTTTCCATTGAAAAATCATTGGACAGATTTTTCCATAGGGATGATCGCTATGCGGAACACCTTCCCCCCCTCCAAACCTAATCGCTATGCAATTTCATTACTATATGGGGCGATCATTATACGGAGTTCTACTGTATTTGTTTGAGACAGTGGTGCTACAAAGATATAGTAAGGACTGTTTAAAGAGTGATCTAGAAAACAGACAGGAGGAAAGATGGCAGCTCCTGTTTTGAAAAGGCTGATGTTAAAAAGTCAGTCAGAAATACATGTATTAAAAGGTAGACAAAAACAGTATGCTTCACCCATCTAATTATTCAGTAGCTCTTGTAGATATACTGGCATCTCCTCTGACAGTTCTTCTGCCCACTCTGTAGATTTTGCATTATGCAACTTCAGCTCATTTAATTTTATCTTTGCTCTGTCATTGTTATAAGAACAACTCTTCCATGCTCTGAGTGATTAAAAGGCTCTTGCTACTGATCAAAATAACATGACCTCAAATAATTAATTTCCTCTTTGTTTTGATATCATAACCACTGGTCACCTTCACAAATTATAAATAATGTCATATAAAGTCATAGCTAAATGGACCTGATGATTATTTTGATTATGGACTGTAATTTTCCAGCTACTTAAAAATACCATGTTAGTTAGATACTCCCAACACCTCTCTGATCCATCCATGGAATGGCAGGTAAAGGGGGAGGGGTCTATTGACCCACCTTCAAGCTCCTGTATACTTGTCCCATGATGGCAAACTTGGCACTCCAGCTGCACAGTAAACCCATTTGTGTGGGTTCACAGAGACTTGGGCTTCTGGGACTTGAAGTTCAAGAACAGCTAGAGTGCCAAGGTTCACCATTACTGCCATAGAGTAAAATGCATCATCCTCTCATTTTAGCTACTGTTGCTTTCTGAGCTGACTGGTCTCTTTAGCAGGCTTGTTGCTTGTAAGCCTGCTGTTACAAAAACATTCCCCTCCTAAAATCTGTCCTTCTGCTGTTGGCATTGTTGCCTGCTTCCTGTTTTTTTATTTAGTACATTTGTACTATCTGGTAAAGGCATCACTCTAGGCAGTTTACAATAGTTTAAAATAAAATATAAACATTACAAAACATTGTGTAAATAGCAAATAATAAGCATAATGCCAGAAAATGTCCTTGATCTGGTCACCAACATCTTTACTCTTTAGGGATGAGTATAGTTCTTAAGTGCCAAGCATCTCTCAGATAGCATGGTCCAAACAGTTAAGGGCTTTATAGATGATTACCAGCACCTTGAATCTGGCATGGAACACAACAGATAGCCAATGTAGGCTAACAAAAGCAAGAGAGATACCATCAAAATGACCAATACCAATAATCAGGCTGGTTCCTGCATTTTGCACCCACTGGAGTTTCTGGTCCAGTCTAGCCAGGTTATCCTGCTATGGTAATAGAGTAGACCATGCTGCTAGCAACTCAGCAGCGATTGTCAAGAGGCAGTTAACTAACGTGACAGCCCTGAGGGCTAGCTTCCTTGAGTGGCAATGCCCACAGAGAAGGATGATGACTTTAATTAATTAATTAATTAATTAAATTTATATTCCGCCCTATTCACACAGGTGACTCAGGGTGGATCACAACCAACATACAATAAACAATTAAAAACTCTAAAAAAACAAATTAAAACATTAAAAACCATTTAAAACAACCTCTCATTCCTTTAACTAAAGGAATAAGCGGAATAAGGGGGATAAGAGGGTAAATGTAAGATGTTAAATAAGCCAGCAGGGAGGGGTCAATGAACCATCATAACCCCACACCATTCCCGCCAGCCAAGTTTTCAGACCCTTTCTGAAAGCCAATAGCTCCGTCTGGAGGCGCAACTCCAAAGGCAGGCGGTTCCACAAAGTCAGAGCAAAGAGGAAGAAGGCCCTCTTTCTAGTGCCAGAGAGTCAAGCCTCTCTTGTGGATGGCACAACTAAGGCACCTCTCTGGTCCGCTCTGGTGGGACGGACAGATACCCTTGGGGAGATGCAATCTCTCAAGTATCCTGGCCCACTATCATGTAGGGCTTCAAAGGTAATAATCAGCACCTTGAATTGCACCCGGAGGCAAACTGGTAACCAGTGAAGCTCCCAAAGCAGTGGGGATGCACGAGAGTAACGCCCACATCCCAACATCACCCGGGCTGCCGCATTCTGGATCAGCTGGTCATCAAGGGCAGCCCCATATAGAGCGCATTGCAATAATCTAATCTGGAGGTGACCAGAGCGTGGGTGATCATGAGCAAGGAGTCCCTGTCAAGGAGTGGGCACAACTGGCGAATTACATGCAACTGTGCAAAAGCCCTCCTAGCCACGACTGCCACCTTCTCATCGAGCAAGAGTTGTGAGTCCAGGAGGACCCCCAGATTGCGCACCGGGTCTGTTTGGGGCAAAGATGATAACTCCTGTGTTGACCTGGGACCCCCAACCCACAACCACTCCGTCTTGCCAGGATTCAGCTGTAACCCATTGTCCCCCCATCCAGACCCTCACAGCCTCCAGGCACCTGGATAGGACTTTGACTGCATCACCAGGGTTCCCACGAGCTGAGATGTACAACTGTGTATCATCTGCATACTGATGGTATTTCACCCCGTAGGAATGGATGATCTCACCCAAGGGCTTCATGTAGATGTTAAATAGAAGAGGTGAAAGGACCGAGCGTTGAGACACCCCATAAGGGAGAGGCCTTGGGCTGGATCTCTCACCCTACCACCACACCGAGTCCGGACCATCAGAAAAGAGGCAAACCAGGACCACACCATGCCCTGGATCCCCAATTCTTGGAGCTGCCCCAGAAGGATACGTTGGTCGACAGTATCGAAGGCCACTGAGAGATCAAGAAGGGGCAGGACGGTGGGATAACCCCTGTCCCGCTCCCGCAAGAGATCATCCACCAGTGCGACTATGATGAATGCACACTCTTCTTCATTTGCTCTGGTACCTCTCAGCGTTCAATCCAAGGTGGATTATTCAAAAAATCCCCTCTAGAACTCACCCAAAACTCACACAAGGAAAATATGTTCACCATTCTTTCTCCAACCACACCCAGCTGACCAAAACCTGGGCTCCTCTCACTTACAGAGACCAGCCCAATTATTTTATGAGAGGTTACGGTAGCGCTTCCAAGAGGCAAAACAAAGGACTTACTGTCTTTTAACCCGGAATCCCATTTCCAATGAACACGCGTTGATTGAAGAAAATATTTTTATTTAAAGTGGTAGCATGGTTCTTGGTGAATCAGGTTACAGATCTCATCATAGAAAAATAACCTAATTAAAATTCATTTTAGAGAAAGGATGCTTAAGACAAGTATTCCCCTAAATAAAAAGAATCTTTCTATCTGTTCTAAGTTACCATAATTAAGATTTCCAGAGATAAGGCCTAGTTGGAAAGCCTATCTCTTTCATGTCGATGTTCCCTAGTTGACCACCATTTTCGAACTCTCTTCTGGCTCTCTACCAGACTCTCACCAGGTATCAAGTGAACCTGAGTAATCAGGCTACTTCCAATCAGATTCCAGAGTTGGATAAACAACTCTGTTTGTATTGTTTACGCTGGGCACCACTCTGTCTATCTCTTCCCATCCTGGGCCCCAAAGTGTGAAAAACAACCAAATGGCCCTTTTGGTTAGCACAAGAAGCCACATTTCTACTATAGACTAGAACCTAATAAACTCCATTTTGGATATGTGAAGAACTTGGGGCCTCATTTTATCACAGCGACCAATGTAGTCTCAGTACCTTATCTGGGCCTGAATCCTGACTGAAAAGGGTCCAGATAATCTGCTTCATCCAGGATCTCCTGTAACTGTCGCGCCACTACCTTCTCCAGAACCTTACCCAAAAATGGTAGGTTGGATACCGAGCCATAATTAGATGCTACTGTAGGGTCGAGCAAAGGCTTTTTTAGGAGGGGCCGAACCAAGGTGTGTTTTAAAGTGGCTGGAAAGACCCCTCCTGTAATGAAGCATTTATAATCACTCCAACCCAACCGCTTGTGGCCGTCCTGGCAGTTTTTATTAGCCAGGTGGGATACGAATCTAAAGTACAGGCGGTGGCATGATCAGATCCCAGGAGCCTGTCCACTTCCTCAGGGACAACTGGGTAAAACTGATCCCAGATAAAATGGCTAGACTGCACCCTGGGCAACCCCCGTCCGTCATTGTCCACACCAGGTTTGAGCCCAGAGTGAATCCGAGCAATTTTCTGCACCAGATAATCCGCAAAAACCTCAGCAGACCCCCTCCCAACCAGGACCAGCACCCTCCCTCCCAAGGAGGGACCTGGTCACTCGAAACAGGGTTGCTGGGCGATTATCTGCAGAGGCAACGAGGGAGGTGAAATATCGACATTTCACCTCCCTCATCGCCACTAGGTAGGCTTTAATAGCAGCTCTAACCAGTGTTCGGTCAGACTCACTCCGAGTCCTCACCCAATGGCGCTCTCGGCATCTCTTAGCCCACTTGAGGGTTAAACTTTGTGGCCAAAAGGGTTCAGAATTAAACATTGTGGCCAAAAGGGCTCAGGATAAGAAAGTGAGTTGCAGAACTGGATCAGTGGTACAGGTGTCATGCTATGATATGGTAGGTATGGAAGGCCACTACATTGTATTGCTCCCAGGACAATCTTCATGGTTGATCACCATGTTGGTCACCAATATTCAGAATTGGATACAGCATAAGGAGTTTTTGTACCAACCACAAGGGTAGCCCCATGTAGACACCATTGCAATAGTTGATTCTGGAGATTGCCAGAGTGTAGGTTAGTGTCAACAGGGACTTCCTGTCCAGGAATGAGCGGAACTGGGCAATGCTGTTTAGACAGAAAAATATGGACCTGTCAGTGACATTTGTTCTATGGTCAGAGACTGATCAAACTGCACAACAAGATTACAAATGCCTTCCCTCAACAGGAGGGTGACACCCCTCAAATTAAGGGAAATCTGCTGAACCTGAGACTAACTGCCCCATCAGCATGGCCTCCATCTTATCTGGATTCAGTTTCAGCCTATTGCCCTCCATCTACACCATAACTGCCTCCAGGCACTTTCAGATTCCAGACATTATCCATTGCTATGGTGGAAAAGGAGAGAGTTGAGTATCATCAGTATACTGATGAAGCAAACTCCAAATCTCCTGATGACTTTTCCTAGTAGTCTCATATATACATTAAACAGCATCAGGGAGATTGTGGACCCTTGAGAAACCCATTATTTTTGCACCCAGGGGGTCAGAGAGATCCCCCCCCCCAGCTGTATTCTTTGGACAGTCTCCTCCAGGAAGGATTTCTATACCTGCCTCAAGTGTAGGTCCACATAAAAAGCATTGCAGTAGTTGATTCTGGACAGTACCAGAGTGTAGTCAGTATCAGCAGGGACTTTCTGTCCAGGAATGAGAAGAGCTGGGCAATGTGTCACGGGTGGGAAAGTGTAGAGCTGATTGTCAGTGACACCTGTCCCATGATCAGAGACTGGTCGAGCTGCACACATAGATTATAAACACTCTAAACTCATCTGAGAATGATTGCCCTCCATCAGCAAGGCCTCAATTTTACCCAGATTGAATTTCAGCCTATTGTTCTCCATCACACCATAACCACCTCCAGGCACTCCTCCAGATTCCGGACAGTATCCACTACTGTGGAGGATATGGCAACACAGACCTCTCCCAATAACATCATATAGATGTTGAGCAGCATTGGGGCTACTGACAATCCTTGAGGTATCCCATATTGCACCCAGGTGTCAGGCAAATTCTGTCCGAATGGTACTCAAATGTGGACCCTGTTACCCATCCCAGTGAGCCTGTCCAGGAGGGTACCATATTCAATGGTATCAAAGGATACTGAGATATCAAAGATAACCAACAGGGAGGCCTCTCCTGTCAGCTACCCTCAAAAATCATTGAGCAGGATGACCAATACCACAATGAGGCCTGAAGCCAGACTGATGTTGGCCAAGGCAGTCAGTATTCTCCAGGACCTTCAACTTGTCTGCAAACACCCACATTGCCCATAAAAAGGAATGTTGGCAAGTGGACACTTGTTGATTAAATTATCAGTTGCCAGTTTGGACTTCTTCAGGGTGGACTGTATAGTTGTCTTCTGCAGCCAGGCTGGTATTTTACCTTCCCGAAGAGAGGAATTAACAAATTTCTAGACCCATACTGCCATCCCATCCCTAATTCTTTTACCAGTCAAGAAGAGCTAGCATTGTTTGTCCCTGGATAACTGACAGTCTTTGTACCCTTTCTGAGACTAGTTCTTCAGCTCTTACTGTGGATGATATTGTGACTGATGGTTCTCCTTCGTGTTGTTTGGGGATGCACACTAAGGGGTTCTGCGCCTGCGCTGAATCCGAGCGGAGCTGAAAAGCTGATTGGACAAAAGTTTTGAATGTAGGACCGCCCACCATGCCCAACCGCCTCTGGCGTCATTTCGCACTTTTCCCTCAGTTTGCTTTTTTCCGCTGCGCAAGCAGGAGCTTGGAAAAAAAGCTGTGCCCTTTGTCTGAAATTGTTTCAGAGATCTCTCAATTTTTTGTGACTAATAATTTTTCTCGGACCAGGGGACTCGCAAT
This sequence comes from Furcifer pardalis, assembly GCA_030440675.1. Taxonomy (NCBI): domain Eukaryota; kingdom Metazoa; phylum Chordata; class Lepidosauria; order Squamata; family Chamaeleonidae; genus Furcifer; species Furcifer pardalis. Next base: position 100,358,684 of record CP126894.1, on the reverse strand, counting down.
CCCTTGGTCCTCGTGTGGCTGGGGGTCCCCCCTCGGCCGCCTCAACAAAAAAAAATGTTTGAGGTAAAATTTACCTCAGCTCATCTCGCGTCGGGGCCTCCCGGCCGGGATAATTTTTTTCGCTAGGCCATCTGCCTCGGTGGATGGCCTCTGCAGCAGCCTTCAAGCAGTGTCCGTCCTGCAAGAAGAAATTTCCAACTTCGGACGGACACATGAGGTGCCTCCGCTGACTGGGTGAGAATCACCAGGTCCAGGCCTGCTCGGTTTGTCGGGGCTTTTCCAAAACCGCGTTAAAGAACCGACAGTACCGCCTACAGTCGCTTCTAATGGAGGCCGTGTCAGGAAATGGACCTATTTCCTAATGTCTCCCAAGGCTTGAAATTGCCAATTTTCAAATAGGCCTCAGAAAAAATCCTTTGTCTTCTCTGAGCCTTAAGGCTGTGTTACAGACAGCCTGTTTTTCAGTATTTCTTATCTTTTGTAAGCTAGCCGAGAGCCATGTTATGGCTAGCCCCAGTGCATCCTGTGTGCACGTGTATAAACAATGTACTGTTGTTTTGAGAAAGTTTTCACTGTTACGTGATTGGCTAAGCTGTCCCACCTGACTGCAAATTCTCCATTTTGGAGAGAAGAAAGAGTTCGTCTCGGATTCTTCATGGATTAAGACCTGTTTTTGATTAGACCTGCTTTGGTTTCTGAATCTCTATGGGCTAGCATTCTTTAGCCTAGGAGCTATGCATTTTTGCTCCTTAAAAATGGTTACCTAGATTTGCCTGTGGACTTTATTGGACTGACTTGTGCTACTGACTTTTATGCTTTATGAACCTGATCAATAAATCTTCATCATTTTTCTGAACAACGTGTCTTCATTGGACTAAAAAGGGTAAGAGCTGCATTGAATTCCACACACAACATCTGAACGCTACCAAATTAAAAACCCCTTAAGAGCTGATAAGCAGCTGAGAGTTGTATCTCTGTTCTAATTAGCCGTCCAGCTCGCCCTGTGTAGGTTTGTTTTGGTTTCCAGGGGTTTTCCAGAAGTGTGAGGGCCGGCTGGAGTGTGACAGGCCGCGTTGGCACCACAGCCTTCTCCTGCCCGGGAGGAGGCTGCTGCGACTTCTTTGGCGGCCCCTTCGACTTCTGCTCCTTCTTCGTGGCCGTCTGCCGCTGAACTGTTCAGACGG